>CM038723.1:35649300-36019300 GCA_021613375.1 Megaleporinus macrocephalus
GAAACCCTCGGACGCAGAAGACAGCCTCTCCCCTCGCGCGTCCCCCCGCGCTGGTCCGGTGGGCTCCGTCTGTCTGACGGAGTGAGAAAAACAAGGCGCCCTTGCGCGGCTTCGAGGGAAGAGCGACCGTTAGAAAAAAAAAAACACGACCGTTAGAATCCAGCACCATGCACGCGACGCCTCTGCCGCGGGGACCGAGGCCGGGGGTCGCGCTCTCGGCGCTGCTGTGGGCGTGCGTGTCGCTGTGTGTCGTGTGTTCGGCGGTGGGAGAAGACGATTTCAGCGCGGAGGTAAGACTCGCCGGCCCCTGGTCGTACTGGTAACGTTACCACTGCCACGGCTTCTCATCCCCAGTCTTCCCAGTCCACCTTAAACGGGGCGGCTGTAACAGTGTAGCGCTCGAGGTGACTGATGGAACCGCTGCGGTGTGTTAAGGTGGACTGGAGAGTTCGGATAAGAGGCTCACTTCAGATTAGAGGAAAACGGGCTAGTGAGGATTAGTAGGGTCAGTTTAGAGATGTTAATGATTTCACTGACTGTACATGATGGTGGGCTCTCTCTCTCTCTCTCTCTCTCTCTGGAGCCTCGCTTGTGATGGGATTTCGAGGCTGAAGCTAGCCAACAGTGCCTTCAGTGTTAAAACCCCATTTACGTGCCCTAAATAACATTCCTGAACAAATTTGGAGAACCTAATGAGGTTCTATACCAATAACACAACCATATGTTTGAGCTCAGAGCATTTATGTTTGGAAAAAAAATAAATAAAAGAAAAATAGTGCTAATAATTACGTATTATAGCATTACATTGAACTCAGTTGGCCATTTCCAGTGTTTGGTTAGCACCTACCTATAAAGCTTTCATATTAAAGGGCGCATATGTAAAATTTATCTTTTTTATTTTCCCCCCCTGTGGTTACACATGAGATCAAATTCAATTTACGTGACCATTTTTCAAACTTTCCAAGAATTTAATAGGCTGTGCCTGTGATAGTTGTATATATGTATGGAAATGTCACTGCTCCGATTGGCTGCTGTGGAAGAATCAGCATCCTTCAAAAAGCAGCCTTGTTAGAACATCACTAATCAACCTTCACGTCAGAGTCCGAGCAGCTGTTGCGTTGGCTGAGAATCTCCTTACTTGAATAGTTCTCAAGAGTCCAAACAAGAACTCAGGTATCATTCTAGAACTCTCCTGAATGAAGAAAGAAAACGTGTTTGAAGCCACTGGGCTCTAATTTTAGCTGCCCAACTTTAGCACCCGCTGCCAAAGATGCTCCTGATGCTATGGGTTTTATAAGCTGACATTTTTGCTATTAAGCCACATTTTCATGTTTCGGTCGTCAGGCTTGTTGGTTAAACAAGGGCTGATGAAGCTACCAAGCTAAGGCAGAGCTAATGATAGCTCTAGCTAAGCAGAGTTAGCTGACTACGGTGGAGATTTCGTGTAGAACGTAGGACTACGATTAGAACGTAGAACTACGATTAGCCACATGTGTTTTACACACAGCGGAATTTGACCTCCGCATTTAACCCATCCGTGCAGTGAAACACCCACATAGTGAACATACACACTAGGGGGCGGTGAGCACACGTGCCCGGAGCGGTGGGCAGCCCTTATCCACGGCGCCCGGGGAGCAGTTGGGGTTAGGTGCCTTGCTCAAGGGCACTACAGTCATGACTTGCCGGTCCCGGGGATCGAACCAGTGACCTTCCGGTCACAAGGCCGGATCCCTAACCTTCAGGCCACGACTGCCCCCTAGTTACTAAGTTAGTAACTAGGGGGTAGTTACTAAGATAGTTACTAAGTAACTAAGGTAGTTACTAAGGTGCAGATAGATGACTAAGGTGGAGATAGGTGACTAAGGTGGAGATAGCTGGCTAAGGTGGAGATAACTTACTATGGTGGAGACAGGTGACTAAGGCAGAGATAGCTGGCTAAGGTGGAGATAGCTGACTAAGGTAGAGATAGCTGACTATGGTGGAGATGGGTCAGTAAGGTGGAGATAGCTGACTACGATGGAGAAGGGCGGCTAAGGTGGAGATAGCTGGCTACAGTGGAGATAGCTGGCTAAGGTGGAGTTAGCTGGTAAGGTGGAGATAGCTGGCTAAGGTGGAGATAGCTGGTAAGGTGGAGATAGCTGGCTAAGGTGTAAATAGCTGGCTAAGGTGGAGATAACTGACTATGGTGGAGATAGCTGGCTAAGGTGTAGATAGCTGGCTAAGGCGGAGATAACAGACTAAGGTGGAGATAGCTTACTAAGGTGGAGATAGCTGGCTAAGGTGAGATAGCTGGCTAAGGTGGAGATAGCTTACTAAGGTAGAAATAACTGGCTACGGTAGAAAGAACTGGCTATGGTAGAAATAACTGGTTAAGGTGGAGATAGCTGGCTAAGGTGGAGATAGCTTACTAAGGTGGAGAAAGCTGGCTAAGGTGAGATAGCTAGCTAAGGTGGAGATAGCTGGCTAAGGTAGAAATAACTGGCTAAGGTGGAGATAGCTGGCTAAGGTAGAAATAACTGGCTAAGGTGGAGATAGCTGGCTAAGTTAGAAATAACTGGCTAAGGTAAAAATAACTGGCTACGGTAGAAATAACTGGCTAAGGTGGAAAAAACTGGCTAAGGTGGAGATTGCTGGCTAAGGTAGAAATAACTGGCTAAGGTAGAAATAACTGGCTAAGGTGGAGATAGCTGGCTAAGGTAGAAATAACTGGCTAAGGTAGAAATAACTGGCTAAGGTAGAAATAACTGGCTAAGGTGGAGATAGCTGGCTAAGGTAGAAATAACTGGCTAAGGTAGAAATAACTGGCTAAGGTAGAAATAACTGGCTAAGGTGGAGATAGCTGGCTAAGTTAGAAATAACTGGCTAAGGTAAAAATAACTGGCTAAGGTAGAAATAACTGGCTACGGTAGAAATAACTGGCTAAAGTGGAAAAAACTGGCTAAGGTGGAGATTGCTGGCTAAGGTAGAAATAACTGGCTAAGGTGGAAAAAACTGGCTAAGGTGGAGATTGCTGGCTAAGGTAGAAATAACTGGCTAAGGTAGAAAAAACTGGCTAAGGTGGAGATAGCTGGCTAAGGTAGAAATAACTGGCTACGGTAGAAATAACTGGCTAAGGTGGAAAAAACTGGCTAAGGTGGAGATAGCTGGCTAAGGTAGAAATAACTGGCTAAGGTGGAGATAGCTGGCTAAGGTGAGATAGCTGGCTAAGGTGGAGATAGCTGGCTAAGGTGAGATAGCTGGCTAAGGTGGAGATAACTGGCTAAGGTGGAGATAACTGGCTAAGGTGGAGATAGTTGGCTAAGGTAGAAATAACTGGCTAAGGTGGAGATAGCTGGCTAAGGTAGAAATAACTGGCTAAGGTGGAGATAGTTGGCTAAGGTAGAAATAACTGGCTAAGGTGGAGATAGCTGGCTAAGGTAGAAAAAACTGGCTAAGGTAGAAATAACTGGCTAAGGTGGAGATTGCTGGCTAAGGTAGAAATAACTGGCTAAGGTGCAGATAGCTGGCTAAGGTAGAAAAAACTGGCTAAGGTGGAGATAGCTGGCTAAGGTAGAAATAACTGGCTAAGGTGGAGATAGCTGGCTAAGGTGGAGATAGCTGGCTAAGGTGGAGATAACTGGCTAAGGTGGAGATAACTGGCTAAGGTAGAAACAACTGGCTAAGGTGGAGATTGCTGGCTAAGGTGGAGATAGCTGGCTAAGGTGGAGATAGCTGGCTAAGGTGGAGATAACTGGCTAAGGTGGAGATAGATGTCTAAGGTAGAAATAACTGGCTAAGGTGGAGATAGCTGGCTAAGGTAGAAAAAAACTGGCTAAGGTGGAGATTGCTGGCTAAGGTACAAATAACTGGCTAAGGTGGAGATAGCTGGCTAAGGTAGAAAAAACTGGCTAAGGTGGAGATTGCTGGCTAAGGTAGAAAAAACTGGCTAAGGTGGAGATTGCTGGCTAAGGTACAAATAACTGGCTAAGGTGGAGATAGCTGGCTAAGGTAGAAATAACTGGCTAAGGTGGAGATAGCTGGCTAAGGTAGAAAAAACTGGCTAAGGTGGAGATTGCTGGCTAAGGTACAAATAACTGGCTAAGGTGGAGATAGCTGGCTAAGGTGAGATAGCTGGCTAAGGTGGAGATAGCTGGCTAAGGTGGAGATAACTGGCTAAGGTAGAAAAAACTGGCTAAGGTACAAATAACTGGCTAAGGTGGAGATAGCTGGCTAAGGTGAGATAGCTGGCTAAGGTGGAGATAGCTGGCTAAGGTGGAGATAACTGGCTAAGGTAGAAAAAACTGGCTAAGGTAGAAATAACTGGCTAAGGTGGAGATAGCTGGCTAAGGTAGAAATAACTGGCTAAGGTGGAGATAGCTGGCTAAGGTAGAAAAAACTGGCTAAGGTGGAGATTGCTGGTTAAGGTACAAATAACTGGCTAAGGTGGAGATAGCTGGCTAAGGTGAGATAGCTGGCTAAGGTGGAGATAGCTGGCTAAGGTGGAGATAGCTGGCTAAGGTGGAGATAACTGGCTAAGGTGGAGATAACTGGCTAAGGTGGAGATAACTGGCTAAGGTGGAGATAGATGTCTAAGGTAGAAACAACTGGCTAAGGTGGAGATAGTTGGCTAAGGTAGAAATAACTGGCTAAGGTATAAATAACTGGCTAAGGTAGAAAAAACTGGCTAAGGTGGAGATAGTTGGCTAAGGTAGAAATAACTGGCTAAGGTGGAGATAGTTGGCTAAGGTAGAAATAACTGGCTAAGGTGGAGATAGTTGGCTAAGGTAGAAATAACTGGCTAAGGTGGAGATAGCTGGCTAAGGTAGAAAAAACTGGCTAAGGTAGAAATAACTGGCTAAGGTGGAGATAGCTGGCTGAGGTAGAAATAACTGGCTAAGGTGGAGATAGCTGGCTAAGGTAGAAAAAACTGGCTAAGGTGGAGATTGCTGGCTAAGGTGGAGATAGCTGGCTAAGGTGGAGATAGCTGGCTAAGGTGGAGATAACTGGCTAAGGTGGAGATAACTGGCTAAGGTAGAAACAACTGGCTAAGGTGGAGATAGTTGGCTAAGGTAGAAAAAACTGGCTAAGGTGGAGATAGCTGGCTAAGGTGGAGATAGCTGGCTAAGGTGAGATAGCTGGCTAAGGTGGAGATAGCTGGCTAAGGTGAGATAGCTGGCTAAGGTGGAGATAGCTGGCTAAGGTGGAGATAGCTGGCTAAGGTGAGATAGCTGGCTAAGGTGAGATAGCTGGCTAAGGTGGAGATAGCTGGCTAAGGTGGAGATAGCTGGCTAAGGTGGAGATAGCTGGCTAAGGTGGAGATAGCTGGCTAAGGTGGAGATAGCTGGCTAAGGTGAGATAGCTGGCTAATGTAGAAATAGCTGGCTAATGTAGAAATAACTGGCTGAGGTTGAAATAACTGGCTAAGGTGGAGATAGCTGGCTAAGGTGGAGATAGCTGGCTATGTTGGAGCTAACTGGATAAGGTAGAGGTACCCTTGATGCAGGCTATAGGTTTTGTACAGTGTCTTTTTTGGTTGTCAGGCTTGTCAGTCGAACAAGGGCTGATGAAGATGTTGCTAATGCTAGCTACCTAAGGCAGAGAAAGCTGAATTTAGCTGACTGGTTAGTTCTCTTTAGCTGGGCATCACATAAAACCAGCTTAAAACAGGAAGAGGAACATGTGGGTTCATAGCAGGAAAAACACCATAGTCTGTATCGAGGAGCTGAACAAAGGGCCAAGCTTTTGTCAGAGAGAGCTAACGTTGCCTAGATTAGCTTGGTAGCTACTGGCACTGAAACTCACTGCAGCCGTGTTCTCTTCTCTTTCTCGTCACAAGGAATGTTCTGGAATTAGAACTTAGTAGTTTTAGGAACACAGAACTGCAGCGGCTGAGCAGACAGAACCTCAGTGGAACATCAGTAGAGACCCAGACGTGTTAACTCACAGAGGTGTCTGATCAAACAAGGATGCAGCTGTGAAAAGATTTACAGGTTCTGTGACTGTCATTTGTTTCGAGGGTCTGCTGCATGTTTTGCCTCAAAAATAGTCGTTTACATCAGACTTAACAGTCGGATAACTTCAGTGTGAATGGGGGGAGCCAAACTGCGATGGGCTGAATAGGCAGATAAATGATTAAACATAACCATCAATCCATTATCTTCCGCTTTATTCCGCTAGTCCGCTAGGGGTACACCATAGATAGGTCGCCAGTCTATCACATGGCTAACAAACACTCACACCTACGGGCAGTTTAGAGTGAGGATCCTAACATGCATGTGTTTGGACTGTGGGAGGAAACGGGAGAACCAGGAGGAACCCACTCAAACACAGAGAGAACATACACACTCCACACAGAACCACCCAGACCGGGAATCCAACCCAGATCATCTTACTGTGAGGAGACAGTGCTGACCACTACACCACCATACTGACCACTACACCACCATACTAACCACTACACCACCGTACTAACCACTACACCACCATACTAACCACTACACCACCATACTGACCACTACACCACCATACTAACCACTACACCACCATACTAACCACTACACCACCATACTGACCACTACACCACCATACTAACCACTACACCACCATACTGACCACTACACCACCGTACTAACCACTACACCACCATACTAACCACTACACCACCATACTAACCACTACACCACCATACTGACCACTACACCACCATACACTACACCACCGTACTAACCACTACACCACCGTACTAACCACTACACCACCGTACTGACCACTACACCACCATACTGACCACTACACCACCATACTAACCACTACACCACCATACTGACCACTACACCACCATACTGACCACTACACCACCATACTGACCACTACACCACCATACTAACCACTACACCACTATACTAACCACTACACCACCGTACTAACCACTACACCACCGTACTAACCACTACACCACCGTACTGACCACTACACCACCATACTGACCACTACACCGCCATACTAACCACTACACCGCCATACTAACCACTACACCGCCATATTAACCACTACACCGCCGTACTAACCACTACACCGCCATACTAACCACTACACCACCATACTAACCACTACACCACCATATTAACCACTACACCACCGTACTAACCACTGCATCACCGTACTAACCACTACACCACCGTACTAACCACTACACCACCATAATAACCACTACACCACCATATTAACCACTACACCACCGTACTAACCACTACACCACCGTACTAACCACTACACCACCGTACTAACCACTACACCACCATACTAACCACTACACCACCGTACTAACCACTACACCACCATACTAACCACTACACAAATAAGGCAGACTTAGCTAGACTGAAAGGTGTTTGTTGGTTGGATTTTATATATTAGATGTTTAAAAACCTATATTTGTGTATTTACTGTATATATTTAGTGTTAACTGTTGTGTAATTAGTAATGCGAATCATATTTAAGAGTGTACTTTAGTACATGTTCAATATCTTTATTGTGTAAAGCCGTTAACAGAAGTGAACAGTGTGTATATAAACCTGTGGTGTGTACATGTGAGCAGCTTCTCTGGCTCAGCAGAAATGTTGTTTCATTCGTCTCATACATGCGTCTCGTTCGCTCGCGCTGCATCTCTGTGCGTCAGACTCTTCTGCAGTTCAGTAAATATCACCGTCACTCACGCTGTCAGTAGCGGCGACTTGTTTTTTTCCAGCTTCAGTGAAGTAAGACCCTGCGAGACCCTGCTGCTGACTGACGGAGGCTAAATTAAGGCTAAAGACCTTAGCCATTAGCTCAGGCTGTAAGAGCTACACAGCAGCAGATGAGCGATGACTGAGAGAACCAGCTTAGGCGTTCAGGTTAGTGTTTTTTCACCAACGATTACTGTTGGTACAGATTTAGCCATGAGCATTTTTACTGCTGCTCTTCATCCACAGATCCCTTCTACCACCTGGCGGATCAGAAAGTACTTAGTGGTGTTGGCCATAGGTATTGCTAGCCGCATCGCCGATACCGATACTGGTGATGGAGATATAGTATCGTATCGGTGCAGCACTGATATTATAGTATTGACTTGTTCTGAGCAGTGAACTGTAGGGTTAACAAGTTCTTGTTGCTTAGTTCTATAATGTGCAGCCCTCACATGGTCAGCTACATACAGTACTAGAGATGGACCGATCAGCGCTTTTGAGCCCAATTCTGAGCGCCGATCACCTTTCAGGGCGATCAGCCGATAGCCGATACCAATCGAGGGCGGGGCTATATGCTGCGGCAGGGCTACATACAGTTTTTAGCGTAAGCAGGTCATGAAACATGGTCTAAACTGGTTTATTAACATTTTTAATGAGCTCATGTGAAACAACATAATATTTTAAACTAAATTATCAGTAAATAAACAAAGTAAACAAAACAATTATCACCAATACTGCAATCATTACATTTAGACCCTTAATTTAAAACTAAAAAGCTAATTAAATAAATGCAGCCAAAACTGCAGTCATTAATCAAAAATCTGTAATTATTAAATGTAGAATATTGAATTGTAGCTGCTGTTCTGTTGGTACCGGTCAGATCTGGTCTGTAGGTGTTCTGGGTTGTTTGTTTTGTGTTAGCTGTGTGTTCTAGCTCTGCTGTTTACTGATACTCACTGTGTTCAGCTGTGTGGTGTCTCTGAAGTGTGTATCCGATTAGTGTGTTAAAGGTCTTTGTCTTGGTTCCCCAACAAAACACGTTGATGTTACAAATTTTACTAAACGTCTTGGATGAGTCTGTATCACGTTTTCTATCAGCACATGCCGTGAATGCCACAAATTGCTCTCGCGAGGCTGGCTGGAGGGCTTCTCTTCCTGGATGAAACCCTGGCTGGAAATACAGAAATTATTATTCAATATTTTGATTAAAAATCGGCCCATACTGATACATAGCCGATCGATCCTTCCATCTCTAGACAGTACTGCTATTTCCAGTAGGCTGTTGTAGGTGGTGTAGAGCTTAGCACAGTTGCCTCACAGCAAGATGGCATGATCTCTCTGTGCTCGAGTGGGTTTCCTCCAGTTTCCTCCCGAGGCCAAACGCATGTATGTTAGGTTGACTGGTCACAAGAAATTCTGGTTCCATAGCTTGCAAGAAATTCTGGTTCCATTGACTTAGATGGATGGATGGATGGATGGATGGATGGATGGATGGATGGATGGATGGATGGATGGATGGATGGATGGATGGATGGATGGATGGATGGATGGATGGATGGATGGATGGATGGATGGATGGATGGATGGATGGATGGATGGATGGATGGATGGATGGATGGATGGATGTTATCAATCCCAGAGGGACGGTGAGGTATTACAGTGGCACAGAGGTACAGTGAAGAGCAAGCAGTAGCAAAACAACGTCGCATACATGACGTGGACATATTATTATATGACAATTAGGGGTGTCAGAAAATATCGAAATATCGAATATTAAATAGATTATGTTTAGTGATTCTGTATCGATTCTCAAAAACACAGTATCGATCAGTGGGGAACCGTCATGGCCCTCTACACCCTCTCAGAGGGCCTAAAATATTCTTAACACACACACACACACACACACACACACACACACACATATATATAATTTTATTTTATCTACTTACAGTTTGACAATCAAATCTGACCAGTAGGTCATGGAGGGGGTGTGATATGTTGTCCAGTATAGCAGTGAGCTTACTAAGAGACCTCCTCTCTTTCCACCACCACCTCAAAACCTTCAAGTGAGCTTCCCAGGACTGAACCAGCCTTCTCGATTAGTTGGTTGAGCTTGTTCGTGTCTTCACCTCTGCTGCTGCCTCCCCAACACACTGCTGCGAAGAAGATGGCACTTGCAACAGCAGACTGCTAGAAACCTTACAGTGAAAGTTAAGACGGTTGCCATGTTGGAGATACAAACGTGACCACAGTTTCTTAAGATCAGAGCCCGCATGCATCTCTTCACCATGTACGTTCTAGATCCCGAGCTGGGTGGGCGAGTCGCGGGAGCTGCTCCTGACCCAGACCCTCGTGGAAGGTAGGCTTGCTGTACAGTCAGTGTTTTTGAACTGTGGCCATCAGTAGCTAGGCTTTCAGCACCAGTAAACCGTTGGAACGCTACCGGGCCTCAGAGGTGCGGTGGCAAAAGTGCAGCACGTGAAGAATTAAGGAGCTCCCTCGCGTTACGTAATCCGCCTGGTTTCTCTGGCCCATATTCCTCGGGGCCACAGGGGGCCCAAACGTGACACTAAGCGCCGCCGGGTTCGCTCGGAGAGAGTTTGTCATCTCGTGCCGCTCGCCGACTGCAGGATTACTGTAGGGTATTATAGCTATGCGCGGGGAATACGTTAGCCATTGTCATGCTCGCGACGAGGGCTTGTCGTGGGTGAAGGTTTCGGCGGCGCCGAGCCTTTTCGCGGATTTGCGAGGAGAGACAGCCGTCTGAACGGGCGATCTGGCTGAAAAGCGTGAAGCTGATTTGTCTGGTCATGCTTCGAGCTTAACGCTGCCGTTGACATAATTCATTCTTTACCGCTGCCCTGTTTGTCCTTTATGCTACACAGCAGGGGACGCCAATGACACTAGAAGCATTGTATAGGCTTACACACACGCTTGTTTTTATACGATGTCAGGACGTGGCGCTGTACATACAGTTAGAAATAAAACTGTGTGATACTTTAACTTACTTACTGATTATAGTCACCAAGGTGACCACGTTTATCAGTGTTACTGCAGTGTTGGAAGACTGACCATCAGGGCCTCCTCCTCACCTATCACCAACCAGCTCTCCTGTCCAATACCCTCAGTTACATCACTGTGCCATCCAGATGTACCGGCATTAAGATAGGATGGGACTGTTTCAGTTCACACCCACTTTAATAATAATAATAATAATAATAATAATAATAATAATAATAATAATAATAATAATAAATAGAGATGGGCCAATCAGGGTTTTTGAGGCCGATTCTGATCGGCAATCACCTTTCAACGCGACCAGCCTATAGCCGATACCGATTGAGGGCGGGGCTATATGCAATTATTGGCGCAAGCAAGTCATGAAACATGGTCTAAACTGGTTTATTACCGTTTTTAACAAGCTCATGTGAAACAGCTTAATACTTTTAACTAAATTAGAAGTTGAGCTTTGAAGGAGGAGAGTGAGAGACAGTCACAAAGAGATTGTGGTAAGAAGTTCCACAGTTTGGGGGCCATGATGCTGAAAGCTCTCCCCCCAACAGTGACCAGTCTGAATTTTGGAACAGACAGGCAACCAGAGGACCCAAGAGTTCGGACAGGGCAGTACGGGTGCAGGAGCTCAGCTAAGTAGGCAGGAGCTATGAAGGGATTTGTATGTTAGCAGGATGAGTTTAAACTGGATCTGAAGCTTGACAGATAGCCAGTGTAACTGTACACTGTACACTATACATAAAGACTCAGTAAGAGACTGCCTCAGTCAGAGACTGCCTCAGTCAGAGACTGTCTCTACCAAGGCAGGTTCTAAAGATTAGACATAAAGACTTCAAACAGAGACTCTTTCAGCTTTTCTTTGGTGTTTAGTTTATTAAACAGTAAATACTTTGTGATCAGAGGGGGCTGAGTCACCACTTGTGAGTCTTGGTTCCTTCCAAAGTTTTGTCTTCCAGTCTGAGGCAGTTTTTCCTCGCCACTGTCGCTTCTGGTTTGCTCACTGGGATATATATATATATATAGTATATATATATATAGAATATATAGTGTCTGTTTTCAAATTTCTGTAAAGCTGCTTTGTGACAACATTTTTTTTATTTATTGCCTAAAGTCAGAATGTTTCAGTCAGTCTAAATTAGGGCTGTGTATTGGCAAGGGCCTAGAGATGCATTAGGTATCATGATACAGCGGTCACGATTCAATATATCATGACATACTAGTAGTATTTTTCTAATCCTACTATTAAAACACACCACTGTATAAACAGGTTTGTCAACCCTTACAATACCTTATATATATATATATATATACACACACACACACACACACACACACACACAGTCTCCCCTTATATATATATATACACACACACACACACCGTCTTCCCTTATATACACACACACACACACACACACACACACACACACACACACACACACACACACACAGTCTCCCCTTATATATATATACACACACACACACACCGTCTTCCCTTATATATATACACACACACACACACACACACACACAGTCTCCCCTTATATATATATATATATACACACAGACACACACACACACACACACACACAGTCTCCCCTTATATATATACACACACACACACACACACACACACAGTCTCCCCTTATATATATATACACACACACACACACACACACACAGTCTCCCCTTATATATATTTACACACACACACACACACACACCGTCTTCCCTTATATATATATACACACACACACACACACACACACACACACACAGTCTCCCCTTATATATATATACACACACACACACACCGTCTTCCCTTATATATACACACACACACACACACACACACACACACACACACACACAGTCCCCCCTTATACACACACACACACACACACACACACACACACACACACACACAGTCTCCCCTTACATATCTATACACACACACACACACACACATACACACAGTCTCCCCATTCCCCCTCCCTCCTGTCCCCCGCCACCCATGTAGCTGGTGTTGTCCTGCCGTGTTGTCCGCTGGCAGAGCTACAGTGGTTGGCAGCAGCTGAGCTGGGACTGCACAGGTCAGCGGCCCTCGGTACGTGTGTGTATGATGAGTAAGGTGATGGGGCATGGCTGCTCAGCAGGTGGAACCGTTCCTCAGCCAGGAATAGCTCGGAGAGAGCTGGGACCATGGAGGCGGCAGGTTATCCAGGATGCTCTCTGAGGATGGCCTGCTGAGGCTTTTAGTAGGTGGAACCATTTTTAGCTGCGTGCTAAACTAATGATGTACACTGCATGTCCTCAGATTTGTGGACACCTGCTTATCCGCTGTTTCTCAGGAGTTTGTCCTCCTTCGCTGCAATAACAGCCTTCTGGTAAAACCTTAAACTAGATGTTGAAACCCTGCTGTGAGGATTTGATTGCATTCAGCCACAAGAGCGTTAGTGAAGCCAGGTAATGGATGATGTTGGATGATCAGTTCTGAATCATAAACAACTATTAAGCTCATACCAAAGGTACTGGATAGAGTGCCATCAGTACCCAGAACGCAGTACCACTGCTCCACAGCCCCGAGCTGGGAGGCTTTATACCCTTCTAGTTAAGATGGGCTGTAATTAGAAATAGGGGTGTAAGAAAATATCGAAAATATCGAATATTGGGATATTATGTTTAGTGATACTGTATCGATTCTCAAAAACACAGTATCAATACACAGATTCCTTGCAGCCAGTGGATCAGTATGTGTTGTGTTTAAACCTCTGACCACTAGATGGCAGTGTTGTAATCCATTTTCAGCTCCACTCCAACATTAACAAGCAGCACAAGTGCGCAATGCTGTTGTAATCATTGATAAACCTGTTCATACAGTGGTGTGTTTTAATAGTAGGATTAAAAAAAACAACTTTGCTTGCAGTATCGCAATATATCGCGATATTTTGAATCATGACCGCGGTATGACATTCCTGATGAACTCAGTGTTTTGTCTTTCTTCACCTTAAATGAACAATCTGAATCTCAAAGCTCTGTTCTGAAAATTCTGTATTTGTTCAAGGTATGCTGTCACCATGGCAACTTTTGTGTGGGTTTATGCTGCCGTCGATCACCGTGAGGTGCAGAATGATGTTTTTCAGGACGAACGCGTGAACGTGGCATATGTGCTGGTGGGCAGAAGAAGTTTTATTGGAACTGTTTAGCCTGTTAAATGTATTTGAATACAATAGGCCTGTGTATATATATAGTCTCCCCTTATATATATATATATAAGGGGAGACTGTGTGTGTGTGTGTGTGTGTGTGTGTGTGTGTGTGTGTGTGTGTGTGCGCTTGTGCTTGTTTTTGTACATTTTCTGATCAACCAGAGAAAATGAGAGAAACAGACTAAGCTACAATTTCAGGTCCTTTAGTCCTTAAGGTTAAGTTTAGGATGGGGTTTAGGATCAGGCTTTAAGCGGCAGACAGAAGCCTCATAGCTTTTAGACTAGGGGTGTAAGAAAATATCGAAAATATCTATTATATTTGGTGATTCTTTATCGATTCTCAAAAACACGGTATTAACACAGAGATTCCTGGTACACAGTGAATCAGTATGTGTTGTGTTTAAACCTCTGACCACTAGATGGCAGTGTTTTAATCCGTTTTCAGCTCCACTCCAACAGTAACAAGCAGCACAAGAGCGCAATGCTATTGTAAGCATTGACAAACCTGTTCATTTAGTGGTGTGTTTTAAAAGTAGGATTTGAAAAACAACTTTGCTTGCGATATCGTAGTATGTTGCGATATATTGAATCGTGACTCCTGTATCACGATACGCATTGTATCACCAGGTTCTTGCCAATACACAACCCTACTAAACACACACTCAGCAAAGTTCAGCGGAGTCATTCACTAAAACAGAGCCTTCACCCGATGACGCTGGGACTGACTCCAGCCCTCCCAACTAGCAGGATAAAGAGGAAGATAATGGATGTATGGGTGGATAGTAATATCCATTGAGAAGTGCAAGCTAGTAAAATATAAAACTTTTTACAAACACATTTTATATTGCACAGCGCTAATATATATATATATATATATATATTACTCACTAATAGGCGAACCCAGACATTGAGGACATAAACCGATAATCTATTGAGAATGATTTAATTTTTTTTTATTTTTTTTTATATATTTATTTTTTTAAGAAGCGGAGCGTTTCTTGTCTTTACAGTATACGGGCTTTACGGCACAGTGAACTCAGAGACCAATCACATGCGTTGTAAGATCACCGAAAGCTCCTCAGCCAATCAGATCACATTTTATTTACTTTCTCTATAAATAAACACTTTAAGATGCTCTTTCTTTAAAAACAATCTGTTTTTTAATGTAGCTCTCGTTTCAGTTCAGCATTTAAACAGTAAATATACTGAAATATACTGAATGGTATGTGTGATGTGTTGGTGTTTCAGTAGCTGATGGTATGAGATGCTGATACTAGACTACTTCAGTAAACAGGATACACCACTGAATCAGAACACACGTTAGAAATGATGATGGTCTGGACCTTGGCCTGAGGAGATCTCCTCTAACTGGACCTTACTGACCTCTAATTAAACACCCCTGATCTATACTATGACCTACTATGTGTTGTCTGGTCACTACTGTATTGCCATAATGTGACTCACCACTGTGGGAATGTCTGTCGTAGGACGGCTGGGAGGCACTAGAAGAAAGGCTGTTTTAAAAGACTGTAGATGGAGTTCTGTGATGGCTGTTAATGTGTCTGTATCTGGGAGGGCTTTGGAATCATTTTGTAATTAGTTTAGCAGAAGCTAACCTGTGTTTTATCAAAACAAATCCCATCCACTGTGTCTTAGAGGCTTCAAAGCTTACAGCGTCCCGCAATAAAACATAACATACAGATAAAACAGAATGTTCTGACAGCGGCAGGTGGATGGAGAGAGAGAGAGAGAGAGAGAGAGAGAGAGAGAGAGAGAGAGAGAGAGAGAGAGGATTAGCTGGTACATATCGGAGGCTCTGCAGCTGGATGCATGGTGCTCTGGCAGCTGGTCAGCGGGCAGACAGCTGTGGACCAAGCTGATCTGCTTTTGGCCAATTCGGATTCTGAATTCACAATTGGCCAGTTCTGATAGCGACCTCTGGCCGACTCGCCGTCCGGCAAGGCCAAGCTGGGCAGCTCTGCTCGGTGACAGCGGCGGAGACAGCGCATGGGTTAGCGCCGGGTTCCTGCTCGGTTCCCGCTGGAGAAAGCGCCAGTATCTTTGTTTGTGTGGAAGCGGCAGCCGCTAGTGTTCAGCAGCAGCACCATCTCGCTTCGCCGCCTCGCGGAGCTGCCTTCATTGATTGGCTGTTTTGCTGCAAGATGCAAAAGAGAGTGGAGAGGAGGAGAACAGAAACAGGCCGGGCGCTCTGAAGGAGAAGAGCATATTGCTTTGATTTCTATAGGGAGGTCCAGCTCTGGCTCTTAGTATCTGCCGAGAACAAGTCCGGTGTGATTTTTATTTTTGGGCAGATTAAACAGCCACACTTGAGCTTCAGCACAGTTGAGTAGATAATTTTTTTTGGGGGGGGCTGCCGTTTTATTTTTGGTTAGAATTAGGGCTGGGCGATATGGACCAAAAATAATATCTCGATATTTTTAGCTGAATGGCGATATACGATATATATCTCGATATTTGTTTTTCCCATAAGGTGAAAACAAAAAGGCACTTCTGCGTTAAAGCTACACGTCCCAACTGTCACACAGGCACTTTTGACTAGGGCTGGGTATCGTTTGAAATTTTTTAATATTAAAATTTATATTTAAAAAAAGTATGTATTTATTTAACAGAAAACATGAGTAATCTCAGTCTCATACTGTCACCATAAAAGGCTATTTTTTAATTTTTATCTTTTTATTTAGATATTGATCAAACAATGAGCATCTTTGTGCTGCTTTATTAAGAACTAGGTCTGCAGCTATCGATTATTTTAGTAATCGAGTTTTTTATCGACTATTCCATCGAGTAATCGGATAAAATACATATTTTTTAAGTTAGAGAGCAATAGTAAATATATAAGATGAAATAAGACATGCATCTTAACATTTTCTTGCTTAAATTATACAGTACAGTACAGAAAACAGTTTAATAATTGCAATTATTGATTATTACTAGACCTATATATCATACTATAAGTTCACAAGACTGCCTACTGTTCACTGAATATTCTCGCTCTACTGGATTTGGTGCAATTTAGGCTTCAAATTGCTACAAACACCACCCGATATTTAGTTTGCTGTGTATTTTAAGCCTCACTGTGAGGGCGTATGTTCTTATTGTGTGTTTGTAACTATGATCAAAATGATAATGTGAATGAAGCTCAGGCTTTTATTTAGCCTTAGATCATTAGATCATTTACTTTCTTAACTAGCAATTACACATAACCATAATGTACACGCTTTACTGGCCTTTATCTCAACTCAGCATCTCACTGATTTAGGCTAAAAGTTGTGGTTACTGTGTGTCGCTCCGCTCTGTGGACTGGACGTCATTGGAACTCTGATGTGGTGCTCGGCTAGGAGTTACCGTAAAACTCAGACTCGCTATCAGTTTGCTAGGAAAGCTCAGTTGCTTGCTTTCTGAAGTTTCTTATTTGAATACCTCGTTCCACCTTAAATGGTATAAAAGTGACATTCCAGCGCCTGTAACTGCTGCATCATTTAAGGTGAAACAGGGGAATTCACTTAAGAAGCTAACTTCAGCCTCGTCTTTCTTCGGGTTTACGTTCCCTCGGCTAGTTCGGTTTTACAGTAGACGTTGGACTCTGTGTACGGTTTTCTCTGACCCGTCTCTTCTGTTCTCCTCTCCTTATTCTCTCTCTCTCTTTCTCTATTTTACAATCCGCTCCATCAAACCACGTCGTCTTCGTGTCACCTGGCAACACCGTAAGCGTGAGCTGTGCAACAGTGAAAGTCATCCGTGCGAAACAGTGCGCTGTATATGGTTGTATGGATTAAACAAATCTTCGAGGCAAAGAATTTGCTTCAGTGATTTTTTGTAATCGAGTTACTCGAGGAATTGTTTCAGCCCTACTAAGAACAAAACATTAGCATTACTTATGCTAAAACTGGTTGCTGCTCTGTGGCGTTCATCCCTTCTCTCAGCTTCTCTACTACAGTGAAAGGAGCTGCTTCTCTGTGAAATCAATACACAAGTAACTGTTAGTTAATGTTATACTTACAGAACACGAGCGATACCTAACAGCGTTACAGGTATATATTCATACGCTGACTGAATGTTAGCCATATCGCTAGCTAGCTAGCTAATACGTGCTGGTGCTGTGCTAACGTTAACTGAATCATAACTGCTATTCAGCGCTAACAGACAGTAAGAGTGTTAGTTTCTCTCACAAATCTAGAAATCAGCTCAGTAAACTAGCTAACTAGCTAATATGTGCTGGTGCTGTGTTAACATTAACTGAATCATAACTGCTATTCAGCGCTAACAGACAGTAAGAGTGTTAGTTTCTCTCAAAAATCTAGAAATCAGCTCAGTAAACTAGCTAACTAGCTAATATGTGCTGGTGCTGTGCTAACGTTAACTGAATCATAACTGCTATTCAGCGCTAACAGACAGTAAGAGTGTTAGTTTCTCTCACAAATCTAGAAATCAGCTCAGTAAACTAGCTAACTAGCTAATATGTGCTGGTGCTGTGTTAACGTTAACTGAATCATAACTGCTATTCAGCGCTAACAGACAGTAAGAGTGTTAGTTTCTCTCAAAAATCAAGAAATCAGCTCAGTAAACTAGCTAACTAGCTAATACGTGCTGGTGCTGTGCTAACATTAACTGAATCATAACTGCTATTCAGCGCTAACAGACAGTAAGAGTGTTAGTTTCTCTCTCAAGTCAAGAAAGCAGCTCAGTAAACTAGCTAACTAGCTAATATGTGCTGGTGCTGTGTTAACGTTAACTGAATCATAACTGCTATTCAGCGCTAACAGACAGTAAGAGTGTTAGTTTCTCTCAAAAATCTAGAAATCAGCTCAGTAAACTAGCTAACTAGCTAATACGTGCTGGTGCTGTGCTAACATTAACTGAATCATAACTGCTATTCAGCGCTAACAGACAGTAAGAGTGTTAGTTTCTCTCAAAAATCTAGAAATCAGCTCAGTAAACTAGCTAACTAGCTAATACGTGCTGGTGCTGTGCTAACATTAACTGAATCATAACTGCTATTCAGCGCTAACAGACAGTAAGAGTGTTAGTTTCTCTCAAAAATCAAGAAATCACCTCAGTAAACTAGCTAACTAGCTAATACGTGCTGGTGCTGTGCTAACGTTAACTGAATCATAACTGCTATTCAGCGCTAACAGACAGTAAGAGTGTTAGTTTCTCTCAAAAATCAAGAAATCACCTCAGTAAACTAGCTAACTAGCTAATACGTGCTGGTGCTGTGCTAACGTTAACTGAATCATAACTGCTATTCAGCGCTAACAGACAGTAAGAGTGTTAGTTTCTCTCTCAAGTCAAGAAAGCAGCTCAGTAAACTAGCTAACTAGCTAATATGTGCTGGTGCTGTGTTAACATTAACTGAATCATAACTGCTATTCAGCGCTAACAGACAGTAAGAGTGTTAGTTTCTCTCAAAAATCTAGAAATCAGCTCAGTAAACTAGCTAACTAGCTAATACGTGCTGGTGCTGTGCTAACATTAACTGAATCATAACTGCTATTCAGCGCTAACAGACAGTAAGAGTGTTAGTTTCTCTCAAAAATCAAGAAATCAGCTCAGTAAACTAGCTAACTAGCTAATATGTGCTGGTGCTGTGCTAACGTTAACTGAATCATAACTTCTATTCAGCGCTAACAGACAGTAAGAGTGTTAGTTTCTCTCTCAAATCTAGAAAGCAGCTCAGTGAACTGTTAACCTGATGATATTTTATTACTGGAAACAGACGTTTAGCGTATTTAGCTCAGATTCTCGTGTCTCCGGCAGCGCCGCCGTACTGCTGTTCCTTAAAACACTGTCCTGAAGCGTTTGCTGCAGCTGCTCTCAGACAGACTCTTTCAAAGTAGAGCCAGACTTTCGAGAGCTACGACATGTTTAACTAGCTCTGTGTGTGGTGTCTGTGTTTCTGTGCATCACGGCGCGCGTCGCATTTTAATATTTTTTATTTTCCGTTATACGCAAAGTACTGAAAATAGGTACCGATTTCTTTTAGACTTTTTGGTACTCGGTTTTGTTCTTGAATTGTGATTCCCAGCCCTACTTTCAACAGCCATTGGTTTTCTTTTTACTATGCTGATCCTCTTTGATGGCTTCTTTGGTATGTTTATCCGTCTCCATGCTGTCGCTGCCCTGCGTTTACAGGTGAAGCGGTGGGGGAGGGGGGCGTTTTGTGAGGGAGAGAGTTGGGGCAGTGTGAAGAGAGAGGCGGACTGGTAGATCTACAGGTATAATTACAGAGCAACACAGACTATATCGATATAAACAATATTGTCTCATCTTATATCTTATATAAAAATATATCGATATTACTTAAAAACTCAATATATCGCCCAGCCCTAGTTGGAATGCTACCTTCTCAGCTTGTACTGCTAGGTACACAGTCGAGTCACATTATTATGACTAATATCCAGAGTGACCGCCGTGTGCAACATGGACAGCAGCTAGACTGGGACTGGGAGACCCAATAAGGTTCTGGTAGGTGGTCACAGGTATCATGCTGACTGCAGTGCATCCCACACCTGCTGGAGGGAGTGTAGAGGAGGATCCATAGAGCCAACACTACCATCCCAGAGGTCCCATGGATGCTCAATTGGGTTAAAGTCTGAGAAATTAGGGGTCCAGGGTAGAACTTGGAAGTCTTGGTCAGCTCTTTCCACCAGTGTGGGACATTTCTAGTCGCATCGTCTTGCTGGAAGATCCCATCCACCCCAGAGAAGACCATCAGCATGTATGGTGGATGTGATCTTCAAGATATGGTGGAGAGTGTCTTCCACATGGATGAGTGGGTCCAAAGAACCATTAGGTTGCCTACAGTGGTCCAAACTAAGAAGTGGTCATAATAATGTGATTCGACTGTGTACATACATGCATTTAATCTGTGAAGAGATATTTCAGGGATGCTAGCATGTCTGACTACAGACCTGTCTAACTATTTACACAGAGCTGTGTGTCCTGATGACGACTCGTCTTCTGCCAGCGAGGAGACTCTACTTCAGGCCATTTGGGACCCGTACACGTTCAGGCTTTATGGTGGACGTTTCGTCACAGTGTTTACTCGACTTGTCACGCATGACTTTGGTGAAGCGCTAGTCATTCTTTCACAAGCTTCAGTGTTCTTTCCCACCATCTGGCTCGAGTGAGCTTCTGCAGCTTCTTCTCCACGCCGCTGATTCTCATGTTGTCATTAAGTGATGAGATTTCGGCAGGGTCCAGCGGAGAGCGACATGACAAAGCACTCGCCGCAGCAGCCGGCCGACTAGCTAAACATTCATCTCCATACCAAACGCGATAAGATGAAACGACGGACACGGATAAACATCAGCTCGCGTCCAATTACTCGTTCCTTGGAGCTCGGTTTTTGTAAAAGCCTCTGCTCGTTCACTTAGCCAGACCTTGCACCTCATTTCTATGCAGGTCTTACTTAACTGTTCGGAGAGCAGCCCAATTCAAGATTAAAGATTCAAGAGTTTTATTGTCATGTGCGCAGCAGAAACAGACAGTTACACTGTACAATGAAATTCTTACTTTGCTGCTCCTCCATTCACCAGTAGATAAAGATATAAAGAAATAATAAAACATATATATTAATATATAAAGTATAATAATATATTGCAAGTTAAAGTAAATAAAATGTATGTATTTTTTTTTATAAAAATAAAGGTTACATGTAGGGGTGTGCTTCATTTGAATAATCCATTATTGATTCGTATAAACCGATATAAAGATCGATCTTTAAAATTAGCATTCCAGTTCTAACACAAAGGCAGAAGAAACACACACTTGAAAGTGGGTGTGGCGTAATATAAACATATAAACACTTATGTTTTCATATTCAAACAAAACATTTTATTGTAACTGAAATATCCCGAAATTAATCGATATTGAATTGAATCTAATCGAATTGAATCGGAAATCGAATTGAATTGGGACCTTGTAAAGAGCAGCAGCCATAAAGTACAAGTTATCAGCAGCGTTGTGCCAGATTGTATCGTACACAATAATATCGCCAACATTTTTTTAATATGGTGAAGGATATTATACCCTGAAATATCGTGCCATATCCCCCATCTCTAATTATCACATCAGGGTAAAAAATTTTTACAGTTTTTTGCAAAAGAAAAATTATTTTAATTCCCATTATATATCTACTAGATCCAGATTTGATCTGTCCAGTATCATTCACTTTACTTCAGTCCTGATTATATGGAGATATTTGGAGTACATTATTTAGTATCGTGACATTCTGGATCATTGACTTCTGTTACAATCTGATGAAAAATCTTGTATTTTTTAATATCTCAGTTAGGGGTGTGCCATATCATATCGTATACAATAATAAAATTTAATTTTAATTTTGTTGCAGTAGTGTATTCATGAAATATCATGATATTATTGTAGGGCCATATTGCCCACCCCTAGTTGCAACTAACAAATGGAAACAATAGTGTTTTTGTGCAAGTAGCAAATGTAAACAGTATTTTGACAGCAGTACAATGAGTACAGCAGCAGTACAATGAGTACAGCAGCAGTACAGTGAGCATAGCAGCAGTACAGTGAGTACAGCAGCAGTACAATGAGTACAGCAGCAGTACAGTGAGCATAGCAGCAGTACAGTGAGTACAGCAGCAGTACAGTGAGTACAGCAGCAGTACAGTGAGTACAGCAGCAGTACAGTGAGCATAGCAGCAGTACAGTGAGTACAGCAGCAGTACAGTGAACATAGCAGCAGTACAGTGAGCATAGCAGCAGTACAGTGAGTACAGCAGCAGTACAGTGAGCATAGCAGCAGTACAGTGAGTACATCAGCAGTACAGTGAGTACAGCAGCAGTACAGTGAGTACATCAGCAGTACAGTGAGCATAGCAGCAGTACAGTGAGTACAGCAGCAGTACAGTGAGTACAGCAGCAGTACAGCGAGCATAGCAGCAGTACAGTGAGTACAGCAGCAGTACAGTGAGTACAGCAGCAGTACAGTGAGCATAGCAGCAGTACAGTGAGTACAGCAGCAGTACAGTGAGTACAGCAGCAGTACAGTGAGAACAGCAGCAGTACAGTGAGTACAGCAGCAGTACAGTGAGTACAGCAGCAGTACAGTGAGCATAGCAGCAGTACAGTGAGTACAGCAGCAGTACAGTGAGCATAGCAGCAGTACAGTGAGTACAGCAGCAGTACAGTGAGTACAGCAGCAGTACAGTGAGCATAGCAGCAGTACAGTGAGTACAGCAGCAGTACAGTGAGTACAGCAGCAGTACAGTGAGTACAGCAGCAGTACAGTGAGCATAGCAGCAGTACAGTGAGTACAGCAGCAGTACAGTGAGCATAGCAGCAGTACAGTGAGTACATCAGCAGTACAGTGAGCATAGCAGCAGTACAGTGAGTACAGCAGCAGTACAGTGAGCATAGCAGCAGTACAGTGAGTACAGCAGCAGTACAGTGAGTACAGCAGCAGTACAGTGATTGGATGCGGGCTCGGGAAGGCTATTAGAATTGTATATGAACTAGGTGCTGCTGCTGTGTAGCCTATATTAAGGACTCAACCTTTTGAAATGCTTACAGAAATGTAGAGCATCTGTGAGTTTGTGCTTTTTTGCATTTTACTGCATCCAAACTAGCAACGACACCAATAGGGTTCCGTGTAACTATGCTGTTAGCTTGCCACCCATGCGGGTTTGAGACTAGCAGCTGCTTATGTACATTTAGAATGACAACACACTTCAGTTGAACTGTATTGCATCAAGCTGTACATAATGTTGGCGGAAATTCACAATAACGTCTGTCTGCAGAGACACAGAGCCGCATGACAACAGCACAGCACCAACAGCACCAACGTATGCTCTGACACTTGTTTTGGTCGTCTTTAGCTTCTGCGACTGTTAGCTTCAACTGGTTTTGGCAGGAATTCCAGAATACATTTTAAGCTTTGGGCTAAAACTAGTTTCGTTTGAAAGCGTATATATTCTCAGTAGGGCTGTAAGAAATCAAAATATCGAATATCAGGATATTATGTTTGGTGATACTGTATCGATTCTCAAAAACACAATATCGAAACACAGATTCCTGGCAGACAGTAAATTATTGTGTGTTGGGTTTAACCCTCTGACCACTAGATGGCAGTGTTGTAATCCATTTTCAGCTCCACTCCAACATTAACAAGCGGCACAAGGGCGCAGTTCTATTGTAAGCATCAGTAAACCTGTTCATATAGTGGTGTTTTTTAATAGTAGGATTTGAAAAATTGCAGTATATCACATTGCTTGCAGTGTCGTAGTATATCACGATATATTGAATTGTGGCCGCTGTATCACGATACGTATTGCATCACCAGGTTCTTGCCAACACACAGCCCAAACTGTCAGGGTAGAATATTACACATCCCAGCAAACATGGTTCCGTTGTGACACTGATATAAAAAATAGAATTCCTAGAAAAATAGAATTCCTCTAAAGGTTGTGACAATGTTATATGACAACGTTGTCATCACAACCTCCTAGAATCCCTCATACGTTTTATTATATGGTAGTCATAATACCATATACAACGTTAATTCGTAGTGAAGCTGTGACAGTCTTGTTGAGCCAATGTAAAAACACACCACCTTTAGACAACATTGAAACAACGTTGTGGCAACGTTGTGTGTTTGCTGGATGTTTATCTATCTGTGTTATGTAGACATCTCACGATTACCCTTAAATTTGATCCCAAAGTTGGTAGTCGGCTTTACTAATGTGTAGGAATAAAATAAAAACTTAAACTAAACGTTAAGCTTCAGACCAAAACAAACATTAATATTTGAACACACATAGTAAATATGCAAATATGCAGGCACCCCAAAATCAGACAAGCACAAAGTAAACAAATCCCAGGACAATCTGGATGATAACCTGCACGGCAGCACAAACAACCCATACATTCTCTGTCAACATGTGTTTACAGTACAAACACATCAGGAATCCAACCCAGATCGTCTTGCTGTGAGGAGACACTGTACTAACCACTACACCACCATACTAACCACTACACCACCGTACTAACCACTACACCACCGTACTAACCACTACATCACCATACTAACCACTACACCACTATACTAACCACTACACCACCATACTAACCACTACACCACCATACTAACCACTACACCACCGTACTAACCACTACACCACCATACTAACCTCTACACCACCATACTAACCACTACACCACCATACTAACCACTACACCACCGTACTGACCACTACACCACCATACTAACCACTACACCACCATACTAACCACTACACCACCGTACTGACCACTACACCACCATACTAACCACTACACCACCGTACTAACCACTACATCACCATACTAACCACTACATCACCATACTAACCACTACACCACTATACTAACCACTACACCACCATACTAACCACTACACCACCATACTAACCACTACACCACCATACTAACCACTACACCACCTTACTAACCACTACACTACCGTACTAACCACTACACCACCGTACTAACCACTACACCGCCGCACTAACCAATACACCACCATACTAACCTCTACACCACCGTACTAACCACTACACCACCATACTAACCACTACACCACCGTACTAACCACTACACCACCGTACTAACCACTACACCACTATACTAACCACTACACCACCGTACTAACTACTACACCACCGTACTAACCACTACACCACCGTTCTAACCACTACACCACCGTACTAACCATTACACCACCGTACTAACCACTACACCACCATACTAACCACTACACCACCATACTGACCACTACACCACCAAACTGATCACTACACCACCGTACTGACCACTACTCCACCATACTAACCACTACACCACCATACTAACCACTACACCACCATACTGATCACTACACCACCATACTGATCACTACACCACCGTACTGACCACTACTCCACCATACTAACCACTACACCACCATACTAACCACTACACCACCATACTGATCACTACACCACCATACTGATCACTACACCACCGTACTGACCACTACTCCACCATACTAACCACTACACCACCATACTAACCACTACACCACCATACTAACCACTACACCACCATACTAACTACTACACCACCGTACTAACCACTACACCACCATACTAACCACTACACCACCATACTAACCACTACACCACTGTACACCACTGGCTTGGGGTACATTCATAGATCCCCACCAATGTGAAGAGCAAATCTACGCCCTTGCTAATGGATGTGATTGTGTTTGGACCAGAGCTCTGCACTAAACTCTTCAAACTCTTTAAAGTCTTTAACGTGTCCTGCTGCTCCGGACAGCCAACCAGCACCATCGCAGCTATGAAACAGAAATAAAAGCTTCTGAGAGCTTCCGCGCTGACCAGGTCGATTAATGTACGTCTGAATATTATAACAGAACTAATCTGCTGAAAATCAGTTGAGTAATGAGGAAGTTCTGGCTTGTTTAGTTAGGAGAGCTCATCACGTCTCAGTACACGGGTTTGTTAAGCAGTGGCTTCAATATGACAGACGTGTAGATGGATCACCTCAGATAGAGAACACCAGCCTCTACATAAAACCACAGTCTGTAGTCTTAGTCTGTATGTCAGTCAAATAGCATCAATTCAGTAAAAGTAGGCAGTTCATGGTCACCAGCTCTCAGTTCAACCTGCCTGCAGAATAAATATTGATGTGAGTTCATGCCTTAATGTAAGATGGCCACGCCCACTGAAAGCATGGCTCTATCTGTGTGTATCTAAAGTTGTGGGAGTGTTTCACACACAAACACAGATTTTAAATTATTTACATGTAAAGTCTAATTTGTTCTCCGTCTGTGTGCGTTTGAAGCGATATAGCGTCACTGCCCTCACACTTCTCTGCGTCAGCTCCGTTCACATGGTTGCTGAGTAACACGTCCAGTAGAGGGCAGTTTGGAGTAAATCAAACATGGCGGTGGATGAGCTCGTAGTTCTGTATTTAGTTACACCTCTCTTCAAAAAGTCCCCCGTCTCTTCTTCGTCGCATCCGTGTGGAAGTGGTTGCGTCTCGCACTGCCCCCACAGTCTCCAGCGGTATTGCTCCTTCCTGTCCGTATCCATAAGCTTACTGAAAACGAATGTATGTATGGGATAAACACAGAGCTGCTTCTCAAATGGCCAAAATTGTCCGATTACTTGTGAGTGAGGCGTGTAGGCTACGTGTCATTTGTGCCTCGAGTCAGAGTGTAGTCTTCAACTGTTTATAGATCACGTGTCTAAGGTACCCTTTAATACATTATGTCTAGGTTGGCCATATGTTTTCCTCATAATATATATATATATATATATATATATATATATACACACACACACACACACACACACATATATATATATATCACACATCATCCATTGGTTACAAATCTATAACAAAATAACACACAATCTAAAAATTAGTCATTAGATTAATCGACTAATCATAAAAAAAACTTTAGATTAATCGATTATGAAATTATTAATTATTTGTGCTTGAACTGGCAAAGCACATGTATTCTTCATATTTACAGTGGTGTGCAAAGGTTTTACTGCCCTTGAATACGTTATTATATTTCCAGACAGGAAGCTTTTATTTGGTCAGAAAAACACTTTATTGTTTAAATATTAAACAGAATTAATTAGGGCTGTGTATTGGCAAGAACCTGGCGATACAATCTATTGTGATTCAGCAGTCATTATCCAATATATAGCCACATATATATTCAAATCCTACTATTAAAACACACCACTATATGAACAGGTTTATCAATGCTTACAATAGCATTGCGCCCTTGTGCTGCTTGTTAATGTTGGAGTGGAGCTGAAAATGGATTACAACACTGCCATCTAGTGGTCAGAGGTTTAAACACAACACACAATGATTCACTGTCTGCCAGGAATCTGTGTATTGATACTGTGTTTTTGAGAATCGATACAGTATCACCAAACATAATATCCCAATATTCAATATTCTGATATTTTTTACACCCCTAGTGAGAATATATATGCTTTTAAACAAAACTAGCTTTAGCCCAAAGCTTCAGATGCTACTATTAAAACACACCACTATATGAACAGGTTTGTCAGTGTTTACAATAGCATTGCGCCCTTGTGCTGCTTGTTAATGTTGGAGTGGAGCTGAAAATGTATGACAACCCTGCCATCTAGTGGTCAGAGGTTTAAACACAACATACACTGATTCACTGTTGGCCAGAATCTGTGTATCGATACTGTGTTTCTGAGAATTGATACATAATATCCCGATATTTGATATTACCCCTAGTATTAATACAGTAAGTAGTGCTTTTCCATACGTCAGTGTGTTTATTTAACCCTTTCCAAGCTTCTCCTTGTGGAAACAACCTAGTAACCTAGTAAACAACCTAGCTTTGACTGCTCAGTACTTCATTAAGCTAAATCAAGATTTGCTGCTGAAGGAACTGAACACATTCATACAATGTCTGGGGCGTCCAGGAGAAATCTGGAACCTAACTTTGTTCTTCAAACTGGAGCTCAAGATCTGATCTACTTCTCTAACAATAACATATTCATGATACTTTATATTGTATGTATGATTATTTACATCTGTTCTAATCAGATCTGCTGGGAACATACACTCCATGATCAGATAAAGGAGTCACTGTGTACGTATCAGGGTACGTGCTGGGTAGCATCGTTCTTCATTGGCTCCGAGTGCCTACGTTAGGTGTGTGTATTTAAAGTGCGTGGGCCAGACCGCATGACTGAGACGTGCCGAGGATCTGACGACAGCGCTGACTGCATGTATGGCTTTCACCATGGTAACACTCCTCTGTGTATCTAGACCCGAGCCAAACCCCTGCTGCTTCTGCGTTTTCTCCTGATGAATTATTAAAAGGCAGAAGTAATCAGCTTCTCTCGCTCCGCTATCGGCCTAGATGTTACGTCCCCTGCTTGAGAATCGATGCGAAGCTCAAGTGGCGCACCGTTAACACACACTATGAAGAATGACTCTTATACAGTGTGTCCTTCGCCGTTTGGTCCAGGATCCGAATGGCGTATGTTATATGACATTAATATTCAGACCCTAAGCCGAAACTAAGCCAGTTAAATGAATTGCCCGTGTCGGCTGTGGAGCAGCCTCATTCTTTTCACTCCTAATCACAACAGCCTTTGACTCGGTATTAAAGGTTTTCTTTATTCTTGTCAAAGACATGCTGATGGTGATTTATGTTTAGCAATCCCAGAATGCCTCATTACTGTAGGCTAGGCTTGGGCTCACTGTTGTGCTTTAGCCGTATTGATTAAAAAATGACTTGAGTCACATTATTATGACCGCTTCCTACTTTCGATGGCAGCAGCGTTCTGGTCTGGGGAATGTTTTCCCATGTGGAAGACACTCTTAACAGATTTGGGTCTGAATCCATCCTTGCAGATCACGTACACCATACATGCTGATGGTCTTCTCTGGGGGGGATGGGATCTTCCAGCAAGACGACGCGACACATCCCACGACTAGAAATGTCCCACATTGGTTGGAAGAGCTGAGCGTGACTTCCAAGTACTATCCTGGACCCCTAATTTCATAGATATGAACCCAGTTGAGCATCTGTGGGACCACCTGGATGGTTGTGTTGGCTCTATGGATCCTCCTCTACGCTCCCTCCAGTAGCTGTGGGATGAACTGCAGTCAGCATGGCTCCAGATACCTGTGACCACCTACCAGGACCTTACTGAGTCTCCCAGTCTCAGTGTAGCTGCTGTCCGTGCTGCTCATGGCTGTGACTCTGGATATTAGCTGGTGGTCATAATAATGTGACTTGACTGAAGTCAATGTATTTTGCGCATGTATTCTTCATATTTACAGCGGGGTGCAAAGGTTTTAATGCACTTGAATACATTATTATATTTAAAAAGCATTTTTTTTCCAGACAGGAAGCTTTTATTTGGTCAGCAAAACACTTTATTGTTTAAATATTAAACAGTATTAATTAGGGCTGTGTATTGGCAAGAACCTGGCGTTACAATAAATGTCGTGATACAGCGGTCACGATTCAATATATCACGATATATTGCCATTTTTCAAATCCTACTATTAAAACACACCACTATATGAACAGGTTAATCAATGCTTACAATAGCACTGCACCCTTGTGCTGCTTGTTAATGTTGGAGTGGAGCTGAAAATGGATTACAACACTGCCATCTAGTGGTTAGAGGTTTAAACACAACACACACTGATTCACTGATTCGGCCAGGAATCTGTGTATTGACACTGTGTTTTTGAGAATCGATACATAATATCCCGATATTTGATATTACCCCTAGTATTAATACAGTAAGTAGAGCTTTTCCATACGTCAGTGTGTGTATTTAACCCTTTCCAAGCTTCTCCTTGTGAAAAACAACCCAGTATTATTTACGGTTTACAGTGATGTCAAGTCATCAGTTTACTGAGGTAATCATGTGACTCGAGTCTGCACGTCTGGTCAGAATACTACGAGGACGAAGCAGGATAGCTCCGCACAATCGACAGTGCATGGCATTGGTTCTCAGTCGAGATACTGTGTGGTTCAGTCCATGGTCTCTGGGTCGTCGCTTAAAGGGTCTCTCCACAGGTCCAACCAGACTTGGCTTCTCCTCAGTGGGGTCCCGTCAAACTCCCTGGAGCCCAAGAGGATCTACAGTCCCTCTGACCTGCCCGGCACTTACCTCACCCTGGCTCAGCCTTCCCATAGGCGTCCCCGTGAAGCGAGGTTGGTGAACCACTGGACTACCGGACTCGTTCCCTGTAGCGAGTTTGTTCTCCGGCTCAGGCCGGTCCTCTATTGACTGTTTTTAGTTATCACTGGAATATCAGCCTCGGTGAGGGTGCTCTCTTTTCGAGACCACGGCGAGGAGCTATTAACCACTGTGCGAAAGTGCTGCTCTGGTTCCCCCGGCACAGCGTGGAGACTCAGTGGTGGCCGAGTCAAGCAGCGAGCCAACATCTACGGTCCTATCCTCCATCCAGCCTGCTCCAAGGACCGCCACTCAGCCTGCTTCAGGCCCACTGCTCTCTAACTCCTAGACTCCTCGTGCTAGCGAGCCTCTGGACTGTTTTCGTTGTTTATTATTGAACGCTCTGAGTAAATAAACCTTGCAAATGGATCACATATCACCTCTTGAGTCTGAATCCTTACACCAGCTTTGTCCAGCACGGGCATTTTGAGTGCCTGTTGCTTTAAATGATAGCGAGCCTCTGCTGACTCCGTCCCAATTAAAGAACAGGGTAAAAGGGGTTAAAGGATGTATGCAGAGAATCAGATGAACTACAGTCTGTAGGTGTAGCTCCTGTATGGTCAGTGGAGCTGATATGAGGATGTTATGGCTGATCGGTGGATGTTAAACCAAAGGAAACGTCTCCGTTCACTGACCATACAGTGAGATATTCAGCATTCATGTCGAGTTTGCATGTATGGGCGCTCAAAACATCGAACATTAGAAATGCAGACCACATTTTGTGTTTGAAGCGCTGGCTGCTGGGTATTTTGATATGGATCTGACGTTGGAACTCAGGTATCCTGCAGATGAAGGCTTATTAAAGTCAGACATGCCAGGCAGGCTGTGATGTACAAGCCGTCAGTTATTGCTGAGCACATTCCAAGGCGGAGGAAACAAATCAAAACTGTAACGTTATATCTCCCGGTAGGTGTGATAACGCGGCTGCCCGAGACACGCCGGGCCGGAGGTAACTTACAGCCTGAGGAATCTGCTGGCAATCACAAATCCATTTTTATCTCAGTGGTGATGCTGTCATTTACATACAAATAGATCAAACTTGTTCTCTTTTGGGACAGGCTTATATTTAAAAAGCTATTTTTTTCTGATAGAAAGCTTTTATTTACTCAGTAAACACTTTATTATTTAAATATTAAACAGTATTAAAACAGTAGGTAGTGCTTTTACATACGTCAGTGTGTTTATTTAACCCTTACCAAGCTTCTCCTTCTCCTAAACAACCCAGTATTATTTACAGTTCTCATCTAATAGCTGCTTTGACTGCTCAGTACTTCCATCCATTATCTTCCACTAGTCGAGGTCACGGGGGGGCTGGAGCCAATCCCAGTGTCATCGGGCGAAGGCGGGGTACACTGTGGAAAGGTCACCAGTTCAACGAATGGCCAACACACACTCACACCTACGGGCAGTTTAGAGTGAGGATCCTAACATGCATGTGTTTGGACTGTGGGAGGAAACCGGAGAACCCGGAGGAACCCACTCAAACACAGAGAGAACATACACACTCCACACAGAACCACCCAGACCGGGAATCCAACCCAGATCATCTTACTGTGAGGAGACAGTGCTGACCCCTACACCACCATACTGACCACTACACCACCATACTGACCACTACACCACCATACTAACCACTACACCACCTTACTGACCACTACACCACCATACTAACCACTACACCACCATACTAACCCCTACACCACCATACTAAGCACTACACCACTATACTAACCACTACACCACCGTACTAACCACTACACCACCGTACTAACCACTACACCACCGTACTAAGCACTACACCAACATACTAACCACTACACCACCGTACTAACCACTACACCCCCGTACTAACCACTACACCACCGTACTAAGCACTACACCACCATACTAACCACTACACCACCGTAGTAACCACTACACCACCATACTAACCACTACACCACCGTACTAACCACTACACCACCATACTAACCACTACACCACCATACTAACCACTACACCACCGTACTAACCACTACACCACCATACTAACCACTACACCACCATACTGACCACTACACCACCATACTAACCACTACACCACCATACTAACCACTACACCACCGTACTAACCACTTCACCACCATACTAACCACTACACCACCATACTAACCACTACACCACCGTACTAACCACTACACCACCATACTGACCACTACACCACCATACTAACCACTACACCACCATACTAACCACTACACCACCATACTAACCACTACACCACCGTACTAACCACTACACCATCGTACTAACCACTACACCTCCATACTAACCACTACACCATCATACTAACCACTACACCTCCATACTAACCACTACACCACCGTACTAACCACTACACCACCATACTAACCACTACACCACCATACTAACCACTACACCATCGTACTAACCACTACACCTCCATACTAACCACTACACCACCGTACTAACCACTACACCACCGTACTGACCACTACACCACCATACTAACCACTACACCACCATACTAACCACTACACCACCGTACTAATCACTACACCACCATACTAACCACTACACCACCATACTAACCACTACACCATCGTACTAACCACTACACCTCCATACTAACCACTACACCACCATACTAACCACTACACCACCATACTAACCACTACACCACCATACTAACCACTACACCACCGTACTAACCACTACACCACCATACTAACCACTACACCACCATACTAACCACTACACCATCGTACTAACCACTACACCTCCATACTAACCACTACACCACCATACTAACCACTACACCATCGTACTAACCACTACACCACCATACTAACCACTACACCACCATACTAACCACTACACCATCGTACTAACCACTACACCACCATACTAACCACTACACCACCGTACTAACCACTACACCATCGTACTAACCACTACACCACCATAATAACCACTACACCACCATACTAACCACTACACCATCGTACTAACCACTACACCACCATACTAACCACTACACCACCATACTAACCACTACACCATCGTACTAACCACTACACCTCCATACTAACCACTACACCACCGTACTAACCACTACACCACCGTACTGACCACTACACCACCATACTAACCACTACACCACCACACCACCATACTGACCACTACACCACCATACTAACCACTACACCACCATACTAACCACTACACCACCATACTAACCACTACACCACTGTAATATGATTATCTGTTCTAATCAGATCTGCTGTTCTTACTGGTGAACATACACTTATTGAGCAGATAAAGGCTGTTAACCAATCAGCTTAGGTGCCTCAGACATTAGTGTATATCAGATGTGGTGTAAATAGACAGTCTGGTTAGGGGCCAGTTAATTTCTCTCCTCAGACCCCAGCAGTTAACAAATGAGTGGAATCCTGTGTGCTTGAGCAGGAAAATACTGCTCCGAGGCTAACCGTGATGAGCGTTGGTCCTCTAGGACAGTGACTCAGTATCCCCGGCCTATCAGAGGCCACTGTTGCTGTGGAACTGCTGTTGCTGAATCGTGAGACTGGTTTTGTTTTTCTTCCACCGTCTGAGATGCTGTGAAATCACAACCAGGACATACTGAAGAAAACTACACACAGGATTGGCTGTTAGCCACCAATACCTACATGTATACCACTCACCACTAAACACTCCAACAACAGTCACTCAGAGCACATTCAGATCCTTTATTCTCTAAAAACGAATGTTATTTGAACATCGGTTACTGAAACTAAGCCTGGGTATTAGTGTTAGGGGGTATGAGGGTATTGGTGTTAGGGGGTATGAATTTTTGAATGTGACAGGGTATGAGAGTATGAGTGTGAGGGGATATGAGGGTATTAGTGTTAGGGGTATGAATTTTTGAATGTGACAGGGTATGAGAGTATGAGTGTGAGGGGATATGAGGGTATTGGTGTTAGGGGGTATGAATTTTTGAATGTGATGGGGTATGAGAGTATGAGTGTGAGGGGATATGAGGGTATTGGTGTTAGGGGGTATGAATTTTTGAATGTGATGTGGTGTGAGAGTATGAATGTGAGGGGATATGAGGGTATTGGTGTTAGGGGGTATGAATTTTTGAATGTGACAGGGTATGAGAGTATGAGTGTGAGGGGATATGAGGGTATTGGTGTTAGGGGGTATGAATTTTTGAATGTGATGGGGTATGAGAGTATGAGTGTGAGGGGATATGAGGGTATTGGTGTTAGGGGGTATGAATTTTTGAATGTGATGGGGTATGAGAGTATGAGTGTGAGGGGATATGAGTGTATTGGTGGTAGGGGGTATGAATTTTTGAATGTGACAGGGTATGAGAGTATGAGTGTGAGGGGATATGAGGGTATTAGTGTTAGGGGTATGAATTTTTGAATGTGACAGGGTATGAGAGTATGAGTGTGAGGGGATATGAGGGTATTGGTGTTAGGGGGTATGAATTTTTGAATGTGATGGGGTATGAGAGTATGAGTGTGAGGGGATATGAGGGTATTGGTGTTAGGGTGTATGAATTTTTGAATGTGATGGGGTATGAGAGTATGAGTGTGAGGGGATATGAGGGTATTGGTGTTAGGGGGTATGAATTTTTGAATGTGACAGGGTATGAGAGTATGAGTGTGAGGGGATATGAGGGTATTGGTGTTAGGGGGTATGAATTTTTGAATGTGATGTGGTGTGAGAGTATGAATGTGAGGGGATATGAGGGTATTGGTGTTAGGGGGTATGAATTTTTGAATGTGACAGGGTATGAGAGTATGAGTGTGAGGGGATATGAGGGTATTGGTGGTAGGGGGTATGAATTTTTGAATGTGATGGGGTATGAGAGTATGAGTGTGAGGGGATATGAGGGTATTGGTGTTAGGGGGTATGAATTTTTGAATGTGATGGGGTATGAGAGTATGAGTGTGAGGGGATATGAGGGTATTGGTGTTAGGGGGTATGAATTTTTGAATGTGATGGGGTATGAGAGTATGAGAGTGAGGGGATATGAGGGTATTGGTGTTAGGGGGTATGAATTTTTGAATGTGATGGGGTATGAGAGTATGAGAGTGAGGGGATATGAGGGTATTGGTGTTAGGGGGTATGAATTTTTGAATGTGATGGGGTATGAGAGTATGAGTGTGAGGGGATATGAGGGTATTGGTGTTAGGGGTATGAATTTTTGAATGTGATGGGGTATGAGAGTATGAGTGTGAGGGGATATGAGTGTATTGGTGGTAGGGGGTATGAATTTTTGAATGTGATGGGGTATGAGAGTATGAGTGTGAGGGGATATGAGGGTATTGGTGTTAAGGGGTATAAGTTTTTGAATGTGACAGGGTATGAGAGTATGAGTGTGAGGGGATATGAGGGTATTGGTGTTAGGTTTCATCTGACTCCTTTCTCTTTTATTGGACAGGTGTGGTTGGAGAGGTACGGCTACCTCCAGCATACTGAACCCTACATGGCCGTCCTGCGCTCAGCCCAGAGCATGCACTCGGCCATCGCTGCCATGCAGCGCGTCTACGGTCTCAATGTCACTGGCAGTTTAGACCAGAGCACTATAGCGTGAGTAAACACACACACACACACACACACACACACACACACACACACACACACACACACACACATACACACAGACACACACACAGACACACACAAACACTCAAACATGCACACATACACATATATACAGACACACACACAGACATACACATACACAAACACACATACACACACACACACACACACACACATAAATAAACACACACAAACACACATACACACACATAAAAATAAACACACACAAATACACATACATACATACACAAAACACACACAACCATACACACACATATAAATAAACAGACATACACACATACACAAACACACATACACATACATACACAAACACATAAATAAACACACACACACACACACACACCTATAAATAAACACACACACAAATACACATACACACACCTATAAATAAACACACATACACACGCATACACAAACACACATACATACACACACATAAATAAACACACACAAACACATACACACACACACAAACACAAATACACACACATATAAATAAACACACATACACACGCATGCACAAACACACATACGCATACATACACACACACATAAATAAACACACACAAACACATACACACACACACAAACACAAATACACATACATACAAACATAGACACACACACCCATACACACACATACATATAAACAAACATACACACATACAAATAAACCAACATACACACACACACAAACACATACAAATAAACACACACACACGCACATACACAGACACACATAAATAAACACACACACATACACACACACACACATACACACACACACACATAAATAAACACACACACACACACACACACACCTACACTCACACAAAGTCCTCAGGCACTCAGGCGTGCTGCTTTGCATGTGCTCATTCTAATCAATAATGTTGATCTAGCAGTAAATCAAAAAATGTTTAGCTTCATTAGAGCTCGGGGGGGTGGGGGTGGGGGGGGGGCAGCTGTACATACAAACACAGATGCATCGAAATATGGCTCCCACCACAATGTACGCCTGTATTGAGCGGCTGTTGACGCTGTCTGCTGGAATTCATCTGCTGGCAAAAAACATGTTTTTCCATATATGTTATTCCATATATCATGTTATTCCATATATCATGCTATTCCATATATGTTATTCCATATATCATGCTATTCCATATATCATGTTATTCCATATATCATGCTATTCCATATATGTTATTCCATATATCATGCTATTCCATATATCATGTTATTCCATATATCATGCTATTCCATATATGTTATTCCATATATCATGCTATTCCATATATCATGCTATTCCATATATCATGCTATTCCATATATGTTATTCCATATATCATGCTATTCCATATATCATGCTATTCCATATATGTTATTCCATATATCATGTTATTCCATATATCATGCTATTCCATATATCATGCTATTCCATATATCATACTATTCCATATATCATGCTATTCCATATATGTTATTCCATATATCATGCTATTCCATATATCATGCTATTCCATATATGTTATTCCATATATCATGTTATTCCATATATCATGCTATTCCATATATGTTATTCCATATATCATGCTATTCCATATATCATGCTATTCCATATATCATGCTATTCCATATATGTTATTCCATATATCATGCTATTCCATATATCATGCTATTCCATATATGTTATTCCATATATCATGTTATTCCATATATCATGCTATTCCATATATCATGCTATTCCATATATCATACTATTCCATATATCAGCATTTTGGGAAATTTTTGAATATGAAATAATTAATTTATTTATAAAAGTATGAGCTATAAGTATCAGAGCAACAGGGATCACTCTGTCTTTACCCAGCTTCAAGTGTGGATTGCTGCATATGAGCTACAGTCATGTTGAACTTTCATAAACAGCATCTCAGACACCAGGCAGTGTATTTATAACCATTTACTGTAATAACGTTAAAATATAGAGTATTGATGATAGTAAAATTTGGAAAATCTAAAATAAATAGTTTGCCTTAGAACAAACCACCAAAAACAGATTAAAATACATTTTAAGATATTTTATAATTAATAACTTACTATCATGGGAGGTTTTAAAGGTGGACATCTGTCTTATCTAACATCTCCTAAAAATAATAACTTATTTTTAGTAACTTATATAAGTATAATATATAGTAATAACTTACTATCATGAAAGGTTTTAAAGGTGGACGTCTGTCTAATCTAACATCTCCTAAAAATAATAACTTATTTTTAGTAACTTATATAAATATAATATATAGTAATAACTTACTATCATGGGAGGTTTTAAAGATGGACATCTGTCTAATCTAACATCTCCTAAAAATAATAACTTATTTTTAGTAACTTATATAAGTATAATATATAGTAATAACTTACTATCATGAAAGGTTTTAAAGGTGGACATCTGTCTAATCTAACATCTCCTAAAAACAATAACTTATTTTTAGTAACTTATATAAATATAATATATAGTAATAACTGACTATCATGAAAGGTTTTAAAGGTGGACATCTGTCTTATCTAACATCTCCTAAAAATAATAACTTATTTTTAGTAACTTATATAAATATAATATATAGTAATAACTGACTATCATGGGAGGTTTTAAAGATGGACATCTGTCTAATGTAACATCTCCTAAAAATAGCAAGTTATTTTTAGTAACTTATATAAGTATAATATATACTAATAACTTACTATATAGCATATAATGACTGTTATAATGACGTGTCTTCTGACTCTGTATGAATGTTGATGGTAAAATATGAAAAATCAAAAATAAAGAGCCAAGCTTGTATCCTTCCACCAGTAATAGATTAAAAATACATTTTTGGCCATTTTACATAATAACTAATGTCTGGTTCCATTCACCACCACTGTGAACACTTCTAAAACCCAAAACCACAAATATCAACTCAAACTATGCTGCTTTAAATGTGTATCTAATAGGCATGGTAGCAGGTGTTCCAGGTGGTTGTTAGGAATCATGTTTTCTTTGTATCACTTGTATTTTTAATTATTTAGTTTTTTTTCTTATTTTTCTTTGACTTTTTCTTCTGTTATGCATGATCTGATATTAAATATCCTTATATATAGTAACTTACACAATAACTTATCATATATAAAGTAAAATTAAGTTAAAACATCCTGTACAGGGGGAAAAAAGCTGTACAGTTTTTACTCTTTTGCAGTATTTGCTGAATTTAATCAGCTGGAAAGCAAAAATAAAGCCTGCCTTTTGCAGAAGTTTCATATTTTATGTTTTGTTTTCCTCTAATATGTTCAATTCAGCAGATCGTGCATCAGCGGGTGTAGCGGCGTGTCCTCTGCAGAGGATGTGTAACTTATTTTCACCTAGAAAATCAACAACAACAACATGCATTGGCTCCAGACGTAGGTCCCCCACCAACCTGTCAGACCAAATTTGCACCCCTGTGAAGAAGAGACATGACAGTTCATACTCGAGTGTGAGAGCAGCTTCAGATTCAGACACAGTCAAGTTCTGTCAAGTTCTGCCCACGAGCATCAGGCAGGTTGTAGATATGAATAGAGAAGATATGAATCATTGCATTGAATATCACTGCTTTGTGTTATTAGTTATAAACACTATGAGTAAGTCTCATGTACATTGGAATTTGGCTCCTGTGCTCCATTAAATAGGTTTGGAAACCTTGGCCTGGTTTGAGTGGCAGTGTTTTAATAACACACTGAACTCAAACCTGAGAACAACAACAAACAGCACATTCAGCTTAGATTGTTATTCCTTTTTTTTTTTTTTTTTTTTCATTATCTTTTTATTGGATTTTTTCAGGGATACATATATAAAATGTATAAAATAGAATAAAAAGGAAAAAATTAAGTATATATACTAAAATAATAATTAAAACAAATTAAAGTTATTCCTTTTTTAATGTTCTGTTCATTCCTTAAATGAATGGAATCAGCATATTTTTGCTGTGCCAAAAAAATACACACCAAAATAATAATGATTTTTTTCCATTTTTTATAATGATTTACTAAATGTACTGTTTACTTTCATATTTGTACCTATACATATTTTTGAGCAATATAATATCATCCCCGACATTATCGTCACCCGGGCTTTGTTTGTCATCAGTCCCGTCAGATGTTTCCCTCTTGTTATCCTGTGTATATATTCCCTTTGTTTTCTGAACCTGGACCCTGCGTCCCGGGCAGCGTCCCAGGCGCTTTAAGACTCCGTGCCCCGGACGTTCCCAGACCCCGTGCCCCTGGCTGTTTCCCAATTTGTTCCTGAGTCTTGTCTCGTTCCTGGCCCTGTTCGTTGTCCAGTCATGTCATCTGTTCTTGGCTTGGTGTTCGTTCTTGTTACTCTTTTAGTTCTAGTTCCTGTCTTTATCTGTGTCCCTGTTCCTATTTTTGGTCTCTCTGTCCCCATTCCTGTCCGTCCCTGTCCCCGTCCGTCCCTGTCCCTCTGTCTGTGTTGGTTCCACCCAGAGTTCCGTCCCCAGTCCAGTTTCCCGTAACGTCCAGTGTCCGGTGCCCTGTGTAGTCTGGTGTTTGTCTCACATCCTGTCTGTCCTCAGTTCCCAGTCCTGTGCTTTGTCTAGTCTTATGTCTTGTATATATTCCCTTTGTTTTCTGAACCTGGTGGTTGGTCATTTCGTATCGTGTGCCTGTATCCGCGTCCGTTTGTTTTGTTTATGCTTGTTTGTTTGATTCCCGTTTTGTTTACATTTGTATGTGCCTTTGTGTTTTGTTTTGTTTTCATTCTTTATTAAAACCCCTTTTTGTTTAAAAGCTTGCGAGTGTGTCCGCCCCCTCGTTTCGTCGGCTCCAGCTCCAACTCTCGTCCCGCTGACACCGTTATTGTCGATTTTTATTTTTCTACATCATTTCAACACAATGGCTGCTGATTACAATGTGTGGACCAATAGAAATGCATAGAAACATGGAAATATTTCTGGTTCCATTGACTAACATTGAAAGTCATGAAGGTTTTTGGCCTCTTCTGATATTTTTTGTTGTTGTTGTTTTTTGGCCAGCGATGATATGAACTCAGTCACCTAGAAGTCAGAGAAAAGAGGTTCAGCATTATTAGCCCCCATTGACATTGTGCACCAATCGATGATGGTCAGATAATTACCATGAATTGGTAATTTATTGATAACCATGTGAGTTGTTGCACAGTTACTCGTCCTCGGTTTGTTTACATGCTGTCGTTTTCCTCTTACAGCTGGATGAAGAAACCGAGGTGCGGCGTTCCGGATCAGGTCCGGACTTCTCATAGCTCGCGGTCACGGAAACGACGCTACGCGCTCACTGGTCAGAAGTGGCAGCGCACACACATCACATACAGGTGAGCGGGAGATCCCTACAGACAGCGTTACAGCAGCCATGCTGGTTTAGAGACGGTTCAACCAGGCTGGTGGTCTCTATTGTTCTTATTTCTGGAATCAAGTTTATTTGTGTAGAGCTTTATACAACGATGTCGTCTCAAAGCAGCTTTACTGAGTTTTGAAAACAGACAGTTACAACATATATATCCCCCAGTGAACAAGCCAGAGACAACAGTGGCAAGAACACCTCCCTCAGACTGGAGGAAGAAACCTTGGGAGGAACCAGACTCACAAGAGGAGACCCGTCCTCCTCTGATCAAACAGTATTTACAGTTTAATAAACTAAACACCAAAGAAAAGAGTCTCTGTTTGAAATCTGGATAGCAAAGCTTTAGAAGCTGCACAGGTAGAGGCAGTCTCTGACTGAGGCAGTCTCTGACTGAGGCAGTCTCTGACTGAGTCTTTATGTAAAGTGGGCGTGAGCTGAAACAGTCCCATCCTATCTCAATGCTGGTGCATCTGGATGGTGTACAGTGATGTAATTGAGGGTGTAGCAGTAGACACAGATGGACAGGTGAGCTGGCTGGTGATGGGTGGGGTGGAGGCCCTGATGGTCAGTCCTCCAACAGCGTTCAACAGACGGGAGGACAGTCATTACCTCAGGAAGAGTAAGGAGAGAAAGAAAGCCATTGGAGGCCATTGTCCTGTCAGCATGTAGCATGCAGCATAAGTAGGTAGTGGTGCTGGTTTCTGGGCTGGAAGTAGATGCTGCTTTAAGTGCTTGAGATGTGTAGGTTTCTCAGAGGAGGAACTTGCTCCACGATATTTGTATATTTCTCACTAGACGTGACACATATGAGCTACCAAATCACCCTTACCTATATGAGTATACGCAAGTGGTGAGCTGTATTACCTGATAATTAAAAAAGAAAAAAAAGAAATATTACTGATTTACTGATTCCCGTCGCCCAACTGTCTGTTCCACCGGCAACTTTAAACTCCGGTTAAGCCGCCTATCACCAAAACGCAGTTAAACTAGCCGCACGTGAACTGTGAGTGCGCAGCTGCTATACACTTGTTTGTAAAAGTCATTGCGCATGCAGACCTGAGAAAAATCCTTTATTTCAGAAGTAAAAAATTCACTGCTTTATAAAATAGCAACTTCTAACAGTAATCCGTCATCAGATATCAGTTCAGAGTCTAGAACACTGTGTACATATGAATTATGAAGTGATTCTACTGAACAGTTTTTAAGTAAATGTCATCCAAAATCACTACCAAGTGTATTTTAGTGATAATTGTAATTGAACACATTAAATGGTTATAATAATAACAACAGATATCAGTCCAGGGTTTATTCAGGCAATAGTTACATTTAATATTGATCCAGTGGTTGCCAATGGTTAATGGAACAAGTACTGTATTTGAAAGTGTGTAAGAATGTTCCAGAGTGACTGGGAATAACTAGATTGAAATATGGTAATGGAATATTCTCTGTAGATTGACTGCAGGAGTATTCTAATCAAATAATGTACATTTTCTCTGTGATTAGGTTTTAGGATTATTTATGCTGCAAGGTTTTGTAATTTAAAGTGATATTGTATTGTCCTGAAAGAACAGTTATCAGTTAGTATCTTCTAGAAAGTAGAGCTTTATTGTTATTTATAATATCTAATGTATTTAAGACACATATAATGCCATAGGCCAAATACAGTTTTCTTTTTAATCAATAATTTTATTCGTTTTTTAATCAATACCCCCCAACCCAAAACCACCCCGCCCCAAACCCAACGCAACCCAACCCAACCCAACCCATCCCATCCCAACTCAACTCAACCCAACCCAACCCAACCCAACCCAACCCAACCCAACCCAACCCAACCCAACCCAACCCAACCCTAACCCAACCCAACCCAACCCAAACCAACCCAACCCAACCCAACCCAACCCAACCCAACCCACCCTAACCCAACCCAAATCAACCCAACCCGACCCACCCTAACCCAACCCAACCCATCCCATCCCAACTCAACTCAACCCAACCCAACCCAACCCAACCCAACCCAACCCAACCCAACCCACCCTAATCCAACCCAACCCAACCCAACCCAACCCAACCCACCCTAACCCAAGCCAAATCAACCCAACCCGACCCACCCTAACCCAACCCGACCCACCCTAACCCAACCCGACCCACACCGCCCCCAACCCGACCCACCCCGCCCCAACTCGACCCACCCCGCCCCAACTCGACCCACCCCGCCCCAAACCCAACCCAACCCAACCCAACCCAAAACCACCCCGCCCCCAAACCCAACGCAACCCAACCCAACCCAACCCATCCCATCCCATCCCAACTCAACTCAACCCAACCCAACCCAACCCACCCTAACCCAACCCAACCCAACCCACCCTAACCCAACCCAACCCAACCCAACCCAAACCAACCCAACCCAACCCAACCCACCCTAACCCAACCCAAATCAACCCAACCCGACCCACCCTAACCCAACCCAACCCATCCCATCCCAACTCAACCCAACCCAACCCAACCCAACCCAACCCAACCCAACCCAACCCACCCTAATCCAACCCAACCCAACCCAACCCAACCCAACCCACCCTAACCCAAGCCAAATCAACCCAACCCGACCCACCCTAACCCAACCCGACCCACCCTAACCCAACCCGACCCACACCGCCCCCAACCCGACCCACCCCGCCCCAACTCGACCCACCCCGCCCCAACTCGACCCACCCCGCCCCAAACCCGACCCACCCCGCTCCATAATAAATTGTGATGAGCGAGCATGTGACTTCAATCAATACTGATCAGCAAATGTACCTGACCTCGTGCAACCTTTATTTATTCTCGGAAATACATTGAGGGGTGGCCCTCATTTTCAATGCAGCCGAGCATATACAATTAAAGGGATTGAAAACAAAATGAGCAAAAATAATAAATAAAATACAAATTTTAAATAAACATTTAATATATATATATATATACACAAGATGTAAAAATCAGTCATTAGATTAATCAAACAAATGAAAAAATAATCGTTAGATTAATCTATTATGAAATGAATCGTGCAGTCATCATTCTGACTTAACCTGAAACGAAGGGTCCTCAGACTTTTTCACAGTGCTGTATTTCAACGCTACCTTCCACGTTCCTTTTGTGCTGTTATTCGATTTCTTACCGTTGATGGACTCTTCTCTCAGCCAAGACGAGAACGGCAGGGACGTCACAACTCGAGCGATTTGTGCTGCTTTAAAAGTTTCGACCTCGCTGTACAGTTTGAATGGCGCTCGTGCGGAGCTTCCTGGTGGGAAAATAGGTTTCCCGATAAAACCAGGACCTCCTGAAAGCCGTGTTAAGGCCGGGGTCTTTTTCTGCTGCACACACAGGTCAGAAAAAAACTGGACGTCCTCTGGCCCACATCTCACCCGGCAGCGGAGACACGGCGGAGCGTAAAACAACCTGGACTCCTGACTCTTTAACCTTCCAGGAACCTGTTTTAATTTCCTGGAGCTTATGCTCGCGAGGAAATAGGTGTTCTCACCTCAATTTAGAGTTGCCCGGCTACGGCAGGTGATAACGGAAATGATTTATTCAAATCCATTTTTTTTTTAATTGATGGGACGGCTATGCAAATGGCATGCAAATGAGGCCGGGGGCCCGTCGGACGGGAACGGTCCACCGACAGGTCTGGAAAGAGCGAGGAGTGAATGGAGGAGATTTCGCGCCTCCTTCTGTCTGTCAGCGAGAGATAAAGACTTTAATGTGCAAAGTTCAGCAAAGCCGGCGCGGCCACTTCACTCCTGAGCTCCCTTCCTGAGCTGTTTGCTTATTTTCCGTGGCCGTCCATCTTCTTAGTGGCTCCTGGTTGGGTGTTTATGAAAGTTGAGCTGTTCCGAGTCCAGCTCCGTGATTACTGTTATGAGGATTGGAATGAGGATTGGGAAAGAGGTCAGCGGGAGAAAAATCTATGGCCTGTTTTGAAGCTGCTCTAAGATGCCACACCAGCCCCGGTCATATTCTATCCGAGTGACCTACTCTGCGGCGACACACTTATTGATCCTTCTCTGATTGGCCCGGCCCATGCGGATGTAATTAGGATGTAGGTTATCCATCTGGACTTCGAGTCTAACAAATTTGCTCTCCACAGCTTCACATCCTCTGAAATCGGAAGTGCATGAGGGTCTTCGATGGGTTGTTATGTGGACCGTCCTCATGTATTAGGCAGTCCCAAGACGGGACCCTTTTAAAAACAAACTAGGTTTTGCTATCCAGTGTGTTTGTTCCTGCCTACTTAATGACACATACAGCTGCGTACTGGGAAATATATAACATCCAGTGTCCAGCATACTGGACATCATTGGCGTAGGAACCGGGGGGGATGGGGGGGACGTGTCCCACCCAATATCAGAAACAGGTAGAACCACAGAAAAACGGAAACTGTTTAGAAACAGTGTTTATTGTTAGCAACGGGCTCTGGTTGTTAGGTGGTCTTTCACTGTGTTAAGGCTTGTGTTGAGATGCCTGTTCAGAAATCTCCTGCAGTCAGCAGCTTCACTGACCCGAGCTCTCGCCTCGCTGGAGTGTCGAGTAGCTCCGCCAGTTTTAACGTGAGGTCAGTGATGAGAGCAATGAATAACAGCCATAACTATATATACTGTAATAAAACAGCTTTAGTATAATGTGTTGTTATGGTAACAGACTAGGAGGGTTTGGGTTAGCTAAGGTTTATATTAACTTTAGTCAGAAATCACTCTGAAACGTAAAGTTACATTACTCTCTGGCCACGCCCCCAAACTGCAGACTGCTACTACACTACATACATAAAAATAAAATATAATAAATATAATAAATTAAAAAATAAATAAATAAAAGGACGCCATCGTTAGAAGTGCTTTTAGTAGTGCAGTATGTAAAGTTCCAGAGGGCGCTGTTTGGGACACAGCCTTACTGTCTAACCTTAATGTTAGTCTAGTCTAATCAGGAAAACGTAATATACATTGTTTTATCATTTCATTTCAGCTTTATGCTCCAAAGAAAATTCTAAATGTATATAATCCAGACATTGCATGGATAATATAAAGGTTTTCTGACAGCAGTAGCATGTAATGTGGAGTATCTAGTTTAGTTTGTAACGTGAGCTTTAATTGGATGTATCTAAAAATAATCAGACGTACAGATAATGTGTTTTCTGTATTTATTTGTAATTTACTGTAATTCCACAAATGTTGTTCTACGTCACTACAAACACAGTGATTATTATTACTACCTTACCTACAGTGGAATCAGCTTATAGGGGATATTTAGGGGATATTAGCAAATGTGTGTCCCCCAATGTCAAACCCGCTCCTACGCCCTACGTCATTGTATATATTACGTTTTATATAATTTGTATTGGCAAAACTTTTTATTTACTCAAAGTATGGTGGTCAGCCTTTAACCTGCATACACCAGCCTTTAATCACAATATTTGGGTTTGTTGAAAGTTGGTAAGTTGGAACCTGTAGTGTCCCATAAAAACATACTATAAACATAGTAGTAATAAGTATAAGTCTGAAAGTAATAACAGCTTCTAGCTTATTTACTGTTCTGAAATAAATCTAATTAAACTAGACTAATTATGCTCACTTCAAGGAAAATATAGTAATTTTTGGCAACATATATTTTACAGTATAGTATAGCATAGTATTGTATAGTAACATAATTTATCACAATAGTGATAGTCAGTTTTAAAATTCTTAAATTCCATCAAAATTAATAATCACATTCACTGATGCACAACATCCAGTGTCTGGTGCTTTTCTCTCCTCAGCATAAAGAATGTGACCCCCAAGGTGGGCGCTCGGGAGACCCATGAGGCCATCAGACGGGCTTTCGACGTGTGGCAGGGCGTCACGCCGCTGAACTTCGAGGCCGTCCCCTACAGCGCTCTGGAGAGCGGGAAGCGGGACGTGGACATCACCATCATCTTCGCGTCTGGTTTCCATGGTGACAGCTCTCCCTTCGACGGAGAGGGAGGCTTCCTGGCCCACGCCTATTTCCCCGGGCCTGGGATAGGAGGCGACACGCACTTCGACTCCGACGAACCCTGGACGCTGGGCAACCCCAACCATGATGGTGAGAGAACGACAGGTTAGGGTGGTTTTTATTTACTTCTTTAAACATTTTCTATTCTGATTGTTGTTCATCTCAAAGTCAAGAAGTCATCTGTTCATCATCTGTTCATAATCTGATCATTCAAATAATTCTTCAGTAGAAATACTCTTGCTAGGGTGCTATTTGTATTGTATGGTGGATAAGAAGGACTGTGATTGTACGAGAACTGTTTCAGTTTTCTTAGATTTGATGCCTTTTGTTTACTTTAAAGGTTAAATACCTTACCGTTAGGGAATGCGGTGGTTGAGTATGATTAATAAAACTAGGCCTTTGGGCTGTAAATGTCGAAGTCTGGTCAATAATGCTGAATTCGGCTAGCACCCCTATGGGATTCTAGTAGTATGTTAGTGCTAAACTGACTGCCATGCTAGATTAATCACTGACGTGAACCCTGTGAAAGATATTCCATATTTTTTTCCATGTAAGTGTATGCAGTGGCTCCACAGAGGTCCCACACATACTGACAATTTACACTTATCTTATTGTCCTTGATTGTTTAGTTACCAAAGTACCCACACTACACAGTCTGCCCGGCAGAGTCCAGACCAGCAGATCCTCAAAACCTTGAAGGAATTCTTGCTGTAGAAAGATATAACCTGGTATAAGGCCTATAAGGTCTAGAGTAACATTTTTCCTGCTGAAGTTCTGATCAGTGGGCGGCTCGTTTATCCCTCGTTCCTCCCGTAGGATCCCATTCATTTTCGGTTGGGCCCAAATATCATGGTTTTGTTTAACGTACAACCACCAAACTGCCTGTACTTTGGTGGTTTGGTGTGTTTTTCCATCTATGGCACCTTATACAGTGAAATAAGACTATTAGTACAGTAATTGCACAGTAGAAAGGAACCCTACTGATTCTAAATTGTTGTAAAAAAATCACTAAAGTATCAGATTTATTTATAAATTAACTCTTTTATTCTAAATATTTAACATATAGACGCAGCCATTATTTCTGACGTGCAATGCCTGCTGGGTAGATGAGATCAAATGGTTTCAGTGCTAAACTGGACTGTGGTGTGAAGGAGTGAGTGTTAGTTACTAACCTAGCTTAAAGAAAACCATGTACATTGTGTTGTTGATGTTGTTTCAGTGAAAGGCAGTGTGAAGACTGATATTAGTCTAAACAGCTTCACAAACGTAAACAAGGAGAATAGTTAGTGAAGCAGCGTGTGGACCAACACAGCTACCCAAAGACCCCCGCTCTGCTCTCCTCACTTCAGTCTGGATGAGTTTGAGTGGTTCAGTAGACCACCACTGGTAAGAGACTTGACGGAGGCTGTTGGTTTTAAGCTCAGACTAAAACACAATGCAGTGCCACAGTTTTCACACACAGGAAGTCCAGAAGCTCCAGATTACGGAGAACCGCGAGAAGAACCGTGAACGTGAACATGTGCTGGATTCTCTCCTGAGAACGTTTAGCGTTAGCGTCAGCTGCTTCTCCTCGTTTGTGGATCCTGAAGGTGAAAGTCCAGTCTTAGTAGTGAACATACTACTTCACTAATAAAGGAGTGTGAAGCTCAGAGACACTCCCGTTCAGTGTATCTAGCTGTTTACTGAGCGTGAATGTTTCCTGCTAGAAAGCGGAGCTCCTTTAACAGACACTCTCCTTCTCCGTCAACACCAACACACAGTTTCACAACAACTCCAGCACTGTGTCCACTCTCTCCTCCATCACTCTCTGTTCACCATTTACACTAACGTGGTGTGTGATGTCACCGCTGATGTCAGAAATGTTGAGTTCTAGCTCAAACTGTAAAGACTGAACAGTAGCATGTTTAGTAGCTAGCTGTGCTCAAGCGTGACGGCCGGTTACTGAAACCATTTGATGTCACTACCCGCTGATCACGTCAGTAGATACAACAATGGAGACCCACGTGCAGCAGATTTTACACAAAATCTAATAAATCTGATACTTTTAGTGATTTTTTACAACTTGTCCTAATAATTTAGAGTCATTACATCATATTAAGGCTTACTTGTGTTACCAGCCGGGCTTCCCTTTAAGCTAATACAGTAGGCTAATGGTTCTATTGAGACGCTGATGGTTCCCCTCTAGAAAACTAGTCAGTGATTGCAAAATATTTAATGACATTAACCGACATTACAAACTCCATCATTACAAGGTTTCTGGCTGTGATCTATTTAAGCATTCAGGATTTTTTTCTGTATCTCTGAATCACAAAAACCGTGTGGTGTCAAAACTAAAAGCGGCAACGTTTTGCATAATTTAACTGATTTGCATAATCGCTTCATTTGCATGCAGTAATTATAATTTTTTTTTTTTAAACTGAGCTGTTTTTATTTGTGGTTTTGTTAACGCCACGTCTGTGGGAGTGTGTTTGTGGGCGGAAGCTGGAGCGTGTTTGTGTGCGTGGCTGCCGCTGCTCGCTGAGCATCCATTAGCCGAGCGGTAATCAGATCCTTCACTTTGCCATGAGTCGCTCTCTAAAGCACTCAGCTTTAATAACGCGAGTCGCCGAGCTGGACACCGAGGGCTTTTAAGACGCTCTCCTGCCAGCGCTAAGCACCTCCGCCACACCCCTAATGAATACTGGCAGCTCCGCTCGGCCAGTCCCGCTGTCTGCCGGCCCGATAGCGCTCGGGACGCACTCAGTGTCTGCTTTCCTTGTCCTCTTTATCGTCGCACGTGCCTCGCATAACACCACCAGCGATTAGCCGGCCTTTATAGGGCTCCACGCTGCTGACCGTATGGACGCAATACTGCCCCACTTTCTATATGCGGAGTCAGGCAGCTGTTTGTGTGGCCCAGATTAAACATCAGAGACTGGATTACTAGAGTTGGACTGGTCAGCGCTGTGTGTTTACAGCGGTACAGGTTTTCTTATGCGGTTACTGTAACAGTCCTGTCTAGAACCTGGGGATACAATACATATTGTGATACAGCGGTCACGATTCAATATATCGCGGTATATTGCGATACTGCAAGCAAAGTGATATAATGTGATATTTCTAATTATACTATTAAAACACACCACTATATAAACAGGTTTATCAATGCTTACAATAGCATTGCGCCCTTGTGCTGCTTGTTAATGTTGGAGTGGAGCTGAAAATGGATAACAACACTGCCATCTAGTGGTCAGAGGTTTAAACACAACACACAATGATTCACTGTCTGCCAGAAATCTGTGTATCGGTACTGTTTTTGAGAATCGATACAGTATCACCAAACATAATATCCCGATATTCGATATTTTCGATATTTTCTTACACCACTAGTCCTGTCAGGCTTCTGTGTTATGATCATAATAAATTCAATGCCAATTCATATTGTGAAGCATCTAGCTATGCTGGCCTTACACCAAGTGATTTTCAAACGATTTTACTAGAGATGGAAGGATCGATCGGCGTCAGTGTCGGACGATTTTTAATCAAAATATGTGATCAGCGATCAGCCGATATTTCTCCAATTTAGCCGATCCTGAGAGCCGATTGTTGGCGTTAAACAAATTAGCCTAATTTCTGTATTTTCAGCTAGTGTTTCCCCATCCGGCCAGCTCCCTGCAATTCCTATCTGAACCACTAGGTGGAAATACATACTGTTTCATTTTCCACAGACTGACTAAAGCAGCGGCTTCGCGAAAACAGTTTAAGCGTTCACCGCATGTGCAGAAAGAAAACATCGTCCGTCTGGCAGTTTGTTACCGTATGTGACTCCATATGGAGCTTTTAATGGAGGTTTACAGTAGAGATGGAAGGACCGATCACCAGGTATCGGCCGATTTTTTATCAAAATATGTGATCGAACGATATTTCTCCAGTTTAGTCGATCCCGAGAGCTGATCGATGGCGTTAAACAAATGAGCCTAATTTGTGTATTTCCAGCTAGCGTTTCATCCAGGAAGAGGAGACCTCCGGCCAGCTCCCTGCAATTCCTATCTGAACCACTAGGTGGAAATACACACCCTTTCTTTTTCCACAGACTGACTAAAGCAGCGGCCTCGCGAGAACAGTTTACATAGAAAACATGTGGTCTGTCTGTGTATGTGATTCAGACTCATCCAGGACAGTTTATAACATCTATAAAATTAGTAACATCAGCGTCTCTCACGGAAACCAAGACATTTAACTACTAATCTGATACACACTTCAGAGACACCACACAGCTGAACACAGTGAGTATCAGTAAACAGCAGAGCTAGAACACACAGCTAACACTAAACTAATAACCCAGAACACCTACAGACCAGATCTGACCGGTACCAACAAAACAGCAGCAGAAACAGCCAGAGAGCTAAAGAACCACAACCAGAGTGATTGAGTTTATAGTTCTAGATAAGCAGCTCTTCTCGGCTGTAGAAGACGTTCATTCTGCTGATTAATGTTCCACCTGGATCCACGCTCTGCTGTTCCTAGTAGAGATACTTTTCAGATGTGGCTCTTCTGGAGCTTATCAAGAGGTTTACTCCCACATAGACCAACTTCTAATTTAGTTACAAATATTATACTGTTTCATATGAGCTCGTTATAAATTATAATAAACCAGTTTAGATCATGTTTCATGACTTGTGCTAATAATTGCATGTAGCCCTGCCGTGGCATATAGCCCCGCCCTCTATTGGTATTGTCTATTGGCCTATTGCGTTGAAAAGTGATTGCCGATTGGAATCGGCCTCAAAAGCGCTGATTGGCCCATCTCTATTAAATTCCATTTTTGATAATAGATCCCTGCTATAAATCCAACACACTGCTGCTTTAAAAGGGGCTGTATGTCCTCTTTTTTTACATTAACACCAAATTTACACTTAAGCTTCAATACGTTTTCATCAGGAACACAATATGTCCAGATTAATTACAAATTGAACCTTTTAGGGCAAATATTGGGAGCAAAAACACTGCAAATCAAGTATTTGGCCTATAGTAATTCTAAAAACAGCCAGCGGGCTTGTGTTTTCTTTTCTATTCTGGTTTATGTATATCATATGGTAATTATTTTGAGAATAATCAAGTCAATCAAAAGAATTCAAGACAGTTAGAACAACAATCTCATTTAAATTGATCTTCCACATGTAGTCATCAAGCTAAGAAACATTTGAAGTCCCATGTTGGCTTCTATAGTTTTACACTGAAGCTCAAAGACTGGTGTAGCTTATATGTAGGTAGAGGAAGCTTACCTGGGCAGGGGCTGGGCCACCTGCAATAACACAACCAGCCACTAGAGGGAGGCTGAGAGCTGCCACATGGTAATCAAGGGCCATTTGTGGCACCTGTGTCCAGCCTTGTTAAGGCAAGCTCACCCACAGACTTGGGTTCAGTCCTGGTGCTTCAGAGTTCAGGCTGGCTGGCTGGCTGGCTGGCTTGTTTGTTGAGTTTATTCTCAGGTTTCTTTCTCAGGTCTTGAGAGTCTCTTGTGTGCACAGCCTGGGCTCATCCTCTCTACTTTGTCCTCTTTCTCAAAAAAAAGAAGTAATTTGAGCTTCCAGTTTGAAGCCAGTCAGGAAACCTTTTGATTTTCTCTTTTGAAGCATTTTATTTGGAAAACAATGGTTTAAAAAAGTTTGAGGTCAACAGTATTTTCCACTGGACTTCTTTAGTTTTCTTAGGATGTCTGGTGGCTCACTGGTTAGATGTTTTACCTCAAGCCTTGGTGTTCAAATCTACCACTGGGAGTGCTGTGTTTCCTTCCTATAAACAGCTATGTTATAGTAGTTGGTCTTAAATTAATAAATAAATAAATAAATAATAAATAATTACTAGAATGCATAAACAAATAGAGGAGTGTGGGTCAGTATGTCTGTGGATTAGAGGTTGAGGATCTGCTCTTAGTACGTACAGGTAGTTTGGTGGCTGTAGGTTTACCGAAACCATAATAGTTGGGTTTGGCCAAAAATGAATATGATCCTATGGGAGGAACGAGGGATGAATAAATGACAAATAGATGAGTGCAGATCTGCATGTCTGTGGATTAGAAATGGGGATCTGTGAGTGAGTACAGGCAGTTTGGAGGCTGTAGGTTAAATAAAACTATGAGGTTTTGCTGTGACTGAAAATGAATGGGACTCTATGGGGAAAAAAGAGGGATAGAAAAAAACGACAAATAGACTAGTGCGGGTCAAACCAACACTACAGTTGTGTTCGGGGGTCGGCCCTGAGTCAGCGTATGTGAAATGGTGTCTGTCGGTGGAGCAGAAGTTCAGTAGATTGGCGTGCACCTTTCTATCCTATTCATTCTCTATGGGAAATTTTTTAAAAGAAATCTCTTGTTATCCGGAATCTGTGCATCCGATCAAAAAGCTACATACAAGCTCGAATCACACAATCAGACCGGACAATCTGGAATTGGAACGGAGTTGATATTTTGAAAACTGTGGGAAATAAGAAATAATATAGTTGGTTTATATTGGTATATATTGGTTTGCAACCATAATAAAGTAACAATATGGAAACAGAGACAAGAGCAAAGAAAATCAGATAAAATCAAGAGGAATAAAAACAAAGAGCACATACACATCAAGTACAGATAAAGATTTGAGGATTATATACAATAAAACAAAGAGCAAATAAAGGAAAATGACCTAAAAACCTAAAAAGGTGAGTTTAAGAAGAGCTCTAAGAGAGTTTAGACCATCTGCTGCTCAGATGTTATCAGGAAGCTGATTCCACCTACGTGGACCCACAGAGGAGGATGCTGGATGTCTTTGGTACCACAAGCAGACCAGAGCTCGCTGACCGTAGCCAGTTATGTGATTAAATATAATTAAATGGTCTCTGTTCATAATGTGTCCCTGTTCTTAGTTTAGGTTAATGTATTCATGTTATGTAGTAGGGGTGGGTGATATGGCCCTACAATAATATCACGATATTTCATAATATTTTTGTGATAACGATACTCTTGCAGATATGACAAAACATTGAATTAATTTTTTTTTCAAGAATGCATTACTGCAACAAAATGAATATTAAATTTTATTATTGCATACGATATGATATGATATGGCACCCCCCTAACTGAGATATTAAAAAATACAAGAATTTTCAACAGATTTTAACAGGAGTCATTGATCCAGAATGTCACGATACTAAATAATACACTCCAAATATCTCCATATATCCAGAACTGAAGTAAAGTGAATGATACTGGAGATAAAATCTGTCTCTAGTAGAAATATAATGGGAAATGAGAAAAGAGTGAATTTTTCTTTTGTTAAAAACAGTAAAAGTAGTACCTGATTTGATAATTAGTGATGGGTGATATGATACGATATTTCAGGGTATAATATTCACCATATTCAAAAATGTTGGTGATATTATTGTATACGAAACGATATGACACACCCCTACTCTGCAGTAACCCTGCTCTCAAGTCCGTCCCCTGTGTTCAGTGCCCACCAGGTTTACGCCTGCCTCTCATACAAGGAGGCCTGGGCTCGAGTCCCAATGGTCCCAATGAGTCCCAACATTGTATTAGTAAAGATACCACTCAGGAGATCAAGTTTGTCCTGACGTTGACAGTATGTTATCTTTTAAACTATATTGTGTGTGTGTGTGTGTGTATGTATATATGTGTGTGTGTTGTTGCCTCACACTGTACTTGGAGTGCATGGGGAGTCGGATGAGTCTGTATGTGCATGTTTGCATGGCTTGTTCTGTTATATAGGATTCTGCCTTCGGGAAACATTTGAATGTCAAGCCTTCCAATCGCAATTGGACAGCTTCTCACACACACACACACACACACACACACGTCATGCTCCTGGCCTTTCGCTGCTGGATGTTATCATCAAGCGTGTGATGCACTGGCCACAGATTACTGACATGATTATACCTGACCGCAGTCACACACACACACACACACACACACACACACACGTATACAAAGACTTGCTGAACCACAAGGCCAGATGTTAATCCCAACATTACATTAGTAAACCATTCAGGAGATCATGTTTTTGTCCTGACGTTGACAGTATGTAGTCTTTTATAGTCCAGGCTTTTTAATCAAAATATGTGATCAACCGATATTTCTCCAATTTAGCTGATTGATGACGTTAAACAAATGAGCCTATTTTCTATTTCCAGCTAGCGTTTCATCCAGGAAGGAGGAGCTCTCCAGCCAGCTCCCTGCAATTCCTATCTGAACCACTAGGTGGAAATACACACTCTTTCATTTTCAACAGACTGACTAAAGCAGCGGCCTCGCCAGAACAGTTTACGGCGTTCATGGCATGTGCTGATAGAAAACATGTGGTCTGTCTGTGTATGTGATTCAGACTCATCCAGGACAGTTTATAACATCTATAAAATTAATAACATCAGTGTCTCTCATTGGAGAACCAAGACAAAGACATTTAACTACTAATCTGATACACACTTCAGAGACACCACACAGCTGAACACAGTGAGTATCAGTAAACAGCAGAGCTAGAACACACAGCTAACACAAAACAAACAACCCAGAACACCTACAGACCAGATCTGACCGGTACTAACAGAGCAACAGCAGAAACAGCCAGAGAGCTAAAGAACCACAGCCAGAGTGATTGAGTTTATAGTTCTAGATAAGCAGATCTTCTCGGCTGTAGAAGACGTTCATTCTGCTGCTTAATGTTCCACCTGGATTCACGCTCTGCTGTTCCTAGTAGAGATACTTTTCAGATGTGGCTCTTCTGGAGCTGTATAAGCGGTTTACTCCCACATAGACCAACTTCTAATTTAGTTACAAATATTATACTGTTTCATATGAGCTCGTTTTAAATGATAATAAACCAGTTTAGACCATGTTTTATGACTTGTTTGCGCTAATAACTACATGTAGCCCTGCTGTGGCATCTAGCCCCGCCCTCGATCAGGATTAGCTATCAACTGATAGTGCTGAAAAGGTGACCGGCGATTGGAAACGGCCTCAAAAGCGCTGATCGGTCTCATCTCATGTCCATTACAGTAGTCTAGTATGTGTGTATGCATCCAGTCTCATTTCTTCAGTGTCCAGTTCAGGGGGCCATTAAAGCAGTTGTTATTGATTCAGCGTCGGGAGAAAAACAGAAAACCTCCGTTTCCAGTTTCATGTGATTGCTTGTGACGCACGGTTCAGTTGCATCTGAAGCTTTTTCTCATGTCAGGGCATCAAAACTCGCTGCTTTCCTCTCTCATTAGAAACCACAGAGCTCTAAACACAGTTCACGACCTCTGATCACAAATTTCATGCTAATCCTTTGTGGTATTTCTTTCAGAGATGAAGGCGGAAAATAAATAAATTGCAGAATTAGTTTCAGAGCTCAGACTGCAGCGGGAGAGGCGTTACAGAGCTTTATCTCCACTCCTGTATCAGTTAAGAGGTTCGGGGAGATATAAGGAATATATTGTCTGGCCAGAAATGAAGATCGATCAATCAATCAATCTTAATTTTTTGTACTCTGAAATACATTGTGTCACGGTGATGCAGGAACAAGCGAAGCAGCAGACACGCTTGCAAGTTTTTAAAGGATATGATTTAATAAGTGAACAGACAGAATCACCACAACACATTACAGTGAACGACAAACACAGACTGAATACACAGGGTATATATACACACTAACAAGCGAAAACAGCTGACAGAACTAATGATAAACAGGCGAGACAGGCGGGGCAAGGGCGGAGCAGAGAACGAGGGGAGCACATGACCAAACAGAACCACATGGACAGGACGTAAACAGAGGCACGTGGACGGGCAGGCGTGACACATTGAGGGAGACCCTTATTTACAATGTCGCAGAGCATTACAATTATTAAACAAAAAGGGATTGAAAATACATTTAAATGAAATTTAATGAGTACTTAAAATGTATAATAATAATAAAAAAAATAAAGTAGTAATAATAAAATAATAAGTTTAATAACAGTAATCAATCAATCAACTTTTATTTTCACTCGGGAGTACATTGAGGGAGACCCTCATTTACATTGTTAGACAAACAAGGGATTGGAAAATAAATTAAAAATGTAAAAGAAACAATAAGAACAGAGACAAAATTAAGTAAGATAAATCATAAAAGAAAAACAAATAAAAACTGAATAAGAAACTAAAATGAGCCAATTAGGTAAATATAAATATAGTAGTAAAACACAAAATAGTAAAAGAAATAATAGTAAAAAACAATAAAAGTAATAATAAAATAATAATGTTAATAAAAACAGTAATAAAAAAATTCAAGAAAATCAATAAACAATGGCAAAAGGAATATTGCAGTATATCGCGATATATTGTAACATGACCGCGGTATCACGATACATACTGTATCGCCAGGTTCTTGCCAATACACAGCCCTAGTGTGAAGATGATTCCTCATGTTGCCTGAACCGTTCGTTCACAACCTCTCAGGATACGAAAACATCCATTGGTAAGATTACTCGGTCACTTAGTATGTTCAGGTGGTCAGCTGAGCCTCATCCTGACCAACCGAAGCCCATACAGACCACAACTCTGGCTCCAGAGGCTAACACATTGGAGACTATGCATGATGGCCGCCCATCGCTCTGGAGTAGGGCCAATCTGGACTCCAGAGTCCAATCTTTATGCTCCCCAGTGAACAAGTAGTCTCACTAACGAGTGGTTTTCTTATGGGTGTGCAGCTGATTAGTCCCAGTCCAGTGAGCTGTGGTCCACTGGCAAGGGCGTAGATTTGCTCTTGACACTGGTGGGGACCTACACCAGTCCTCCAATTTTGGCACTGCTAACAACTAAACGTAGCTTGACAGCAGGCAACGGCACAGCCAATCACACTGGCCATATGACTCTAGTAGAGAGCTTGATTTAACCCTTTCTGCACCTCTAGGTTAGTGAGATGTTGACCGATCTGGGTTTTTTTTTTGAGGGGATCTACATTTACATTTACATTTACATTTACGGCATTTAGCAGACGCTCTTATCCAGAGCGACTTACAAAAGTGCTTAGTGTTGGTTAGAGTATGAATCTCTATCTAGTACAAACAGGTTTAAGTCCAAACTACTCTTATACTCAAACACTGCCATAAACAAGACCCAGTGCTGATACCTAGAAAAAAGACAACGCAATACCTAGCAAGACTGTAACACCTACAGAGAAGAGAACAAATACAAGACTACATACAGTACAAGTGCAGTACTTAGCCAGTACTCCTAGAAGATAAAGTGCAATTACAGTTTATACCAGTACTTTAGTATATTAGTGTTTATAAGTACTTTACAAAGAGATGGTGATCTTCAGTCTGCGTTTGAAGACCGCGAGAGAGTTCGCTGTTCGGACAGCCAGTGGAAGTTCGTTCCACCATCTGGGCTCCAGGACAGAGAAGCGTTTTGTTGCGTGTCTTCCATGAATCTTGAGTGATGGCGGGTCAAGCCGAGCCGTACTTGAAGCCCGAAGGGCTCGAGGTGCGGTTCGACTTTTGACCATTGTCATAAGGTCAGGAGGAGCTGGTCCATTCTTGGCTTTGTAGGCATCAGAACTTTAAACTGAATGCGAGCAGCTACCGGAAGCCAGTGAAGGGAGCGCAGCAGTGGAGTGGCGTGAGTGAACTTGGGAAGATTGAAGACGAGCCGTGCTGCTGCATTCTGGATCAGTTGAAGGGCCTGATGGCCTGCAGAGGAAGACCAGCCAGGAGTGAGTTGCAGTAGTCCAGCCTTGAAATGACAAGAGACTGGACGAGCACCTGGGAGGCCTCCTGAGAGAGGAAGGGTCGGATGCGTCTGATGTTGTGGAGAATGTATCTGCATGACCGAGTCAGGTTCGTAATATGGGCTGAGAACGATAACTGGTCATCCAGAATCACCCCAAAGTTTCTTGCATCTTTAGATGGAACAATCAAAGAGTTCTCGAATGAGATGGCAAGATCCTGCTGAGGACCTGTCGTTCCAGGGATGAACAGCAGCTCAGTCTTGCTGGGATTGAGCTTCAGATGATGAGCTGTCATCCATGAAGAGATGTCAGTCAGACATGCAGAGATACGACTGCAAACCTGAGTGTCAGATGGTGGGAAGGAAAGCATTAGTTGAGTGTCATCAGGATCTAATTATTGGTGGGGACAATTCAGCAACCGCCCTTGTTGCGTGGAAATGCTTGCACAAGTTCTACCGTCCATTGAACCAAGTGGTCTCAGATAAACCACCAATTTTCTTTTTCCAGCGAACTCGCTGGTTCTGCACTCTGCTTCCAAGTTAACGTCCAGCCGCTGGATAGTTTCGCACCCAAATCCAGTCACTCCAGCTTCTCCTAAGTGGTTTTCTTTGCTTGTTGCTGGACAATTATTTGACCTCTTTCTAAAAACACAGTTATAGCTTATATATCCATGATGAGACGAGATTCATCTTCCCACACGGTAGTTTAAGGAATGAGAAGCTACTCCCTGCTTTAGCTGCGGTTAAAATAACTGAAACTTATTAATCACTACAATAAATATCCAATCAAAGCTCAAGTATTTACTTACTTAAATCCAAATGGCTACCTTTTTCTTCTTGGCGGTATATTATGCATATGGGTAGAGATCAGGGCTGGGTATTGGCAAGAACCTGTCGATACAATACGTATCGTGATAAATTAGATTTTTTTCAAATCCTACTATTAAAACACACCACTATATGAACGTTTGCCAAAGCTTACAATAGCATTGCGCCCTTGTGCTGCTTGTTAATGTTGGAGTGTAGCTGATAATGGATTACAATTAGGGGTGTGCCATATCGTATAGTACACAATAATATCGGCAACATTTTTGAATATGGTGAACGATATTATACCCTAAAATATCGTATCATATCACCGATCACTAATTATCACATCAGGTACTACTTTTACTGTTTTTAGCAAAAGAAAAATTCACACTTTTCTCATTTCCTATTCTATATCTACTAGAGACAGAGTTTATCTGTTCAGTATCATTCACTTTACTTCAGTCCTGGATATATGGAGATATTTGGAGTGTATTATTTATTATCGTGACATTCTGGATCATTGACTTCTGTTACAATCTGATGAAAATTCTTGTATTTTTTAATATCTCAGTTAAGGGTGTGCCGTATCATATCGTATGCAATAATAAAATTACATTTTTATTTTGTTGCAGTAGTGTATTCTTGAAATATTTTTTTTAATTCAATGTTTTGTCATATCGCCGAGAATATCGCTATCGCAAAAAAACAAGAAATATTGTGATATTATTGTGGGGCCATATCGCCCAATCCTAATTACAACACTGCCATCTAGTGGTCAGAGGTTTAAACACAACACATGCTGATTCACTGTCTGCCAGGAATCTGTGTATGTAAACTGTTAATAATCGATACTGTGTTTTTGTGAATCTATACCGTATCACTAAGCGTAATATCGCGATATTTACACTAATGTTTTATCTGAACTGACCATACCTGCTAGCGTAAGGCCAGTTAAATTCACATCCAGCATCAAGCACATGGATATAAACAGCAGCTATACATGTACAGCACGCTGTAGGATGAAACCAGATGAATAAAGAACAGAGGAAGGAGAGCAGAGACAGAGAAGGGCAGATGTTTCTGGTCTGTGTTGGGTCTGCGGAAGCTTTTCATTCCATTAGCTTTGAATAATTTTCCTCTTGACTTGTGCAGGTGGATTATACTGTATCTGATCAGAAATATCTCCTGAAAAAGAAATACCTTGTGCTTTAATGTTTGTTTTGTTTTGATGAAATGAATGAAGGGTGGTCTGCACTCACTTGTCCTTCTGTCCTTCTTGTAGGAAATGACCTGTTCCTGGTGGCGGTGCATGAACTGGGCCACGCTCTGGGACTGGAGCACTCGAATGACCCCACAGCTATTATGGCTCCCTTCTACCAGTACATGGACACAGAGAGCTTCAAGTTGCCTCACGATGATCTCCAGGGCATCCAGAAGATATATGGTATAGTGTCAGAAATACTGAATATCATAACTGTTCCAACACATTACTAGCATTTTAGGACCCATATGATGGAATGCTGGTGCTGTCTTGTGCCATACAGTCCATATATGAGGCCTAGCCTATACAAACCAGCTGTTTAGACTAGAGATCGACCGATATGAGTTTTTCTATAGCCGATGCTGATGTTTAGAGGTCAGAGTCAACCGATAGCCGATATGTGCTGCCCATTTTTAGGGCCGATATCAAGTTTTCTGCTTTATTTGCTGCTAAAAAGTCACTAATAATAATAATAACAAGTGGATGCACATAATTTCTGAACTTATCATTTACTGAACGCTGACTTAACAAGAAAAAAACGAAATATTTTTAATCTGCCCCCCAAAAAATACAGTAGGACCACACTACTGCTGAAAGAGTGTAACATACATTTTGCGAAGTGTGGACCACTTAAGGCGAGGCAAGGAAGGGGAACTCTGAGGAACTTGGGGCTGGAGTTCTGGGCGGCTTCGGCTGCTAGGGTTGAAGCCAGGTCCCTCCCTTGCTGAGCAAAGAGTGAGGAAGGTTTGGAAAAGAGGGAGGAGCCGGGGAAGGTGGTGGGGTGCGAATTTTGCGTCACGAGAAGGTGAGGGCGGAGGAGTGGTTTATATGGAGTGTGAAATGGTTGAGGGGTGGAGTTAGGGGCGTGGTCCTTCTCCCAAGCTTGAATTATTTCATAACTTCATCTCTTCATACCAATAACTAACTAGTTATTATTCAGTGCACTGATGTCACACCGGACTCTTTGGTTACACCTATGAACCCCATTACCCAGGAGTCATCGGTAGATCATGTGACTCCGGACTCTTGGTCAGCTGACCGGTATGGATCAGGCTCACCTGAATTTGGATTAGAGCGAGGACTATTTAAGCTATTTAAGTTTGGACCTCCTTGTTGCGAAGTGTTGAGCCTGATGACCCGTAACCGTTTTCCGACTTTTTCGATTTTTTGCCTTGCCCTTTGTGTATTGTTTGCTGTGTCTCTATGGTTACGTACCTTATGCTTATGTTATATCGTTCATATCTCTGTTTAGCTCCTTTTGGTTTGTTTACGTGGTGATCTCTGGTTTTGACCCTCGTCTGTTTTCAACTTTACAACTTTTATTTAATTTTTTTATTCTTTATTGTGTTGAGTGCTACTGGTTGGTTCTCTTGGTGTGTTGTTGGAGACACCTGTAGAAAGTAAACCTTTTATCCATATCAGCCAACGTCTGTCTGTTTCGTCAATGTTACAACTGAAAATACTTCCACACAGCGCCTCACTTCATGGTCTGGTTTTTATATCGCGTTGTAGTAAAACTGTGGTTCTTTAAGGAGGATGAGGCGCTCAGAGAGCGAGCGAGAGAGAGAAAACCAGTGCAAGTGATGCAGTAGACAGAGAGACGCTGATATGCTGTAATGATTGTTAACTAGAGATGGAAAGATCGATCGGCTATGTATCGGTATCGGACGATTTTTTTTATCAAAATATGTGATCGACCGATATTTCTCCAGTTTAGTCGATCCCAAGAGCCGATCGATGGCGTTAAACAAATGAGCCTAATTTCTGTATTTACAGCTAGCGTTTCGTTGAAACCCCCTCCAGCCAGCTCCCTGCAATACCTATCTGAACCACTAGGTGGAAATACATACCCTTACATTTACGACAGACTGACTAAAGTGGCGGCCTCGCGAGAAAAGTTTTCCTTTGCGTTGCGTTGCTTGAAATCTGTAAAATTAACCGTGTTTCGTTGGAACCAAGACAAAGACATTTAACACACTAATCAGATACAGCACTTCAGAGACACCACACAGCAGAATACAGTGAGTATCAGTAAACAGTAGAGCTAGAACACACAGCTAACACAAAACAAACAACCCAGAACACCTACAGACCAGATCTGACCGGTACTAACAGAACAGCAGCAACAATTCAATATTCTACATTTAATGATTACAGATTTAGTTTAAAATAACAGAGTCTGAGTTTAATGACTGCAGTTTTTACTGTATTTATTTAATTATCTTTTTTAGTTTTAAATTAAGGGTCTAAATGTAATGATTGCAGTTTTGGAGATATTTGTTTGATTTTCTTTGTTTATTTACTGTTAATTTAATAAAAAATATTATACTGTTTCATATGAGCTCGTTAAAAATGGTAATAAACCAGTTTAGACCATGTTTCATGACTTGCTTGCGCTAATAACTATATGTAGCCCTGCTGTGGCGTAGAGCCCCGCTCTCGATCGGTATCGGCTATCGGCTGATCGTGCTGAAAGGTGATCGGTGATCGGAATCTGCCTCAAAAACGCTGATCGGCCGATCTCTATTGTTAACACAGCCGGATACTATCTGGGAGACTCTGGCTGCTCTAAGAGACTTGCTGTGTAACCATAACATGCTAACAGACTGCACTAGCGCAGTTAGCTTTAGCCCCGGAGCTAAGGAGTAGAACATCCGGTCTAGTTCACGTCTACATCCGGAACTAGAAACACGTAACTGCATCAGTAAAAGCGTCGTTATTCGCAATAAATGATTAATTTTCACTTATTTGGCCGAACAGTTCCAAAAGTTTTGGCTTGGGGTCCTTCACATGCAGCTGCCCGTTGATGTGCCTGACTTTAAATCACCAATACCAAACATTTATATTGGCTGATGCAGATATATTAAAAAATGGCAAATATCAGCCCGATATATCAGTCGATCTCTAGTTTAGACCTCATAACCATGAACCCATTTACATATGGCCACCCATTCAGCCTGTAACAGCTGTGTCGTGTGGAAGTGACGCTGTGATGTTTCTGGAGACAGTCTGTAGTGTGAGTGTTTTTGCTGTTCCTGCCAATGGAGCATTTTCAGCCTCCCAAAACATCCCCACATCCCAAAATAGTGACTGAAGTTTATTTATATCACTGTCACTGAGGATTTCAGTCCAGAATTAAACATTTGCTCCACATTTCAGCCCTGACTGTTTTTCCAGGCAGAGCAACCAATCAGAACAGAGGTCATTTACATCTGTGCCATGTTGAAGGGTATATCTAAGATCTAAGTGCCTGACTTGAAGCTGTTGATTCAGAACATACAGCACCTGAGATGATAGTTTAGCCTTTATCTTATCAATAACTCTGCTTTCACCACCAGATCTGATTAGAACAGATGTAAATAATCAGACATACAATATAAAGTGAATATGTTATTGTGAGAGAAGTAGATCAGATCTTGAGCTCCAGTTTGAAGAACAAAGTTAGGTTCCAGATTTCTCCTGGACGCCCCAGACATTGTATGAATGTGTTCAGCTCCTTCAGCAGCAAATCTTGATTTAGCTTAATGAAGTACTGAGCAGTCAAAGCAGGTATTAGATGAGAACTGTAAATAATACTGGGTTGTTTAGGAGAAGCTTGGAAAGGGTTAAATAAACACACTGTCATATGTAAAAGCACTACTTACTCTATTAATACTGATTAATATTTAATAATAAAGTTAAAATATAATAAAATAGTATAATAATATTTAAAAATATAATAATGTTCCTAAGTGCCTAAAACATTTGCACAGTACTGTACATATATATTAGCAACCACCTGGGACACCATATCAGTGACCTTGAAACACAAATATATATCAAGTCAAGTTTATTTATATAGTATTTTTTACAACGATGTTGTCTCAAAGCAGCATTACAGAGTTTTGAAAACAGACAGTTACAACATATACCCTCCAGTGAGCAAACCAGAGGCAGCAGTGGCAAGAACACCTCCCTCAGACTGGAGGAAGAAACCTTGGGAGGAACCAGACTCACAAGAGGAGACCCGTCCTCCTCTGATCAAACAGTATTTACAGTTTAATAAACTAAACACCAAAGAAAAGAGTCTCTGTTTGAAATCTGGATAGCAAAGCTTTAGAAGCTGCACAGGTAGAGGCAGTCTCTGACTGAGGCAGTCTCTGACTGAGGCAGTCTCTGACTGAGTCTTTATGTAAAGTGGGCGTGAGCTGAAACAGTCCCATCCTATCTCAATGCTGGTGCATCTGGATGGTGTACAGTGATGTAACTGAGGGTGTAGCAGTTGACACAGATGGACAGGAGAGCTGGCTGGTGATGGATGAGGAGGAGGCCCTGATGATCAGTCCTTCAACAGCGTTTAACAGACAGGAGGACAGTCATTACCTCAGGAAGAGTAAAGAGCGAGAGTTAGTTTGGCTCAGGAGTACGACTATAGAGAATATGAAAGTAAACAGATTCAAAAATGTTTGAATCTGAGCAAATACCTGGGATATTAAAGCAGTGAACATCTGGGATTTCATTTCAATGGTCTGGCAACACCTTAGCAGACACCTGTGGTACCATAACAATGGGTTAGCAGGATCTTAGCAACCACCTGGAATATCATAGCAATGGCTATTGTCCAGCCCATGTAAAAGTTTGTTTTCAAATGTACTCTTTCTAGATGTTACTGTGCCGTTAAGACTCTTTTCTGACTGTGCTGTGCTGGGCCTTGTTCTAAAAACAGTCCAGACCGAAGCTGTCCTGTTTACTTGACTAGCCAGAATTGACATATAGATGGATGGATGGATGGATGGATGAATGGATAGATAGATAAATAGATGCTTTATTGATCCCACAGGAAAATTGAAGGCATCCAGTAGCCACTCCACAAGTGCACAAGGTAAATATAAAATATAAATACAGAAAATAAAAAAATATATAATATAGAATAGAAAAGTCTCGCAGTACGAGTGTCGGCAGTGCAGATATGTAATAAAAAGCAGCAGCACTGTTTATATGTATAGACTGTACACATGGTGTTTAGTATAATAGGTATAGTGTAACAATAACTGCATAGTCATTATTATATATAGTTAACAGTATAGTATATATAACATATAGCATATATATACAGTTATAAATATATATGATACAGTCTGATACCTGTTGATGTCACGCCCTGCCTGTTTACGTCTTGTCTGTTGCATGTGCTTCTGTTTACGTCCTGTCATGTCCGTGTGGTCTTTGTTAGCCCCGCCTCTTACACCTGTTTTTCATTAGTGTTTAGTCCCGTCACCTGTTCCCTCTTGGTAGCCTTTGTTATTTATACCCTGTGTCTGCCCACAGTCTTTGTCGGTCATTGTATGTATGTAGTGTATATATGTATGTATATATGATGTTAGCTGTAGTAGTAATTCTGTACCTGCCCATCTATGTATTATAATCATATTTCGTCTAACGCTTGCGAGTATGTCCGCTCCTGCTTCGTCTGTTCCTGCTACACCTACAGCCTCACAGATGACTGATATAGAGGTTTAACCGTATCACTATATGTAAACATATGTAAATATGATATCATAAAAGAAGTCTGCAGCTTACACTACACAAAATAATCTCTTGGCAAGTACAATTATCCTATATGTAGATAATCATATCATACAATCCTCGTGTTGTGATTGTTGTAAGTGTATTATAAGATTATTTCAATTTAACTGTTTGTAAGAAGCCAAATTATCTTACTATACTGGCAGAAAGCTTATTGAAATATCATATATATGTTTGGCTATGTACAAAGAATGGACTAGAGAGTGGACTGGAATGTGTTATATTATTTTATTTACATACATTTAATTATATGAGGTAAAAATTTAAAATAGATTTTAAAACTTATACTAATGTCCTATTAGATGTATTAAATTCTAGTTGATGCTTAAAGACTGGGTTGAAAATCCTCACTATGTATATTAGTGCTGTTCTGCAGGCCCCCTAGTGGCTGCCCAGCTAGCAGAATGGAAATGACCTAGTCAGGTATTATATACTTGCATTGTATGGCGGCTGTGAAAGTGGGTTAAACTAATTAAGAGTAGCCCGCCAGCCAAACGTACTCAGCAGACAGTGGCCCTGTAGTCAGAGACTGGAGAACTATAGTCTAGTGGGCAACAAAGTCCAGCTAAAAGAAAACTCATGCTATATAGAAGGTTAATAAATGTTTGCGAACATGTTGTGCTGTGAAAAGTGTTGTATTCTTCCTTTGCTATCAGATCTTGAGCTCCAGTTTGAAGAACAAAGTTAGGTTCCAGATTTCTCCTGGACGCCCCAGACATTGTATGAACATGTTCAGTTCCTTCAGCAGCAAATCTTGATTTAGCTTAATGAAGTACTGAGCAGTCAGAGCAGGTATTAGATGAGAACTGTAAATAATACTGGGTTGTTTCCACAAGGAGAAGCTTGGAAAGGGTTAAATATGGAAAAAAAAATATGGAAAAGCACTACTTACTCTATTAATACTGTTTAATATTTCAATAATAGAGTGATTTGCTAAGCAAATCAAAGCTTCCTGTCTGAAAACAATAGCTTTTTATATATGTGTCCCCAAGTGCCTAACACATTTGCACAGGACTGTACAGCCCTGACTGTTGTTCCTGTGCAGCACAATAGAAGGCAACCAATCAGAACAGAGGTCATTTACATCTGTTCCATTTGTTCCAATTGTGGTATCATTGTGTAGCGAAAATAAGAGATTGCCGTCACGCTCTGAAGATTTGGTCTTGTGATCATTCCAGGTCCCCCAGACAGGAACCCTCAGCCAACCAGGCTGCTTACCACAGCCCCGCCTCCTCGCCTGCACCCTCCCTCAGACCCCCGGAAACATGACCGTCAGAGCCGTCCTCACCGCCCCCCGCAGAGGTCCAAACCCTCCCACCCCAACTCCAAGCCCAGCATCTGTGACGGAGGCTTCAACACGCTGGCCATCCTGCGGCAAGAGCTGTTTGTCTTTAAGGTAGCGAACGCTGTCACTTTAAAAGAGCTCTCAGTCTTAATCTGATTCGCTCGCTGTCACTGAGAGTGAACGTGATGACAGTTATGAGGATTGAAAGTTTAGAGTCTGCGCTTTCAGCAGACTTTCTCATCTTTCTTCTTGTTTCTTTGAGTTGGCTATGCTCAAGAAATATCTAATTACACAGTCGAGTCACATTATTATGACCGGACAGCAGCTAGAGGGGCTGGGAGTTTGTGAGAAACCTTACAAAGTCTTAAAATAGATTTTAAAACTTATACTAATGTCCTATTAGATGTACTGAATTCTTGTTGATGCTTAAAGATGCTTAAAGAAACTCCTCACTATGTATATTTGTAGTGGCTGCCCTGCCAGCAGAAGGGAAATCAGATATTATATATATATATATATATATATATATATATATATATATATACTTACATTGTATGGCGGCTGTGAAAGTGGGTTAAACTAATTAAGAGTAGTCCGCCAGCCAAACGTACTCAGCCGACAGTGGCCCTGTAGTCAAAGACTGGAGAACTATAGTCTAGTGGGCAACAAAGTCCAGCTAAAAGAAAACTCAGCCCATGCTATAGGAGACTCAATAAGGTGCTGGTAGGTGGTCACAGGTATCTTGGAGTCATGCTGACTGCAGTGCATCCCACAGCTGCTGGAGGGCCAACACCAGCAACCAGATGGTCCCACAGATGCTCTATTGGGTTCAAATCTAGGGAAATTAGGGGTCCAGGGTGGTACTCAGAAGTCTTGGTCAGCTTTTCCAACCAATGTGGGACATTCAAGGATTCAAGGATTCAAGGATTCAAGGAGACTTTATTGTCATTCGCATCACATGTGGTACATGGGGTGGAACGAAATTGTGGTACCCAAGGACCCAGTTTTACCCAGACAGCAGTACTTAAATAAATAAAATAAACATAAATATATAAAATATATGAAAATAAAATAAACAGGAATGGAGAAGGTAGCAGCAGAGTGTGTTAAAGTGACTGGTGTCGTTAAAGTGTCAGTGCAGTGGTTCCACTAAGTGGCGTTTAAAAGTCTTACAGCTTCCGGAATGAAGCTGTTCCTCAGTCTGTTCGTTCTACACTTAACGCTCCGCAGCCTCCTGCCTGAGGGGAGCGGGACAAACAGTGAGTGTGCTGGATGAGTGGGGTCCTTCATGATGCAGGTGGCCCTCTTCCTGCATCTGGAGGTGTATATGTCCGTGGTGGTGGGGAGGCTGACTCCGACAGACCTCTGTGCAGCCTTCACCACCCTCTGCAGAGCTTTCCTGTCTGCAGCAGAGCAGCTTCCGTGCCACACGTTGATGCTGGAGCATAGAACGCTCTCCACCACACATCTGTAGAAGGAGGTGAGGACCGAGCTCCCGAGCCCAGCTCGCCTCAACCGCCTGAGGAAGTAGAGCCGCTGATGTGCCTTCCTGACCAGGCTGGAAGTGTTGTTGCTCCAGGTGAGGTTGTTGCTCAGGTGAACACCCAAGTACCTGTAGCTGGAGACCACTTCCACCGCAGACCCTCCGACATGCAGGGGGAGGTGGGCATGTCTGCCCCTTCTGAAGTCCACAATCATCTCCTTCGTCTTCTTTATGTTGATGCAGAGGTTGTTCTTTCTGCACCAACCCTCCAGGTGTTCTACCTCCCGTCTGTAGCCAGACTCATCACTGTTTGTGATGCATCCGACCACTGCCGTGTCGTCCGCAAACTTCACAATATGACAGCCTGGGTGGATGGGTGAGCAGTCATATGTGAGCAGCGTGAACAAAAGGGGGCTCAACACACAGCCCTGAGGGGAGCCAGTGCTGAGGATTGTGGTGGAGGAGGAGAGGTTGTGGATCCTCACAGACTGCGGCCTGTTGGTCAGGAAGTCCAGGACCCAGTTGCAAAGAGAAGAGCGCAGACCAAGTGAGGAGAGCTTATCTGTCAGTGTCTGGGGTATCATGGTGTTAAAGGCGGAAGTGAAGTCCACAAAGAGCATACGGACATAAGAGTCCTTCTGCTCCAGGTGGGTGAGGGCAGTGTGGACCACAGAGGAAATGGCATCGTCTGTGGATCGGTTCCTCCTGTAGGCGTACTGGTGTGGGTCCACAGTGACGTCGATGGTGGCTTTGATGTGGGTCATAACCAGTCTTTCAAAGCATTTAGTGACTATCGGCGTGAGAGCTATCGGCCGGTAGTCATTCAGACCTGTCACTGTGGAGCTCTTGGGGACCGGGATGATGGTGGCGGTCTTCAGGCAGGTGGGAACAGCTGCCTGGGTGAGGGAGACATTGAAAATGTCTGCCAGGACCTCGGAGATCTGATCAGCGCACTCCCGTAGTACTCGTCCGGGTATATTATCCGGACCAGCACTTTTCCGGGGGTTGATCCTCCTGAGGGTCCCCCTTACCTCTGCTGGTGTCACACAGAGGGGTACTTCTCCAGGTGGAGGGGTGAGTCTTATGCTGGGCGGGGTGTCAGGGTCCTCAAAGCGGGCATAGAATTTGTTGAGAGCCTCGGGCAGGGAGGGGTCTTTGGAACATTGTGCATCTCTGGTTTTATAGTCTGTGATGCACTTAATTCCCCTCCACATGCTCCTAGGATCCTGGGAGGAGAAGTGTCCCTGGATTTTCAGAGCATATGCAGCTTTGGCCCTCTTAACACCTGCGGTCAGCTCTCTTCTAGCCCTCCTGAGTTCCTGTGCGTCGCCAGACCTGAAGGCAGCATCCCTGGCTTTCAGTAGAGAACGCACCTCTCCATTCAGCCAGGGTTTCTGGTTCGGGTAGCAGGTCACTGTCTTTGTGGTGGTGACATCCTCCACACACTTGCTGATGTACCCGAGGACAGCAGATGTGTAATCCTCCAGATCCAGCTCCCCCTCACTCTCAGCAGCCTCCCTAAAGACATGCCAGTCTGTGCAGCCGAAACAGTCCTGCAGCACAGCGTCTGCGTCACCGGGCCACACAGTGATGGTCTTCTGTGTGGGTCTGGAGCGTCGCAGCGGGGGGGTGGTATGCAGGGACCAGCATAATGGAGATGTGGTCGGAGAGCCCGAGGTGGGGGTGGGGGACGGCTCTGTACGCGTCTCTGATGTTGGTGTAAACACGGTCGAGTGTGTTGTCTCCCCGTGTTGGAATGTCTATGTGTTGGTAAAACCTCGGCAAAATGTTCGTCAGGTTCACGTGGTTAAAATCCCCCGCCACCACGTAAAACGCCTCCGGATGCTTGTTCTGAAGCGAGCTGATGTTGTCATGTAGCTCTTTCAGTGCGTTGTTAGCATTGGCATCCGGTGCTATGTAAACGGCAATGACGAACACAGCTGTAAACTCCCGAGGCAGATAGTGTGGCCGACACTTCACGGTCAGCTGTTCTGTTGCCTCGGAGCATAGGGCGTTTACCATCACACAGTTTGTGCACCAACCTTTGTTTATGTAGACGCATAAGCCGCCCCCTCGTGCTTTTCCGGACAGCTGGTTGCGGTCCGCGCGGAAGAGCTGCCGGCCGGCGAGCTGGAAGGCTGAGTCCGGCATGCTGTCGTTTAGCCATGTTTCCGTGAGACAGATCACAGCGCAGTTCCTCATCTCATCAGAAACACTCATCCTCAGCCGCAGAAGGTCCAGCTTGTTGTCCAAAGAGCGAACATTGGACAGGAAGAGAGATGGAATCGGGGGTCTGTCGGCGTTAGCCTTGAGCCTGGCTAGCACGCCGGCCCGCTTCCCTCTCTTCAGTCTTCGCCTGCATCGCTTCCTTTTGCCCTTTGTTCGTACCGCTCTGACCCGCCACGCCGGTGTCCGGAGAAGTTGTAGTCTGCCCAGCTTGGCTCTGAAACTACTGTCCATAGTTGCTACTTTTGTGGCAGAGCTGTCCTTAATCTTAAAAAGTTCGGTTCGGCTGTAACTCACAGGCTTAAGGCGCGTGAAATCGCTATCAGAACCGACGTAAAAATAACTGAAAGCTGGGTTTTCGCTGGGAGCGTGAGAAGCTGCTGCACCACCGCGCGCGGCCATCTTAGCTAACATCTCTACTCGTGTGATGTGTCCTGTCAGTTCATGGGATCGAACCAACAACCTTCCGGTCACAAGGCTGGTTCCCCAACCTCCAACCCATGACTGGCATTGTCTTGTTGGAAGATCCCATCCGCCCCAGAGAAGACAATCAGCAAGTATGGTGTATGTGATCTACAAGGATGGATTCAGACTCAAATCGGTTGAGAGTATGTCATATCGTATCGTACACAATAATATGGCCAACATTTTTGAATATGGTGAACGATATTATACCCTGAAATATCGTATCATATCACCTATCACTAATTATCACATCAGGTACTACTTTTACTGTTTTTAGAAAAAGAAAAATTCACACTTTTCTCATTTCCCATTATATATCTACTAGAGACAGATTTGATCTCCAGTATCATTCACTTTACTTCAGTTCTGGATATATGGAGATATTTGGAGTGCATTATTTAGTATCGTGACATTCTGGATCACTGACTTCTGTTACAATCTGATGAAAATTCTTGTATTTTTTAATATCTCAGTTAGGGGTGTGCCATATCATAACGTATGCAATAATAAAATTTAATTTTAATTTTGTTGCAGTAGTGTATTCTTGAAATCATTATTTTTTATTCAATGTTTTGTCATATCGCCAAGTATCATTATCGCAAAAATACCATGAAATATCATGATATTATTGTAGAGCCATATCGCCCACCCCTACTGGGCACCATGGTTATAATATGACTCAATGTGATTCGACTGTGTATAATGACCTCCTTATTGACAGCAATAACTTCTACTAATGAAATATATTACAGATCTTATGAATCAATGTAAATTAATTGAAGAGTATAAGCAAATCATTTCTTGTTCTATCCTGCTTGATGATGATGTTGTGTTGAAATTAAACAGTGTTCGTGCATTAACCTGTAATGGGCCTCCTGTGATTAGGACCAGTGGTTCTGGAGGGTGCGGGATAACTCGGTGGTGCCTGGGTACCCCATGCAGATCAGCTACTTCTGGAAAGGCCTGCCTCCCAAAATCGATGCTGTCTACGAGAACAGCGAGGGCAAATTTGTCTTCTTTAAAGGTGAGAGTTTATCCTGGGAGATGTTTCATTTGAGCGGTATTCCTATTACGCGTCTAGATCCCATCCCAGTAACAGAAAATCTTAGACTTAATTTATTATTATTATTTATTATTATTATTATTATTAAAACGTCTGCCTGAATTAGATTTTACTTCGTAGGCTGTTTGTTTTCATGTCTCCGAAGTAGACCATCGATTCCAGCTCATGCCAGAGCCGCTAGAGTTCTCTTCGTTATATAACGCTTCCCGTCCGTGGTGTGAAAGAGATTAACTAACCATTTCACAGTTTGTTTTCTTTTTCTTTCTTTTGATAAGCTCCTCGCTGACGAGGTGGATTTCTCTCTCTCCTTCTCTCTAAAGGTCACCGCTTCTGGGTGTTCAAGGATACAACTCTACAGCCCACGTACCCTCAGGATATCTCTCTGTTTGGTAGCGGCATGCCCACTCAGAACATCGAGACGGCCGTATGGTGGGAAGATGTGGCCAAAACCTACTTCTTCAAAGGGGACAGGTCAGTTATTCTGGTTTTATACCACTCAGTCCACAAGTACAAGGCAGTTGTTGTGTGGGTTCTTAGTGTGAGGTGGTCGAGACTTCAGGTTTAGGTCTGTCTTTTTCTCGTCCTAGCGTTCTGATAAAATCAACCGTGTTTAATATTATATGTCTGAAGTCTTGGCTCACGCAAATAGTAACGTGAACATTGTTGACAACCAATAGGAGAGCTCTGTTCACCACCAAACGGGAGCGTGCCGCTCCTCCAACACGCAGGAATGTCTGGCGGGTAAAGAAGTTAGACATGGAGGGGAGTCCGGCAAGGGTTCGGAAACTGTGGTTCTCCTGGACTTTACAAAAGGAGGAGAAACTGGTGGAGTGAGCTGTGGAGTGAGCAAGAGTGCCTCTTTCACGTGTCTTCACATTTATACCACGACAGAGTGGAAAAGGAAGAAAGGTGGACAAGGAAGGAAGGCCACTCCATTGAAAACAAGAACGTTTCACTGTGATCCCAAACTTTTGAGCAGTAGTGTATAATATAATCTCGCTGTCCAATGAAAAACAAGTGTCTCCAAAATTTCTACTTTATAGGAGAGACCAAAAACATACTTTTACTTTCAATGTAAGTCAATGGAACCAGATTTTTTCCCAAGCTGTTTTGGAGCTTTTCAATTGATCATTTAATTATACATTTTTCACACAATGTAAACAACCACTGGCATCTTTGAATGATGTAGAAAACTCAAAATTGACAAAAATGTAGAAAATTGAGTTTTTCATTGGACGTTGACGATATATTTATACACAAACACACAGTTCCCACGTTCAGTGTTCGAATGTGAGTCTGTAAAAGTAGGTTTTAAACCCTGTTTTAAAAAGATATATATTCTCCTATGCAAGTAAAGGGATGAATCTTCTTTTCTGGCTCAGGTACTGGAGGTACAATGAGGACATGAGGAGCATGGACCCCGGCTACCCCAAACCCATCACCGTATGGAAGGGCATTCCTGACTCTCCCCAGGGAGCCTTCGTGGATAAGGCTAACGGTGGGACTTCATAATTATTGCCAGCTGATCATTCATCATTGAACATGGTCCTGAGGCTTTGCACATGCTCGTATGGCCTACAGTTATATTTGATAATGGACTAAAGAAACTAAAGTGAGACTTGGGGGCGGCTAATGTTCATGCTGTTTCTAGCTGTAAACACTTTTATCCACTTTTTTGGTGGTTAGAAGCTTTCATTGTTTGTTGGCTACATTAACCTTGTAGCTCCATTGCAAGACTTATTTTACTGATTGACCAGACACTCAGTCAAAAGTTTGGACACACCTCCCCAGGTTTTTTTCTTATTTTTACTATTTTAGTTGTAATAATTTTAGTAAAAAATGAAAATAGTTAATCTATATAAACTATAGTTAAACTACTAACTAGAATAACACATCTGCTTGTGTTTAAAGAATGTTTAGAGGGTCTTTTAGAAATGAGCTCGTTTGCACTGATGCAGGTTTACATACCTTGAACTAGTGCTGGACGATATGGCCAAAATTTATATTGCTATATGTTCCTTAATTTCGGTCGATACGATGTCATTCCGATATCCATATAAATAATTTGAAGGCCTCAGAAAACTGGCAAGAATCCTTATAATGGAAGTCTGTATCTACTTTATCAATATAAATAACTTAAAACTTAAATTACAACAGAGGCAGAGTTTCGAGCCCGGATACAGAACAAAAAAACCTTAATATATATAAAAGAAACATGACATCCCCGTCAAATAAGCAGTCCTCTAGATTAGGGGGCCTCTAGATCAAATTACTAAGGGGCCGGTCTCTCTTTCCAAAAGTATTATTCATACATGATTTTATATATATATATATATATATATATATATATATATATATATATATATATATATATATATATATATATATATATATATATACAAACACTGTATTCAAATATAAAAAAAACACAAATATACAGAATAATAAATACTAATTAATTACATTTTTACTGTAATTGCAGCACTAAAAATTTAGTCTGAACATGTGCTTGTATGCTGCTCACTAGATAATGTTATGAAACTCAAACATTTGTAGGCTGAAGTGTATTTGCTTAAAGAAAATATAGCTCGTATAAAACCACAAGCGGTAATCAACTCTGCCCCGTAACCCCTGGAAACGCAAGCATGTGTTATAATTGGACAAAGCAAGGAGCACCTTTTGTTAACATGTGGCAGCTGAAGAGGGGAAGTGTGTTCAGGTTGGTTGAAGTGACGGAGAAGTGTAAATGCAGCGTTAGTTCTTTATGACGTAGCATCACTGCATGCAGTTCTGTAAACTCAGGAGTTCAGTCGGAACAATAACGACTTAAAGTCTCATTTAGACTCAGCGTTAAATACGGATACGTGTGGAGGGGATACGGACGGGACGGAGCAGTACCACTGTAGACTGTGGGGGCAGTGCAGGACGCCACCACTTCCTTATGAACACAGTGAAGAAGAAATGGCGGGACTGTTTTGGTTGGGCGAGTTTGTTAGAAATTTTAACCATGATGTATCTTCGCTGCGGCTCAGAGACAAACAGTCGTTTTTCTTCGTTTCTGAAGTAAATACAGAACTACGAGCTCATCCACCGCCGCCATGTTTTATTTACTCCAAACTGCCCTCTACTGGAAGTCTTGCTCAGCAACTATGTCAACGTAGAGGGAGTATGAGCCTTAAATCAGCCTTAAGTTTATTTAACTTCGCCTTGCTAACACAGCGACGTATCAACGTACCCTTGCAACGTACCGACAGGCCATAAGTGTGATTCCGCGCGCCAATAAAAGTCTGGCTGCACCCCTGCCGTAAATAATACATATCAAAATACCAGAAACAAAATATAACACCGCTATTGAAACTTATCGCGTTAAATACTGATATCGAATTACTGTCCAGGCCTACTTTGAACATTCTGACCAGCAGCTTCATGAGGAGCCACATGAGCTGCTTCTCTATCAGGACTGAAGAAGATAGTGTAGATGCTGAGATCTTGTTCTGATAAACAGGTTTGGTGGTTTTATAGCTCTTATAAAAATATACATTCTCATTTTTACATTAAAATACAGACAAATGTTTGTTTTAGAGATATTTGTGTACATGAGCTCCAACTCCACTATTTAAACTCGTCTCTCAACACACTCAGATCTAAACATCCTCATAATTATAAAAATATATCTTCAATTTGTTGTCTCCAAACTTTTGACTGCTAGAGTATTTGAAGTATTTGGTTTAACAGTAAATCCTATTCCTGATGCTCTCCGCAGGCTTCACATATTTCTACAAGGGGAAAGAATACTGGAAGTTCAACAACCACCGGCTGCGGGTGGAGCCCGGCTACCCCAGGTCCATCCTGCGGGACTTCATGGGCTGTGACGGTCTCCCCTCGGACCCGGACTGGGACTGGTTGCCGCCGCAGGACGAAGAGCCTCCGAACTACGACCACGATGACGTGGACATCGTCCGCAAGCTGGAGAGCACGGGCGGCACTGAGAAGGCGGTGGCCATCGCCATCCCCTGCGTTCTGGCCCTCTGCATGATGGTCCTGCTGCACACGGTCTTCCGCGTCAAGAGGAAGGACACTCAGCGGCACATACTGTACTGCAAACGCTCCATGCAGGAATGGGTTTGAGCGGGCCCCCTTGTTCCAGAACCCATTGTGATTCCAGAAACCTACCTTCTTCGGTACGACAAAGGGTAGCGCTGTAGAACTTCTATCACATTCGAGAAGACGTCCAAGACGTTTGGCCACCCGAGAAGCAAGGTTCTTGCTTTGGTTCTCTCCAAAGGGGCAGTGCAGAACTTCTACCACATCCGCAGTAACGGGTTCGCAAAGGGAGCAAAGCGTTTAACCCCTTCCGTACGACTTCTTTTCTTTTTTGGCATTCGAGAAAACGTTCATGCCAAAGAACTGGTGTAGAACTTCTCTCACATCAGGAGCAGTTGATTGAGAAGGAAGGACGATCGAGTGCTGATGTTCTCCTCATGGTGTTGACTCTTCTTGTAGATGCTATCCGAAGCTATTTTGAGACTTCAGAACTTCAGAATCTCTCTCTCGCGCCTCTTTCTCCAAGAAGCTCCAAGAACATTTTTCTCTTAAGGATGGGCTTAAACTGATGTAACCCCCCCTTCCTCAACTACTGATGTATGTACTACACAACAAGCCTGGACTCTTCTCATGTTTCTCCAGAATAAGAATTTATGTTGATACCCAAACCAAATACGCTCTTTGTTTCCAAAGAGGATGGCTTTGCTGATGTTTAATATTCTGAGCCGTTTACCCCACCACCCCCCAGACCCCCAACCCTCTTGATCTTCGTTCGAGTGTGAATCGACTGTGAATTCATCTCCAGGTTCTGTGCTGTACGTCCACAAGGTCATTCATGGCAATCAACCAGAAAAGAACTGCTGTCCGACAAAAACGAGATGAAAACTCTACCTGCAATATTTCGTTGAATGCCTTAACCACATATCTGCGGTATTTCTTTTCTTTTTTTTCTTCTGTGTAACGGTGTACGTGTGCCTGTACGAATGTTGCCGTGTACATATATGATGAAGGACGGCAGGTCAGGGCCGGCTACGGTACATAATCTGCAGCCTTGGCGCTGGAGAGGTTTGAAACCGCTAGTGTTGGCATAGTGACTGAAATATGGAATATGGGCTTCCAGCTGTTCCTTAATTAAAATCCTAGAAGAAATGGTCTAATTCTGAGTAATCCATGAGGAATTCCTATTATATACTGCAATACCATATAGACTGTAGACTGTCCATGATGTAATCACGCCGCCATATTGGACCCATTGAAATTAGCTTGAGATGTAATACATTTGATCAGATGTTGCACTAAATTAATATGTAATTACAGTAATAGTCGCAACCTGAAATCAAAATATTACACAGTTAACCCTTAGAAGTCGAGAGTTGTTGATTTTATTGTGCTGTACTTAAACGAAATTATATACATTCGATTTACAGTACTGTGCAAATGTTTAAGGCACTTGAGGACATTATATATATATTTTTTATATTTAAAGAGTATTAATACAGTAAGTAGTGCTTTTCCATACGTCAGTGTGTTTATTTAACCCTTTCCAAGCTTCTCCTTAACAACCCAGTATTATTTACAGTTCTAATCTAATACCTGCTTTGACTGCTCAGTACTTCATTAAGCTAAATCAAGATTGCTGCTGAAGGAACTGAACACATTCATACAATGTCTGGGGCGTCCAGGAGAAATCTGGATCTACTTTGTTCTTCAAACTGGAGCTCAAGATCTGATCTACTTCTCTCACAATAACATATTCATGATACTTTGTACTGTATTTATGATTATTCACATCTGTTCTAATCAGATCTGGTGGTGAAAATACACTTATTAATAGATAAAGGATTTTAAGATATCAGCTTAGGTGCCTCAGACTTTTGCACAGTTATTAAATTTAGATAATAATAAAACTAATACAATTCTTTCTTACTTAGATTGAAAATTTAGACTTGGCCCTCCCCACGAAATATCTTTGCTGTTGGCTATAAGAGAGGTAATTCATGTTATATATAGTATATGTTCTATGGAAGATGATGCTGAATCAAATCAGTGTTGGCAGATAATTAGTTATCTACATTTAGAGCCCTTTTGAAATAGATGCTATGCTTCTTCTGTAATGCTAATCAAGATGTAGTGCCAATCTCAACATACAGTACTGTGCAAAAGTAGGACCACCCTTCGGTTATTTATCACCCCTTCGTACAAGTAATTTATTGATGAGACGTATAGGAAGAGATCAGATATAAGAACAATAAGAGAAGAGTTTGAAAGCTGTTCAAGTGCTACAGAGAAACTTGGACTCCTCACAACCACCTGGAAGACCTGGTAGACCCACCAACACTGGCCCACATCAGACAAAGAGAAGAACTTCAAGCTCCACCTTCAGATCTGAGAACATCTGCAGGCGTTTCTGTCCATCCTTCCACTGTAAGAAGACACCTCAACACTGGGACTTTGATAGGATGTGTAGCTGTTCAAGAATCTTCTCACTGAGAAAAGGAGATGGATAACGATGTAAGCTGTGTATGAGGGTTGGAGCAGGCTGGGAGTGTTGGACAGAGAGCTGTCAGTCAAGCTGCCACGCCAACACAGTTCTCAGATCAGGTTACGGTTCATTTATTTATATATATTCGCCTTATACAACAGATGCTGTCCCAAAGCAGCTTTATGGAAAAATCCAGGTCTTCAATGAGCGACCCAAGAGACACTCCCTCACGTCAAGAGGAAGAACCTTGAGAAGAACCTATCCTCTCAACCCCATCCTCCTCTGGTCCACACTGGATAGCAAAACTAGTACAAATACAGTAAGAATAAGATTGACTACTTTGTGAATCAATGAATGTAGAGACAAAATAGAGGAAACCTGTTGAAATCCTAGCTCAGTGTTTAGTAAAGTAGGCAAAGATGTTCAGAGTTTTAATAAGCCATGTTTATGATATTTATATCTAATATTAATCATTCAAGCTCTGCTGGGTGTTGAATTAAATCCTCAAGTTTATCATTTACACATTATTAGTATGTTGTTTTGCTCCCGGCAGCTTTTATTGGCCATGACAGGTGTGAGTTTTGCACAGTACTGTATTTGGGCATTGGAACTACAGCTTTCATATCTTCTCATTTCTAGTAATATCCTAACCAGCGCTGGCAATAACTTCCAGTTTCTAAGGGTTAAAGCTGTAATGCGTGCAGGTGCATGTGTGTATATATATATATATATATATATATATATATATATATATATATATATATATATATATATATATATATATATATATATATATATGCAGCCTGAAACCTTAGTTGAGTCTGTATTGACATTATTAAAAACATGTTTAATTGTTCTAATCATGTGATCAAAGTGTTAATTCATGTTTTCACAGCGTTTGGTTTACAGACTGAGTGCCATTCTACTAAACCCGCTGACCACTCAGCTGGAAACGACCCGTCACTGTCACATGCCTTTGTTTTCTTTTTCTTTTCTTTTTTCCCTGTTTTTTGCCAACCCATCTGCTGGTTTCAGACGTCATGAACGTCCTCTGGGCTCATTAAGGACCGGCTTGAGATGTGCGGCTGTTAAAATGCGTCTAACACCACATCATCCAATTAGCATCTTCCGCAGGCCTGGAAATCGCACGATTGGCGGAAGGTGTGAATTCGCATGAGCGTCCTGTAGTTCTCATCGCCCATGTGACGGCTTTCTGACGTACGTGCTCGTCTCTGCCTGGGGAGCCAGATGTGTATATCTGAACGTGCTGTATATATCTTATATAGTGTCTTGAATATGGATGTGAGGGGACGATTATGCAGTACATAAATACTATGATATCAGTTATCCTGCACTTTGGTGTGTCATTCTTTTTTATTTATTTTTTAACCTGTCATGTCTGGCAATTTTCACAATCGGAATGGTAATCCGAATGCACTGATGTACCAAACATATTTGCTTTTACAAGATAAGCTCTACAGGTTTCTATAGGCTATTCTTGTTAATGTTTGTATTTTTATTTGATTGATTTATTTAGCCAGGCTTGACAGAGGAGAGAGAGAAAAGAAAAGGGAAGAAAGAAAGAAAGGAAAAAAAATAAAATTATATATATATATATATATATATATATATATATATATATATATATATATATATATATATATATATATATATATAACAAACAAATGAAAGAAAACAGTGAAAAAAAAACCAAGCTACACGCTAAATCTGCCAGATCTGATCCAACTGGTGCTACGTTTCATTGCCGTCTGTGATGCTGGCTTTAATGTCTGGATCATTCAAACTGTTCCTGGGTGGAAATAATACAGCTACAATCTCATAAAGCCATAATATATTACATTTGGAGTTCAGATTCAAACACCAGGGAGAACATTCTGCACTCATATCCATGAGTTTTTCTCGCTTCTTTGTTTAATAAGGGTTTAATGTGCCATCTAATTGGGTTGGGTGGTACAACAGTGATAAAAATGCTACAGTGTTTGAAAATAATGCTTGTATTTTGAACAGATGGTTGTATTTCAGGATTAAACATTCTTCACCCCTTGATTTTTTAGAGAGGGGTCACTGACTGGTGGTGTGGGAGCTCACGAATAGACCAAGACTGATAGGAAGAAAGGGGGAAAATCAGAGCCAGTTGATTTAGCAATGGCTAAAACGCCACATAATTTCAATTTCTTCTTTCAATCTAATAGCATTCATTCAACTTTGTCCTCTCAGATGTCTTCTAAATTGGTACCAACTCAGATTTCTTCTGAATGTGTGTCATTTTAGTACCATTTACAGAGCATAGGCTGGGGTGTGTGGCCCATCTGGCCTGCTACTTATATTTTAGCTAGCTCAGCCAGAACACCAAAGAAAAGATTTGATTTACTCTTTCAGTCTTTCTGTCACGCCAGTCAGTTGATTTTGTACTCTCAGATATCTTCCAAATGGGTGAGACTTCAGCAACATTTAGCTGGAACCAAGCGTGTGCTGGGTCTGTGTAGAACATTTGGCCTGCTGACTAAGCTTTAGTTAGCGGAGCCAAAATGCTACAGCTCAAAACACAACAAAAAGGTTTGATTTAGACTCTCTGTCACTTCAACGCAAGTCAGTTGACTTTGTACTCTTAGATATCTTCTATATGGGTGTCATTTTAGCATCATTTAGCTGGAAACAAGCCTGTGCTGGTGTGTGTGGAACATTTGGCCTGCTAACTAGGCGCTAGTTAGCGAAGCCAAAACACTACAGTCTCAAACACCACAGAACAAGTTTCAGCTTTCTGTCACTCCAACACAGTGCACTCGTAGATATCTTCTAAACTGATACCAACTCAGATATCCTCTGAATGGGTGTCATTTTAGCATCAGTAGCTGCAACCAAACATGTACTGGGGTGTGTGGAACAGCTAACTAAGCTCTAGTTAACATAACCAAAATGCTACAGCTCAAGCCGTAACAGAAAAGGTTAAATTTTGGCCTCCTGTCACTCCAACACCAGTCAGTTGACATTGTACTCTGAGATAACTTCTAAATGTGCTGGGGTATGTGGCACGTTTGACCTGCTCACTAGGCTGTAGTCATGTTAGCATAGCCAAAAAACAACAGAAAAGGTTTGATTTAGTCTTTCTGTCACTCTAACGCAAGTCAGTTGACTTTGTACTCTCAGATATCTTCTAAATGGGTAAGACTTCAGCAACATTTAGCTGGAACCAAGCGTGTGCTGGGGTGTGTGAAACATTTGGCCTGCTAACTAAGCTCTAGTTGACATAGCCAAAACGCTTCAGCTCAAAACACAACAAAAAGGTTTGATTTAGACTCTCTGTCACTTCAATGCAAGTCAGTTGACTTTGAAGTCTCAGATATCTTCTAAATGGGTGTCATTTAAGCATCATTTAGCTGGAAACAAGCCTTTGTGGGAATATGTGGAACGTTTGGCCTGCTAACTAGGCTCTAGTTAGTTAACTAAGCTCTAGTTAGCCTAGCCAAAACAGTACAGTCCCAAACACTACAGAACAGGTTTCAGCTTTTTGTCACTCCAACACTAGTTGACTTTGCACTTTTAGATATCTTCTAAACTGGTACCAACTCTGATATCTGAATGGGTGTCATTTTGCTATTATTTACAGAGCGTGTGCTGGGGTACATACTAAAAATGTAAGTATGGAGGGTAATTACAATATGTACACTAATTTACATAATTATATACTATATAGAAATAGAGAAATTGAAAGAGAAAGTGTTGCCGAAATATTGTTGAGTTTGCAAAATGTTATATATTATATTTCCCCCATTCCATATAAACAGACATGTGTAGGATCACTGGTGGGTTAATAAAATGTGTGTTGTAGACATGGAGACCCCTGGTTCCCATTACCACCACTGTAAACACCATCACCACCACTGTAAACACCATCACCACCACAGTAAACACCATCACCACCACAGTAAACACCATCACCACCACTGTACACATCAGCACCACTGTAAACAACATAACCACCACAGTAAATAACATCACCACCACCACCATTGTAAACACCATCACTACCACTGTACACATCACCACCACTGTAAACACCATCACCACCACTGTACACATCACCACCACTGTAAACACCATCACCACCACTGTAAACACCATCACCACCACTGTAAACAACATAACCACCAATGTAAACACCATCACCACCACCACCACTGTAAACACCATCACCACCACTGTAAACAACATAACCACCACTGTAAATAACGTCACCACCACCACCACTGTAAACCCCATCACCACCACCACCACTGTACACACCACCACCACTGTAAACAACATAACCAGCACTGTAAATAACGTCACCACCACCACCACTGTAAACCCCATCACCACCACCACCACCACTGTACACACCACCACCACTGTAAACAACATAACCACCACTGTAAATAACATCACCACCAACACCACTGTAAACACCATCACCACCACTGTAAACACCATCACCACCACAGTAAACACCATCACCACCACTGTACACATCAGCACCACTGTAAACAACATAACCACCACAGTAAATAACATCACCACCACCACCACTGTAAACACCATCACTACCACTGTACACATCACCACCACTGTAAACACCATCACCACCACTGTACACATCACCACCACTGTAAACACCATCACCACCACTGTAAACACCATCACCACCACTGTAAACAACATAACCACCAATGTAAACACCATCACCACCACCACCACTGTAAACACCATCACCACCACTGTAAACAACATAACCACCACTGTAAATAACGTCACCACCACCACCACTGTAAACCCCATCACCACCACCACCACTGTACACACCACCACCACTGTAAACAACATAACCACCACTGTAAATAACGTCACCACCACCACCACTGTAAACCCCATCACCACCACCACTGTACACACCACCACCACTGTAAACAACATAACCACCACTGTAAATAACATCACCACCAACACCACTGTAAACACCATCACCACCACTGTAAACAACATAACCACCACTGTAAATAACATCAACACCACCACCACCACTGTAAACACCATCACCACCACTGTAAACAACATAACCACCACTGTAAATAAAATCACCACCACCACTGTAAACAACATAACCACCACTGTAAATAACATCACCACCACTGTAAACCCCATCACCACCACTGTAAACAACATAACTACCACTGTAAACCCCATCACCACCACCACCACTGTACACATCACCACTACTGTAAACATCACCATCACCACCACTGTAAACATCACCACCACTGTAAACAACATCACCACCACTGTAAACAACATGACCACCAATGTAAACACCATCACCACCACCACTGTAAACAACATAACCACCACTGTAAACAACATAACCACCACTGTAAACCCCATCACCACCACTGTAAACAACATAACCACCACTGTAAACAACATAACCACCACTGTAAACCCCATCACCACCACTGTAAACAACATAACCACCACTGTAAACCCCATCACCACCACTGTAAACAACATAACTACCACTGTAAACCCCATCACCACCACCACCACTGTACACATCACCACTACTGTAAACATCACCATCACCACCACTGTAAACATCACCACCACAGTAAACACCATCACCACCACTGTAAACACCATCACCACCACTGTAAACATCTGAACCATTTCACACCAAAACACTCTTAGTATGATTCTGTTAACATCAAAATTAAATCTTAATTAAAAATGAGTCCTATACACACTTCTGCACATTTTAATGTACAATTCCTATTAATTTGATTAATTTAACACAAATGTGTGGAAAAGGTGATGCACTTAAAACACTATATCAGTTACGTATAATGAGATTTAGTATAATTAGCCTTATTTCTGAAGACCAAGAGAGATTGTAAAATAGACATGTAATGATAATTATGAATGGCTGTAGATATGTACAACTTTAAAAGTGGATCTCACAGGAGAATATCCTGGATATAGATCTAAAGTTTAGATCTATATCCAGGAAGTTTAGATATTGAACTTTATGCTTCATACTTTTTTGAATTCTAGTTTTATATGTATGAGGTTGTTTTAATGTCCATATATACTTTTACTTAAGATTAATTTTCCTTATTTTTTCACCCCTAGATACAAATCCATGGGCCTATAATTTTACATACTTAGATATGTTATTAGTTTTAGGCTCTGCACCAAATAAGAGCTTCCATTAAGTGAAAATATCACACCAACCATTTGTTTTTAAGCTTTTTTCTGTCCTTCTCTCTATTACCTCCAGCTAAATTATCCTGTCCTCATATGTAATTGGACGTGAGCTGTAGTTACACATGTATCGCCACTAGATGGAAGCAGTTCCTTAGAAAATCCCTTAGAGAACTGAATACAGGCTGAACCCAGAGCTGCTAAGAGTGCTAAAGAACATCGGGTTAAAATAAAGGGCAAAACAATCCAGCAGTCCTAAAACTTTAAAGTACAAGACGGCCTCAGGTGTCCTCCACCCAGTGGGTGCTTCTGTAAACCCTATTCAGAGCAGTGATCTTCATAGAAGAGCAGTGGAGAGCTCCTCATAAATTAGCCTGAGGTCTTGCTGCGAGATCTCTGTAGTGATGTTACTGTGATTTCTATCTCAGCTCCTTCCTACGGTGCTACACAACGCCGCCACAGCAACTGATTAGAACAGACGTTGCTGTATAATGAGCCTCGTCCACATGTAGTCTTATATTTCTAAAAACTAGAGATGGACCGATCAGCGTTTTTGAGGCCAATTCCAATCGCGATCGCCTGTCAACGTGATTGGCCAATAGCCGATACTGATCGAGGGCGGGGCTATATGCCACAGCAGGGCTACATGTAGTTATTAACGCAAGCAAGTCATGAAACATGATCTAAACTGGAATAATAAACAGTATAATAGTTGTAACTAAATTAGAAGTTGGTGTATGTGGGAGTAAACCGCTTGATAAGCTCCAGAAGAACATCTGAAAAGTATCTCTACTAGGAACAGCAGAGCGTGGATCCAGGTGGAACATTAAGCAGCAGAATGAACGTCTTCTACAGCCGAGAAGAGCTGCTTATCTAGAACTATAAACTCAATCACTCTGGCTGTGGTTCTTTAGCTCTCTGGCTGTTTCTGCTGCTGTTCTGTTAGTACCGGTCAGATCTGGTTTGTAGGTGTTCTGGGTTGTTTGTTTTGTGTTAGCTGTGTGTTCTAGCTCTGCTGTTTACTGATACTCACTGTGTTTAGCTGTGTGGTGTCTCTGAAGTGTGTATCAGGTTAGTATGTTAAATGTCTTTGTCTTGGTTTCCGTGAGAGACGCTGATGTTACTAATTTTACAGATGTTATAAACTGTCCTGGGTGAGTCTGAGTCACATACACAGACAGACCACATGTTTTCTATCTGCACATGCGGTGAACGCGAGGTCGCTGCTTTAGCCAGTCTGTTGAAAATGTCTAGTGGTTCAGATGGGAATTGCAGGGAGCTGGCCGGAGGGCTCCTCTTCCTGGATGAAACACTAGCTGGAAAAACAGCCGTCATCGGCTCTCGAGAACTCGAGAAATATTGGCCGATCACATATTTTAATTAAAAATCGTCCGATACCGATACATGGCGATCGATCATTCCATCTCTACTAAAAACACAATCATCACAATGTTGTATGCATACTGTGAGTATATACTTTGTAGTGTGCATATGTTTAAGAACACCACAGACAGGGTTAATTTCAGGGACCCACTGAATATTCACAGAACTTGTTATTATAAAAAGTGTAGGAATAATAATAATAATAATAACAATAATAATAACAATAACAATAATAATAATAATAACCGTGTTGATATGCATTCTTTTACTATTATTAGCTGCAATGCTGTGATATTCACAGAAGTTGTTATTATAAAAAGTGTAGGCAGAATAATAATAATAATAATAATAATAATAATAATAATAATAATAACCGTGTTGATATGCATTCTTTTACCACTATTAGCTCCAGTGCTGTGATATTCACAGAAGTTGCTATAACAGAAGGTGTAGGCCCAATAACTCAGACAGGTCAGCTGTTGATTGGCTGCTCAGATTCGTATGATTCATCCAGTAATTCTGACTAGAAAGTAAGATCAGTTCAAGGGGGCATGATTAGATTCCACAATGAGCTGTACAGCTGTCTGACCATAACACTGCACACTGACCACATATACTCAACACACAGCTGGTCATATACTCTGTCCAGCACTGCAAATCATTTTACTCAGTTCAGGCTAGCCAGAGCAGCATAAACACAGGTCAACTTTAGTGTCTCCGAGCAACACATCCTGGAAAAAAGCCAGACTATGGTGATCACGTATGTTTAATTAATCAATAAAGAAATTAATTAGACCATGCAGTGAAGTTATACTGTATTAAAACATCTGAGCTTTATTAGATGAGCATACAGCACCATCTAGTGGCAGACCTTTAAATGACACTGCAACTGGGTTTAGTTTGGGCTGCAGCTTCTGAGGACACAGTTAAACCTCAGCTACGTTAAAGCTGTCTGTGATCTATCTGTAAGTGTAGAGAAACACAGACTAGAGGACTACAGCCTGTAGAACTACAGTGAACCTATCTGGTCAGTGGAGCTGATAAACTGGACGATTCTCAGTCCAGCAGTGACACTGAGGTGTTTAAACACTCCAGCAGCACTGCTGATTCTGATCCACTCACACCAGCACAACACACATTAACACACCATCACCATGTCAGTGTCACTGCAGTGCTGAGAATGACCCACCTCCCTAATAGTATCTGCTCTGTGGTGGTCCTGTGGGGGTCCTGATCATTAAAGAACAGAGTAATAAAGTATACAGAGAATCAGATGAACTACAGTCTATAAGTGGAGCTCCTGTATGGTCAGTGGAGCTGATAAGATGGACTCCTGGCAGCAGGAGGTGGTTATGTTAATGGCTGATCAGCACTACAGCACCGTACTAACCACTACAGCACCGTACTAACCACTACACCACCGTACTAACCACTACACCACCTTACTAACCACTACACCACCGTACTAACCACTACAGCACCGTACTAACCACTACACCACCGTACTAACCACTACAGCACTATACTAACCACTACACCACCGTACTAAACACTACAGCACCGTACTAACCACTACACCACCGTACTGACCACTACACCACCATATATACCACTACAGCACCGTACTAACCACTACAGCACCGTACTAACCACTACAGCACCGTACTAACCACTACACCACCGTACTAACCACTACAGCACCGTACTAACCACTACACCACCGTACTAACCACTATATCACCATACTAACCACTACACCACCATATATACCACTACACCACCGTACTAACCACTATATCACCATACTAACCACTACACCACCATATATACCACTACACCACCGTACTAACCACTGCATCACCGTACTAACCACTACACCACCGTACTAACCACTACAGCACCGTACTAACCACTACACCACCGTACTAACCACTATATCACCATACTAACCACTACACCACCATATATACCACTACACCACCGTACTAACCACTGCATCACCGTACTAACCACTACACCATCGTACTAACCACTACACCACCATACTAACCACTACACCACCGTACTAACCACTACAGCACCGTACTGACCACTACACCACCGTACTAACCACTACACCACCATACTAACCACTACACCACCATACTAACCACTACACCACCGTACTAACCTCTACACCACCGTACTAACCACTACACCACCGTACTAACCTCTACACCACCGTACTAACCTCTACACCACCGTACTAACCACTACACCACCGTACTAACCACTACACCACCGTACTCACCACTACACCACCGTACTAACCACTACACCACCGTACTAACCACTACACCACCGTACTCACCACTACACCACCGTACTAACCACTACACCACCGTACTAACCACTACACCACCATACTAACCACTACACCACTGTACTAACCACTACACCACCGTACTAACCACTACACCACCATACTAACCACTACACCACCATACTGACCACTACACCACCATACTGACCACTACACCACCATACTAACCACTACACCACCATACTGACCACTACACCACCATACTGACCACTACACCACCATACTGACCACTACACCACCGTACTCACCACTAACAAAATGTAGAATGGAATGTATATAAAAGATATAGTGCTTAAATACTCTTGTATTACAACAACCAACAGGCAACTCACTCTGGCTACCGTACAATATAGCACATACAACACGTACAAATTATGTATGTAAACTAGGAACTGTTGACATTTGTAAACATTTGCAGTCAGGAGCATATTTACAAACACTATTTTGGTGGATGAAGTAAATAAATAAGAATTAAAAAAAATATTTAAGATCAAAAACAAGATTTTTAATGAACACTTGATACATTAAATAAAGACATAAATTGATTTTAATTGATTTACCAAAGAGACACTCAGCAGTACGTACATTATAATATACAATATTACACAGGAATGAATACGGCGCTTAGCTTGTGCATCAAAGGATTACAAGGAAAAGTGATGTAACACAGTGGTGAACATAAACGTGCTGCAGAAATCAAATTCTAAATGTGTTTATATTTACAGCAAAATTAATCTGGACAGTCTCAAATCTTTTCTTTATACTTTGGTCAGTTAATTGAAGCTTTAAGAGAATTAAGAATGTTTTTATTTAATTAATTCGTAGTTTACATGCCCCCCACCAAAAAACCCAGAGATACGTATAAAAAAATAGGACAGTCACAAAGTTTTCAGATATACACCATACATTAACTTTCAAAAGACGAGGTTGTGATGCTAATGAAGAAATTTCCTCTCACTGCCGTCGTCCTGAGAGAGCGTAGAGCAGTGAAGACCGCCTGGCAAATAAAGGAAGATAACAAAAAGAACAGGTCAGAACTAGAAAAGTGCATTTCCTGAAGGTAACGCAAGATGATTGCGCACAAACGACAAATAGAGGAGTGCGGGTCAGTATATCTGTGGGTTAGAGTACAGTAGAGTGAGTACAGGCAGTTTGGAGACTGTAGGTTGAACATAACCATAATGTTTGGGTTCGGCCAAAAATGAATGGGATTCTATGGGAGGAACGAGGGATGAATAAATGACAGATGGAGAAGTACAGGTCAGTATGTGTGTGGATTAGTGTTTGGGGATCTACCTTAAGAGAGTCCTTGCAGTTTGGAGACTGTAGGTTAAATGAAACTATGAGGTTTGGGTGTGACTGAAAATGAATGGGACTCTATGGAGAAAAAAGAGTGATGAAAAAAACGATAAACAGACGAGTGCAGGTCGAATCAACACTAGTCAGGGTCGGGGGTCTGCCTGAGTCAGTGTATGAGAAACAATGTTTGTCGGTTGAGCAGAAGTTCAGTAGACTGGCGTGCACTTTTCCATCCTATTCATTCTCTATGGGGTAAAAATTATGGACAAAATCTGTTGTTTTTTAGAATCTGTGGATCCAAACAAAAAGCTATAAACAAGCCTGAATCACACAATCAGACTGGAGAATTTGGAGCGAGACTAATTTTTAATCCCAGTCCTGGAGAATAAAGTCCTTACAAGACCAGGCCATATAAGGAATTAGAACCAAAATGCACACATCCCCCAGTTTCCAGTGGCACAAGCTTGTATCACGAGGTTGAGGATACTTCATCATCCATTAAACAGATTAGGGTGGCAATATGATGATGATGATTATTATTATTATTATTATTATTATTATTATTATTATTATTATTATATTAGATATTACTTAAAGTGACATCCTGTGGTTTGTTGCATGAATCCATCAAATTCACATTTTCTAATCTTCAATCTATTCTAATACAGTTGTAGTCACTTGGGGACATGATTATATATAAAAAGCTATTTTTTCTTGACTGGAAGCTTTAATTTACTCAGTAAACACTTTATTATTTAAATATTAAACAGTATTAATAGAGTAAGTAGTGCTTTTACATACGCCAGTGTGTGTATTTAACCCTTTCCAAGCTTCTCCTAAACAACCCAGTATTATTTACAGTTCTCATCTAATACCTGCATTGACTGCTCAGTACTTCATTAAGCTAAATCAAGATTGCTGCTGAAGGAACTGAACACATTCATACAATGTCTGGGGCGTCCAGGAGAAATCTGGAACTACACTTTGTTCTTCCAACTGGAGCTCAAGATCTGATCTACTTCTCTCACAATAAGATATTCATGTTACTTTATATTGTATGTATGATTATTTACATCTGTTCTAATCAGATCTAGTGTTCTTACTGGTGAACATACACTTATCCTAACTCTTGTATCTAAAAGTGGTTCTCTACCTCCGTCGGACTGCAGGTTCTTCCCCCACGACTCTCCAGCTCTCTCCAAACTCCTTTAGGTTCTTCGCCTGTTGCCCGTCTGGCTTCATCATTTCATTGTTTCTCTTGCCGTCAAAGTTCCCACAGAGTCCGCCAAGCTTTGTCTTATACGTGTCAGGCAGTGAGATTTCTGTATGAAGGAAGAAGAACTTTAGAAAAAGCCAGTAAAGTAGAAAATAAGCAGCCATATTTTTACTAATGCTGTGATTTACCTGCTTTGCCGTTTCCTTTGAACTCCACCGAGAGGCCAAAGTCAGTCTTCAGGTAAACACGAGAAAAACGTTGCAAAATCTTGAGTCCTGTGGTGGGAAAGACAGGAACACGGACCTGCACCCCGTTTACCTGTAATAAGAAGAAATACATGTATTGAGCGTCACTGCTGGACTGAGAATCGTCCACCAACCAAAACTATCCAGACAGCAGTGTCCTGTGGGCGGCGTCCTGTGTCCACTGATGAAGGACTAGAGGAACACAAACGGTGCGTCAGCAGATGAGCTACTGTCTCTGACTTTACATCTACAAGGTGGACCAGCAAGTAGTAGGAGTGTCTAATAGAGTGGACACACCAGCACAACACACACTACCACAGCACTACCACCACGCCAGCAAAAGACGCTGAGCAAAACCACTGCACCACCAGCTTCGCCGTTAGTGGGCCAATGGTGGTCCACTATGGTCTTGCTATCAGGGTTGAGTCTAGGCCCCAGGGCTGAGTCTTGGGGGGAGGGGCTCATTATCTTTTGTCGATTTTCATTTTTCTATATCATTTAAACACGACAGCTGTGAACCTTTACATCCTGTGAAAGTTTAATGATGAACGGACTCACTATCAGTAAAACCTCTTAACACTGACTTACAATGAAAGTAAAGTAAGTTTTTGGCCTCTCGTGTAAATTCACTATTTTGGAGATAGAAATAAGAACATATAATAAGAACTTTTTCAGTACACGGCATTTCCCCATACAAGTCTGCCTGCAAACAAATTGCCGTTCTCGTAGGAGAAGGTTTTTAGCCCCTCGACAAGCTGAAACAATCACAAACGTAACCAATCATGTGACCCCAAGTGCAGCCGACCACACAGAGTTGGTTGGAATTGAACTCCAGACCACTGCAGGACTAATAATCAGCTCTCTAACCCACTCTTGGACTCAAAAACAGCTTTAACACCTGACCAAATGTCCCGAGCTCACATAGAGTGGTCCTGGATCTACACGAGAAGAACGTCTTGAGTCCTGTGGTGGGAAAGACAGGAACACGGACACTGCAGGACCTGAGATGGTTCTTTAACCCTTTGTACTGAGCTCACAGAGTGAGTTCTCCTGGGTCTGGAAAAGTGGTCCCAGTATGAAAAACACTCTCAGCAGCAGTTGCAGGCTTAGCAACAGCTTCACTGTATTATTAACCATGGGAAGATATTAGTATTAGATGTTCTCACCTTCACTCTCCTGCCCTCTTGGAACTCCACCGTGTGGTTGTACACTCGGATTCTGAGAGCACGGAGTTGACCGACATCATCATCATCTTCATCATCTTCATCCTCTTCACTGCTGTCATCATCATCATGACCCCTATCCACGTCCCCATTGTCACGGTCTTCCTCCCCGTTTTCTTGTTCTCTGCTATTCTGGTTCACGCCCTCTATGTAGACCTCTGGAACGTTCTTGGGCAGGTCGGAGGTCTGGACCAGGACATACGAGTGTCTACCTTTGAATTTGTGCTTCACGTTGTCAAAGGTTCTGTATTCAGGATCATTGTCGATGGAGCACTCGCTGAAATCTGACACACAGAAGAAAACAGAGTAGCAGGACTTCTAAGCAGGGATGTGGATTCTGTCTGATTATCGGTAGGAGGTAATGAATAGGTATGTGCAGGTCGGATGCATAGCTGCCTCTTCAGATGAGCTAATAAGCTTATCCTAACAATATGACAATATTTATTTATTAATATTTCATAGTTCAATACAATACAGTACAATGCATTTCTGAACATTTGACCTATATGGTCAATACTTGTAGAAAGCTGACCAACTGCAAGTTCTGTTACATACAGTATAAAGCAAATACCATTAAGCATGTATAGCAAAATTAGTAAGTTTAACTTGATTCAGTGCAACTCAGTATGTACAAATACCAAATAAAGACCACTGTGTTCATATAGTGAAGAAAGTATTTGAACACCCTGTGACGTTGCAAGTTCTCCCACTTAGAAATCATGGCAGTGTCTGAAATTTTCATCTTAGGTACATGTCCACTGTGAGAGACATAATCTAAAAAAAACCTGGAAATCACAATGTATGATTTTTTAACAATTTATTTGTGTTACTGCTGCAAATAAGTATTTGAACACCTGCCAATCAGCAAAATTCTGGCCCTCAAAGAGTCCACCTCTAAAAAGTCCACCTCCACTCCACTTATTATTCTAAATTAGAAGCACCTGTTTAAGGTCGTTAGCTGCATAAAGACACCTGTCCACCCCACACAATCAATAAGACTTCAACTACTTACATGACTCAGACCAAAGAGCTGTCCAAAGACACCAGAGACAAAATTGTAGACCTCCACCAAGCTGGAAAGGGCTACGGGGCAATTGCCAAGCAGCTTGGTGAGAAAAGATTAACTGTTGGAGCAATTATTAGAAAATGGAAGAAGCTAAACATGACGGTCAATCTTGCTCGGACTGGGGCTCCATGCAAGATCTCACCTCGTGGCGTATCAATGATCCTAAGAAAGGTGAGGAATCAGCCTAGAACTACACGGGAGAAGCTGCTCAATGACCTGAAGAGAGCTGGCACCACTGTTTCCAAGGTTACTGTGGGTAATACACTAAGACGTCATACTTTAAATTCATGCATGGCACGGAAGGTTCCCCTGCTTAAATCAGCACACGTCCAGGCCCGTCTTAAGTTTGGATGATCCAGAAGAGTCATGGGAGAAAGTTCTGTAAAATAGAACTTTTTGGTCTTAATTCCACTCGCCGTGTTTGGAGGACGAAGAATGATGAGTACCATCCCAAAAACACCATCCCTACTGTGAAGCATGGGGGTGGAAGCATCATGCATTGGGGTTTTTTTTCTGCACATGGGACAGGACAACTGCACTGTATTAAGTAGAGGAGGACGGGGGCCATGTATTACGAGATTTTGGGGAACAACCTCCATCCCTCAGTTAGAGCTCTGAAGATGGGTTGTGGCTGGGTCTTTCAACAGGACAATGACCCAATACACACAGCCAGGAGAACCAAGAAGTGACTTCATAAGAAGCATATCAAGGTTCTGGAGGGGCCTAGCCAGTCTCCAGACCTAAACTCTATAGAAAATCTATGGAGGGAGCTCAAACTATGTGTTTCTCAGCGACAGCCCAGAAAGCTGTCTGATCTGGAGAAGATCTGTGTGGAGGAATGGGCCAAAATCCCTGCTGCAGTGCAAACCTGGTCCAAAACTACAGGAAACGTTTGACCTCTGTAATTGCAAACAAAGGCTACTGTACCAAATATTAACATTGATTTTCACAGGTGTTCAAATACTTATTTGCAACAGTAACACCAATAAATTACAAAAAAATTTTTTATCATGTCTAACAGTGGACATGAACCTAAGATGAACATTTCAGACCCCTCCATGATTTCTAAGTGGGAGAACTTGCAAAGTCAGAGGGTGTTCAAACACATATTTTCCTCACTGCAGTTGGCATATGGGGTATTGTGATAGTCTAGCAATATTACTTTATTGCCATATTGCCCACCTTAACTATTTGTCGCCTTCAATGCAAGGTATTGGCAGCACTGAAAATAACGCTTAGAACTGTACCTGCAGACTTGCAGCTATATTCTCCCTGCTCGCTCATCAGGCACACCTCATCACCGTCACACTCCTTATTCCTACATTTCAGCTCCCCTTGACTGCCTTTTTCTTTGCATTCACACCTCTGAGTGCAGCGAGCGCTGTACCACGTCTCACCAAACTGAAGGTAGAGCAAGAAGAGACCTGATGTTAGTCTGGCATGGAAGAAAAGTTAAGATGCAATCAAAAAGAAAAAAGCAAAAGAAGTTTATGCGGCCTGTAGCATTTACTATATGTGCTCTGTGCTATCTTCATCTCCATCTTTTATTCATTCATTTTTCTTCCTTTATTGCTCAGTCCAGCTGGGGTGGCGGCTGCAGTAAGGAAAGCAGAGAAGCCCAGACAGCCCTACAACTTCCTTCAGCTCATTTGAGGAGTCTCAAGCCATTCCCAAGCCTACTTGGAAGTATAATCCCTCCAGCAGGTCCCTCTAGCTGTGGTCTGGACTGGCTCATCTGTGGTCTGGACTGGCTCAGCTGTGGGACAAACTCTGGGACTTGTAAACTTCCAATGGGAGGCATAAATCAGATGACCGAGCCACCTCAACTGCCACCTTTCAGTATAGAGGATTAGCGTCTCTACTTTGAGTTCTTTCTAAGCTCTTCACCACTACAGTCCAGTACAGTGACCACTGCAACTGATCCCTCTTCGCATTACTTACAAGACCCTGAGATATTTCCACTTGCAATACTTCTCCATCTGTGTGAATGCATGCATATAATATAGTGGGACCCCCTCACTAACTAAATGCCTCGCTCATTATACTTACATAACGGTTGTTGCCATCGTCGTCTCGGCAGCCGCACTCCTGGAGGGGCACGCATTCATTCTGTTTCAGAACAAACCCATCGTCACAAACGCATCCCTGCTCACACGACTCATCTGAGTTGCAGTTCGGAGGTCCGTGCAGCTGTTGGCACGTCGGCTGGCAGGTGGGTACGCAGGCAGTGTAGTGGCTATTAATGGGGCAAGAGGGCGCTGGAGAGAAAGAGATGAGGATGGTAGGGGTGAGAACATAATACAGCAAAGCGTAGAAGAATTGTAGCATATTGTCATCTGTAATTTGGCCTGTTTAGTTATTAAGTTGAGCAGGAAGTTTGTGGTAGCTGAGCATGGGCATTTTGTCCGAGGACATTTAAAATTTTGCCTGATCAACTAGCCAAGTTCCCATTGTGTTTAAATACCATAGTGTACCTGTGTTTCTAGAACAATCTTATATACATTGGGTATAATAAATGTAGTAATAATGCAACAGTATGCATATAACTCTAAACTGATTGATTTATAAGGGATTTTATATTATGACTGAACATACTTGGCTGAGGAGCTGTTGTGGTTGTAGTTGGTGCTGTTGGGGTGCTCGGTGCCACTGTTGTTGAAGTGGTTGACGGTAATGTATCTAGTGAGCCTGTAGATTGGACTGGCTCAGCTGTGGTCTGGACTGGCTCAGCTGTGGTCTGGACTGGCTCAGCTGTGGTCTGGACTGGCTCAGCTGTGGTCTGAACTGGCTCAGCTGTGGTCTGAACTGGCTTAGCTGTGGTCTGGACAGGCTCAGCTGTGGTCTGGACAGGCTCAGCTGTGGTCTGGACAGGCTCAGCTGTAGTCTGGACAGGCTTTGGTGTAGTCTGGATTGGCTCAGCTGTGGTCTGGACTGGTCTAGCTGTGGTCTGGACTGGCTCAGCTGTAGTCTGAACTGGCTCAGCTGTGGTCTGAACTGGCTCAGCTGTGGTTTGGACAGGCTCAGCTGTGGTTTGGACTGGCTCAGCTGTGGTTTGGACAGGCTCAGCTGTGGTCTGGACAGGCTCAGCTGTGGTCTGGACAGGCTCAGCTGTAGTCTGGACAGGCTTTATTGTTGTTTGGACAGGCTCAGCTGTGGTCTGGACAGGCTTTATTGTCCTTTGGACAGGCTCAGCTGTGGTCTGGACTGGTCTAGCTGTGGTCTGAACTGGCTCAGCTGTGGTCTGGACAGGCTTTGGTGTAGTCTGGATTGGCTCAGCTGTGGTCTGGACAGGCTTTATTGTCCTTTGGACAGGCTCAGCTGTGGTTTGGACAGGCTCAGGCATTTCTGTAGGGGTCTCTGAAGTGGTAATGTCTGGAGCTGTAGTTGTAGTTGTGCTGCTGTCAGGGATACCTTCTGTTGACCCCTCGGGTGTAGGCACAGCAGTCACGTGGTCTATAAAATCTAGAAAGCAAAATAAATGAATAAATAATAGCGAACTGCAAAAATATTTAAGGGTCCAAAGAGTTTAGTACATAGAATTGACTAACACTAATGTTCCTCCTTCAAATACAAATCCTGGATTTACAAGTGAGACCCTCGGAGCAGCTTCAGCTCAGCGTTCAACACTGAAGAGACTGAAGAGACGAGCAGCTCCACCTTTAGTAGCACCACAACCTCAACAGTGACTGTAAGTAGCAGCCATGTTGTATGAGTGGATCACTGTGTGCTGGTTGAAGCAGATCATCTTAAACTGAAAGTTTCACAGAAACACCTTTAATCTACTTTGTGTTTGATGTCCAGATGAGAGTAGCCAGTATAGGTAACGTTACTACTATCAGCTCCAAGGGTGGAGCTTATTTACACTGAGGGTTCTTTTTATTTAGTCTATTTTGACATGTTGCGCCTGTGTGATCATCGCAGTGTCTCACTGTAAACCAACCAATCAGAGCAGAGCTTTTATTCAAGAGCTCATCAAAAAAGGGACTTCTAGAACCAAATCATAGGGAGTACATGGGTGTGTTTCCTTCTATTTAAATTCTGGTATAGTTCTGATTAGTAGAGAAGTACCTTCACAAGTTCCACGGTGTAGAGAGATGTCGTCAACAGCCACGTCTGACCGAGCATTGTCACCTATGCGCCCTTCAAAGATAATCTAACAGCAGAGAAACGTTTGTATATTCAAGAAAAGGAATAAAATAATATATCAAATCCTTCTTTTTTCTCATTCCAGGTAACATAAGCTGTAATTAATGAGAGTGCTAAACCATTTAACTCACCTTGAAGTTGTCCTGGGGTTTGATGTCCACTAGAGCACGATGCCAGACGTTCCCTTGGTCTTCTCTCTGTCTCCAGACCTCCCGGGCCTGGTTGCCGTGCAGCAGGTAGACGGTCAGACCCATGGTCCAGCTGGAACCGTACATGTGGTACCAGAACTGCAGACACTGAGGCTGCTGGTTGGAGCATTCCTCGCTGAGGAGTCGTGCTGTATCGCCGTGAGTGGCGCTGTCCCCCTCAATGTAGATGTAGTGACCACCTGGAGATGAAGAGTATGGACAGTGGAGATATATATACAAAACCTCCTCCTTGTATCTACACACACTGTCCATGTTATCAGCTCAGGACCCCCACAGGACCACCACAAAACAGATACTATTAGGGAGGTGGATCAGCCTCAGCACTGCAGTGTCACTGACATGGTGTGTATTGCTGGTGTGAGTGGATCAGACTCAGCAGTGCTGCTGCTGGAGTGTTTAAACACCTTAGTGTCACTGCTGGACAGAGAATTGTCCACCAACCAAAACTATCCAGACAGCAGTGTCCTGTGGGCGGCGTCCTGTGTCCACTGATGAAGAACTAGAGGAACACAAACTGTGCAGCAGCAGATGAGCTACTGTCTCTGACTTTACACCTACAAGGTGGACCAGCAAGTAGTAGGAGTGTCTAATAGAGTGGACAGTGAGTGGACACAGTGTTTAAACACTCCAGCAGCAGCACTGCTGTGTCTGATCCACTCACACCAGCACCACACACACTAACACACCACCACCACGTCATTGGCACTGTGATTCTGGGAATGACCACCCAAATAATAACTGCTCAGTGGTGGTCCAGTGGGGTTCTGTGTAAATATATATATATATATATATGCTTGTAGATTATATAATAATATAATATGCTTGTAGATTGTGATACTGACTTCCTGTTGTGTGGTCAAAGGAGGGACCAGTCATTGGCGTGGGGGTGGAGCCACTGTGTCTCGTCCAATCAAACACATCAGTTAGCAACTGATTCCAAGCGCAGAGGCCGTTCTCAAAGTCGCAGTCGATTCTGCACACTGTCAACAATAAACAAAACAAAACAACAAATACAACAATTGTAAAAAAACTTCTTTCAATTTGTACGTCCACCTCGATCTGTGTTTACGTGACAACAGTACCACCAAAGACATGTTCTGTATCACCTTCACTGCTTTTTAGTTAATATACACTCATACTAATCTACAATAGCTTCTCTCTCTCTCTCTCTCTCTCTCTCTCTCTCTCTCTCTCTCTCTCTCTCTCTCTCTATCCTCTGTCTCTTCTAATGCCTGTCTCATAATATCTCTCTCTCTCTCTCTCTCTCTCTCTCTCTCTCTCTCTCCTCTATCCTCTGTCTCTTCTAATGCCTGTCTCATAATCTCTCTTTCTCTCTCTCTCTCTCTCTCTCTCTCCCCTCTATCCTGTCTCTTCCAATGCCTGTCTCTTAATATCTCTCTCTCTCTCTCTCTCCCCTCTATCCTCTGTCTCTTCCAATGCCTGTCTCTTAATATCTCTCTCTCTCTCTCTCTCTCTCTCTCTCTCCCCTCTATCCTCTGTCTCTTCCAATGCCTGTCTCTTAATATCTCTCTCTTTCTCTCTCTTTCTCTCTCTCTCTCTCTCTCTCTCTCTCTCTCTCTCTCTCTCTCTCTCTCTCTCTCTTCTAATGCCTGTCTCTTAATATCTATCTCTCTCTCTCTCTCTCTCTCTCTCTCTCTCTCTCTTCTAATGCCTGTCTCTTAATATCTCTCTCTCTCTCTCTCTCTCTCTCTCTCTCTCTCTCTCTCTCTCTCTCTTCTAATGCCTGTCTCTTAATATCTCTCTCTCTCTCTCTCCCCTCTATCCTCTGTCTCTTCCAATGCCTGTCTCTTAATATCTCTCTCTCTCTCTCTCTCTCTCTCCCCTCTATCCTCTGTCTCTTCCAATGCCTGTCTCTTAATATCTCTCTCTCTCTCTCTCTCTCTCTCTCTCTCTCTCTCTCTCTCTCTCTCTCTTCTAATGCCTGTCTCTTAATATCTCTCTCTCTCTTTTTCTTGATGTTTGCCTGAGTCATCACTCGGTAGTCACCAGAGCCGCTAGAAGTCATCAGAGCTCCATCCCCATTGGCTGATCATCTGTCCAAGGACGTTGCCATCGTAACCTCCCCCAACCCATGCCCCTCGTGATAAAGGGCCCTCTAATGGTAAGCCCTGCTCTTCTTTAGGGCCCCCTTCTAGGGGCTCTCATAACCAGAGCCCTCTAAAATTATGCCCCCTTCTTTCCTAGAGCTGTAGCAGTGCTACAACACCTTGTCCATTTTCATAAGGGGCCCAAAAGCATGGCTAGGGCCCAAAAGCATGGCTAGGGGCCCCAAAAGCATGGCTAGGGCTCCCAAGAGGCCCTGGGGTCAAAGTCCCTAAAAGTCAGTGGACCCTTAAAATAGAGGGCACTCGGAAATAAAAATATATTGTATCATAATTGTTGATAGGCATCGCAAAATCTTGGGGGCCAGGCCCCCCCCCAGGGCCCCCTCACCTTAAGGGCCCCTGGGCGCTGGCCCCACTGGCCCAGTCAGTAATCCAGCCATGCATCTGTCCCTCCTGTCTGACCTGAGGATGCCCCTCTGCTCGTCAGCCTGATTGACTACAGTAGAGCCCCAACATCTGCACCGTCTCTCACTCTGACAGAGAACGGCAGTGTTAACGTTAATAAGTTCACTTGTGTGTGTTGTACCTGGATGGTAGTCGTTGGAGCCTCCAGATGTCTTTTCCGGTTGAGAGCTTGTTGGCGTGTGGAAGTTTGGTGCTGCTGTAGGAATGTGGACAGCCGTAGTTTGGACAGGCTCAGGGGTGCTTTGGACGGGCTTAGGTGTAGTCTGGACAGGACCAGGTGTGGTTTGGACATACTCAGGTGTGGTTTGCTCATGCTCAGGTGTGGTTTGGACATGTTCAAGTGTGGTTAGGACAGGCCCAGGTGTTGTTTGATCAGGACCAAGTGTGGTTTGGACATGCTCAAGTGTGGTTTGGACAGGCCCAGGTGTGGTTTGCTCATGCTCAGGTGTGGTTTGGACATGTTCAAGTGTGGTTTGGACAGGCCCAGGTGTGGTTTGATCAGGACCAAGTGTGGTTTGGACATGCTCAAGTGTGGTTTGGACAGGCCCAGGTGTGGTTTGCTCATGCTCAGGTGTGGTTTGGACATGTTCAAGTGTGGTTTGGACAGGCCTAAGTGTGGTTTGGACAGGACTAGGTGTGGTTTGGACTGGACCAGGTGTTGTTTGATCAGGACCAAGTGTGGTTTGGACATGCTCAAGTGTGGTTTGGACAGGCTCAAGTGTGGTTTGGACAGGCTCAAGTGTGGTTTGGACAGGCTCAAGTGTGGTTTGGACAGGTCCAAGTGTGGTTTGGACAGGTCCAAGTGTGGTTTGGACAGGTCCAAGTGTGGTTTGGACAGGTCCAAGTGTGGTTTGGACAGGTCCAAGTGTGGTTTGGACAGGTCCAAGTGTGGTTTGGACAGCACCAAGTGTGGTTTGGAGAGGCTCAGGTGTGGTCTGGAGAGGCTCAGGTGTGATCTGGATGGGCTCTGGTGTGGTCTGGATGGGCTCTGGTGTGGTCTGGAGAGGCTCAGGTGTGGTTTGGAGAGGCTCAGGTGTGGTCTGGAGAGGCTCAGGTGTGGTCTGGAGAGGCTCAGGTGTGGTCTGGATGGGCTCAGGTGTGGTCTGGAGAGGCTCAGGTGTGGTCTGGAGAGGCTCAGGTGTGGTCTGGATGGGCTCAGGTGTGGTCTGGATGGGCTCAGGTGTAGGCAAAGCAGTCACGTTGTTTATTAAATCTAGAAAGTTAAATAATAATATAATAATATTAATAATAAGCAACAAACAAATGTAATTTTAGACAATAAGAAACAAGTAATGATATAATAAATAGAACTGAGCAAAATCTGATGCTATATTGCAGCTACGCGGCTGTTGGATTGCGCTGAACTGCAGCTGCGGTGCTGCCTGGATCAGTGATGTCCAGTTGCATAAACAGTGCTATGATGGAGCTACAAGGCCTTATGGGTTGGCTGCCTAAGCAACACTACATCACAGCAATGTGGCTGCATGGGCCAGCAATCTGGGTGACACTCTGCTGACAGTTGGGTGACAATCTGGGTGACACTGTGCTGACAGTTGGGTGACAATTTGGGTAACACTGTGCTAACAGTTGGGTGACAATCTGGGTGACACTGCTGACAGTTGGGTGACAATCTGGGTGACACTGTGCTGACAGTTGGGTGACAATCTGGGTGACACTGTGCTGACAGTTGGGTGACAATTTGGGTAACACTCTTCTGATAGTTGGGTGATAATCTGGGTGACACTGCTGACAGTTGGGTGACACTGCTGACAGTTGGGTGACAATCTGGTTGACAGTCTGCTGACAGTTGGGTGACAATCTGGGTGAGACTCTGCTGACAGTTGGGTGACACTCTGCTGACAGTTGGGTGACACTCTGGGTGATACTGTGCTGAGGGTGGGGTGACAATCTGGGTGACACTGTGCTGACAGTTGGGTGACCATTTGGGTAACACTCTGCTGACAGTTGGGTGACACTGTGTTGACAATGTGTTTCACATTTGGTTCGACTGGAGTCTTCAAACTCTCTTGTAGTTCTTGTAAGTACAGAAGTACCTTGACAGGTTCCTTTGTGTAGAGTGATGTCATCTACAGCCACATCAGATCTATCATCAGCTCCTCTGCGTCCCTCAAAGATAATCTGACAGCACAACAACATTTGTGGGTTCAGTAGAAGAACATTTCACTGCTTTCACAGAACATCAGTGCAGACAAGCTGAAGAGCTGTAACGAATTACTTTACTAAAGCCTTTAAACTGACCTTGAAGTTGTCCTGGGGTTTGATGTCCACTAGAGCACGATGCCAGACGTTCCCTTGGTCTTCTCTCTGTCTCCAGACCTCCCGGGCCTGGTTGCCATGCAGCAGGTAGACGGTCAGACCCATGGTCCAGCTGGAACCGTACATGTGGTACCAGAACTGCAGACACTGAGGCTGCTGGTTGGAGCATTCCTCGCTGAGGAGTCGTGCTGTATCGCCATGAGTGGCGCTGTCCCCCTCAATGTAGATGTAGTGACCACCTGGAGATGAAGAGTATGGATAGTGAAGATCAGCCATAACATTAAACCACCTCCTTGTATCTACACACACTGTCCACTGTATCAGCTCCACTGACCATATCGGAGCTACACTTACAGACTGTAGTTCATCTGATTCTCTGTATACTTTATTACTCTGTTCTTTAATGATCAGGACCCCCACAGGACCACCACAGAACAGGTATTAATAGGGAGGTGGGTCATTCTCAACACTGCAATGACACTGACATAATGGTGGTGGTGGTGTGTTAGTGTGTGTTGTGCTGGTGTGAGTGGATCAGACACAGCAGACAGCAGTGTCCTGTGGGCGGCGTCCTGTGTCCACTGATTAAGGACTAGAGGAACACAAACTGTGCAGCAGCAGATGAGCTACTGTCTCTGACTTTACATCTACAAGGTGGACCAGCAAGTAGTAGGAGTGTCTAATAGAGTGGACACTGAGCACTGCTGTGTCTGATCCACTCACACCAGCACAACACACACTAACACACCACCAGCATGTCAGTGTCACTGCAGTGCTTAGAATGACCCACCTCCCTAATAGCACTTGCTCTGTGGGGGTCCTGTGGGGGTCCTGATCATTAAAGAACAGAGTAATAAAGTATACAGAGAATCAGATGAACTACAGTCTATACGTGTAGCTCCTGTATGGTCAGTGGAGCTGATACAGTGGACAGTGAGTGGAGGTCCTGTATGGTCTGTGGAGCTGATACAGTGGACAGTGAGTGTAGGTCCTGTATGGTCTGTGGAGCTGATACAGTGGACAGTGACTGGAGATCCTGTATGGTCAGTGGAGCTGATACAGTGGACAGTGAGTGGAGGTCCTGTATGGTCAGTGGAGCTGATACAGTGGACAGTGAGTGGAGGTCCTGTATGGTCTGTGGAGCTGATACAGTGGACAGTGAGTGTAGGTCCTTTATGGTCAGTGGAGCTGATACAGTGGACAGTGAGTGTAGGTCCTGTATGGTCAGTGGAGCTGATACAGTGGACAGTGACTGTAGGTCCTGTATGGTCAGTGGAGCTGATACAGTGGACAGTGAGTGTAGGTCCTGTATGGTCTGTGGAGCTGATACAGTGGACAGTGAGTGGAGGTCCTGTATGGTCAGTGGACAGTGAGTGGAGGTCCTGTATGGTCAGTGGAGCTGATACAGTGGACAGTGAGTGGAGGTCCTGTATGGTCAGTGGAGCTGATACAGTGGACAGTGAGTGTAGGTCCTGTATGGTCTGTGGAGCTGATACAGTGGACAGTGAGTGTAGGTCCTGTATGGCCTGTGGAGCTGATACAGTGGACAGTGAGTGTAGGTCCTGTATGGTCTGTGGAGCTGATACAGTGGACAGTGAGTGGAGGTCCTGTATGGTCAGTGGAGCTGATACAGTGGACAGTGAGTGTAGGTCCTGTATGGCCTGTGGAGCTGATACAGTGGACAGTGAGTGTAGATACAAGGAGGTGGTTGTATTGTTATATATATTTTTATATATACAATTAGCTTGTAGGGATACTGACTTCCTGTTGTGTGGTCAAAGGAGGGACCAGTCATCGGCGTGGGGGTGGAGCCACTGTGTCTCGTCCAATCAAACACATCAGTCAGTACCTGATTCCAAGCGCAGAGGCCGTTCTCAAAGTCGCAGTTGATTCTGCACACTGTCGGATGTTTCAATAATAAACAATAAATAAACAACACGGCATCATAGAGTTCCATGATGAGAAATAAACAGTTTAGACCAAATGCTGGAGTATCACATTGTCAGATGTCAGTACTGTTAATATTGTGGTTCTACCTGATTGGCGGCTGGGACTAGTTGGCAGAGCCTGAGTTGCTGGGTCCATGCTGGGAATCAGAGCTGTAGCAGAGAGAGAATGTTTATATGCAGGTTATATAACAGGAGCAAAGAAATTGAGCTACTAGATACAGTCATATGCAAATGTCTGGCACGTCTATTACAGAAAACACACTTTTAACTACACACTGCACATTTTAATATACAATGACTAAACAGGGAATAAATAAAACATGCAAAAACTAGGGTTAGTTTATGTGGGACAAATAACTAGAAATTCTGCACTAAAATAAAAACAAATGCTGCATTGAAGTTGGCACATCTGCCCCCTCCTGGACCCGCAAGGTAGTGCACATGGCTAGACCAAGCTCAAGATGAATGGACCAAGAGAAATTTCCCAAAATGACTTGGAAAGCCATCTGGTTACCTTGACTTGCATTCAAAAAGTATGTTTTTGTCCTTCTTCTGTAAAGTTATTATTTTGGATATATGCTACTGTGCAAAAGTCTGAGGCACATAAGCTGATTGTTTAAAAGCCTTTATATGTGTACCACCAGATCTGATTAGAACAGATGTAAATAATCATACATACAATACAAAGTAACATGAATATCTTATTGTGAAAGAAGTAGATCAGATCTTGATCCAGTTTGAAGAATAAAGTTAGGTTCCAGATTTCTCCTGGACGCCCCAGACATTGTATGAATGTTTTCAGTTCCTTCAGCAGCAATCTTGATTTAGCTTAATGAAGTACTGAGCAGTCAAAGCAGGTATTAGATGAGAACTGTAAATAACACTATATTAATACTGTTACTAATTTTCATAATAAAGTGTTTTACTAAGTAAATAAAAGCTTCTATTTGGAAAAAATAGCTTATATATATATATATATATATAATTATAAAATGTCCCCAAATGTCTAAAACTTTTCATTTTTAGAAGTTTAACGTCCTGTTCTGTTGGTCCAGTCATCATAAAATGTTCCCACTCTGTAAAGTGAGCTGCTATTTTCAAACAATATCAATATTTTTAATAAGGAGAAGTGAAACTTTGTGTCTGCTTTACCTGAGGTTATGAGGGGCAGGTCTACAGTGGTCGGTAAAGGACTTTCAGGGTTTAGGCTTGGCCTAAGGCCTCCACACTTTCCGTATGTTATTGTAACGTCATCCCAGGCCACGTCTGAGCCAACATCTGAACCCCTGATGCCTTCCACGATGATCTGAAATGCAGATGCATGAATGAAGATACTGCTTACGTTATACGTTACCTTCCAGCAGTACTTGGGACAAGAAGGCAAAATCACAACAATACAATTCTTATGTATATAAAACCATCCCAGTATGTTCATTTGGGCCCCACATGGGTTAAAGATGGGCTACCAATTGGGTTCCCTTAGGCAACCCAGTTGGGGCTCCCAAAGATTTGTCCATTAACTCCATATGGGCACTGTATGTGTTTTTACCCATGTGGGCCACTAATGGGGCCAATCTAGGCTGTAGGGCCTATATAAACAATCATCCACTGGCCCTACAGTCAAAACTGAAATAACTGTGACACTGCTGGGACCACAAATGTAGTCCAAATGGGCCCCACGACAGTGACCCAACCGGGACCCATGTATCACTAATAAAAAAGCCGTATACAAGCCTACATAAGATAAAACCCATATGGGGCCCACAATGATATGTTGGCTGGGAGAACAAATTGATGATACAGGACTCTTTATTTTGCTGTTCACTCATTTCTTACCTGGAATGGTCCCCATGAGTGGACCTCTATCTGGGCTTGGTGCCAGAGATTGCCCTGGTCATTGATCCTGGACCAGAGTTTGGTGGCTTTACTGTCGTCTAACTTATAGACGTTAATTGCCATGGCAGTCGCCCAGCCGTACATGTGATACCAGAAAGTCAGGCACTGGGTGCCTAGAGCACTGCACACTGGACTCATCATGCGGGCTGAGTCACCGCGGTAGATTCCATCGGCCTCTGTGTACATGTAGTAGCCACCTAAGGTGAAGTAGACAACAAGAAATACAATGATTGGTCATTTATTAGTTTATAAAGGCTGTTATACCAAACTATTGCTTTTGGTTAATAATCCATTTACTTCTGCATTAAGTTTGGATGAAAACATCTTCATCTTACTTCCTGTAGTGTGGTCACTGGTTGGGCCAGTGAGGCTAGTGGGCGTTGACCCGGACCACCTTGTCCAATCAAAGCTGTCCTGGATTAGCTGCTCCCATCCACATTCATTCTGGTCGAAGTTACAGCTCCATGGACAACCTGGGTAATCCAAGTCAAGACTGCTTAGATACATCAGCACCATGAAAATAATAATTACTTTAAATTGATTAAATACATTTAATTAATTAATTATTAAATGAATCATTTGAGAATGATCTATGGCTTACTTGGAGCAGAGGGAGTCAGAGTGGTGGAGTGTGTTGGTGTTGTTGGTGGACTCGTTGGCGTTGTTGGTGGACTCGGTGTTGTTGGTGGACTGGTTGGTGTTGTTGGTGGGCTCGTTGGTGTTGTTGGTGGATTGGTTGGTGTTGTTGGTGGACTCGTTGGGGTTGTTGTTGGTGGTCTAGTTGGGATGTTGGCTGTAGTTGAAAAGGGGAAGCAGATCACTAATAATCAGACTAATCAGACCTCAGTGGTTTTAGCAGCTCACAAAAATAAACGAGTACTATGAGTTTAAAATGGCATTAATTTCATACCACAACTAATTTGCTGTCCTACATACAAATAAACATAATGTAAGAACATTTTACACCATTATCGTAAACTTCTGAACAGAGAAATCACACATGCGAAATGAACCCGACTCACTCTTTTTTCAGAGTGTCTTTAGTTCTCCACTCACCGCAGACAGTGTCCTTCCACCAGTCTGCCAGAAACACCTCGGACACCTCGCATGCCGCCACGTAATTCTGCAGAGAAGTGCACAGCTGGACCGGGTCTCCTCCCGAGGTGCAGTGGTCACTCACACAACTGTTCACGAAGATCTGTGGGGGCACGAACCAGTGGCAGGCCTTGAAGGCATCTCCGAACAGTTTGCTGCACTCCTTGAAGCCCTCGCTGTCCAGCTCAGGAGGACATTCTGGGGCGTCCCCGGAGCCGTCGCTGCAGCTAAGTCAGAGAATCAGTTAAGGAGCAACTTGTTAGCTTATAGAAGTAATTTGATTTTAAAAGAATTCTGATCATTTGTTTGTCCAGAACCTTTACAAGGTTAAGTTCATCATCATTTTCTGACCACAGCAACGCCGGGGACTGGATATTTTTGGTGGACAGATTGTTCTTAACCCAGCAGTGATAAAACCATGTTTAAAAATCTATGGTCCTATTGGATTGACGGATGGGGTCAAGTGTCGCTGTCCAACTGTGTAGCGGCAAATAGGCTGCGGTCAGTAAATGTATACTTGCAAAGTACACCCATGTGGTTGGTGTACCTGATTAAAGGGCTAATGCTTGGTTCACACTACACAACTTTTTGAGGTCTTTGTGCTATTTACACTACATGACTGGTTGTGCTGTAATCACGAGTCTTTAAGCTGTTGTGACTTTCACACTGATCAGCGACACGGGGTCATGAATTACACAACTTCCACCCTGGGGAATCGTCTACTCATCTGGCTGCTGTCCAGAAGCAGAAGAACTCTCGATACCTCGTAGAGTATACGTTATTTCCATCATCGTCTGGTATGGAAACTCTACTGCTCAGGACAGAAAGGCTCTCCAACAGGTGATCAAAACTGCACAGTCCATCTCCGGAGCAGCCTTCCCCTCACTGCAGAACATCTACCACACCAGGGTCACCAGGAGGGCCCACAACATAATCAGAGACAGTACACACCCCCAGCACACACTCTTTACACCTCTACCTTCAGCCAGACGTTACAGGAGTGTGAAGTCCAGGACCACAAGACTGACAAACAGTTTCTACTCACAAGCCATCAGGCACTACCTCTCCAACCTCTCCTATCTGAACTGGTTTAAACTGGTCTGATTTTGTCTACAAAATCTACAAAAAACTGTTGGCGACTGGAACATTAGGCTAAAATCGTGTGGTGTGAACTAAGCATAATGAGAGTAATTCAGATAAACAGCTGCTTACGTCCAGTCCTGGTCATGAGTGTTCCAGCTGCTGGCGAAATCATGCGGGTATGGGACTATGCTTCCGTCAGGCGTCAAGAAGTCATCAAACTGACTTCCGGAGTAGGTTCCGCAGAGTCCGCACATTGTGCCCTTGTGTCTCTCGTCTACTTGCACGAACAGCCGGTTGTCTCCATTAAATAGGAACCGCAGACCGAAGTCAGTGTCCACCTGCACATACTGACCCCTCTGAGATACGTTGACTGAGGTGCTGTGTGAGTATGGAAGAGAGACCTCAGCTCCGTTTACCTGCAAGAAATAAATTAAGCACCATAGGATCAAGTCAGTGTCGAGTGATACAGGTAAAATTCAATATCAACATATTTTCCAGATATACATATAAAGCTCTCACAGTAACAGATGATTCACATTTGAGACTCAACACAGTCGAGTCACATTATTATTATTATTATTATGTCTACTTTGGATGGTGGCAGCGTTATGGTCTGGGGAATGTGCCAAAGTCTCAGGCACCTGAGCTGATTGTTTAAAAACCTTTATCTTATTAATAACTCTATTTTCCTTTTTTATTTATTCCTAAACAGGGAATAAATAAAACATGCAAAAACTAGGGTTAGTTTATGTGGGACAAATAACTAGAAATTCTGCACTAAAATAAAAACAAATGCTGCATTGAAGTTGGCACATCTGCCCCCTCCTGGACCTGCAAGGTAGTGCACATGGCTAGACCAAGCTCAAGATGAATGGACCAAGAGAAATTTCCCAAAATGACTTGGAAAGCCATCTGGTTACCTTGACTTGCATTCAAAAAGTATGTTTTTGTCCTTCTTCTGTAAAGTTATTATTTTGGATATATGCTACTGTGCAAAAGTCTGAGGCACATAAGCTGATTGTTTAAAAGCCTTTATATGTGTACCACCAGATCTGATTAGAACAGATGTAAATAATCATACATACAATACAAAGTAACATGAATATGTTATTGTGAGAGAAGTAGATCAGATCTTGATCCAGTTTGAAGAACAAAGTGTAGTTCCAGATTTCTCCTGGACGCCCCAGACATTGTATGAATGTGTTCAGTTCCTTCAGCAGCAATCTTGATTTAGCTTAATGAAGCAGTGAGCAGTCAAAGCAGGTATTAGATGAGAACTGTAAATAATACTGGGTTGTTTCCACAAGGAGAAGCTTGGAAAGGGTTAAACGAACACACTGATGTATGGAAAAGCTCTACTCACTGTATTATAATAGATTTTGAAATATAATAATGTTCTAAACAGTATATACAGTATTGTCCTGCATGCACTGGGATTGGTAAACTCTCTTCTCCCATTCAGGACATTAAAAGAAGGAATGCAGAAGTGTGCAGTCCAGAGAGAAGCTCTTCATACTGCTCAGCTGTCTTACTCAATATTTGCTTTTTACACATGGACATTCCTTTTAAATCAATACTGGTGGCTAGAAGTCCTGAGCTTGATGTTTGTGACCAGATGGTTGGTGTAGATACAGATCACTCAAGCTGGTTAATCAGTGGTCTGGAATACTGGAGGACCTTACCCATAGCACACACTGGCATTTAAACCTGTGTTTTATCAGTCAGCTGCCAGCACTCACTGATATGGAGCACCTCTTAACACGACCACAAAGCCTAAGATCTGACACTTTACAGTGTTAGCAGATCTTATCTGGAACACTGAGTAACACCAAGTAACTTGATGTATACCCTGAACTTCTGATCTGGAAAGCTCCTCCCTCAGGCCTGCATCATACTCAGCTATAATCTTAAAGCACTACTGCTATCAAGGCTGACACAGAGAGGTCAGCATGTTACTCTTGTTTGGTGTTTGCAACAGATATCTGACAATTTCTCTCCTTGGTTGTCATGGTTATCACTGGCGATAACAAAACCGGGACACAATTCAGTATCTATTTCACACCCACTGTCCATGTTATCAGCTCCACTGACCATATAGGAGCTCCACTTACAGACTGTAGTTCATCTGATTCTCTGTATACTTTATTACTCTGTTCTTTAATGATCAGGACCCCCACAGGACCACCACAGAGCAGATACTATTAGGGAGGTGGGTCATTCTCAGCACTGCAGTGGTGTGTTAGTGTGTGCTGTGCTGGTGTAAACACTGTGTCCACTCACTGTCCACTCTATTAGACACTCCTACTACTTGCTGGTCCACCTTGTAGATGTAAAGTCAGAGACAGTAGCTCATCTGCTGCTGCACAGTTTGTGTTCCTCTAGTCCTTCATCATCAGTGGACACAGGACGCCGCCCACAGGACACTGCTGTCTGGATAGTTTTGGTTGTTGGACAATTCTCAGGCCAGCAGTGTCATTGAGGTGCTCAAAGATCAACTCACACCAGCGCAACACACACAAACACGCCACCACCATGACTGGTGAAACAGTGACAGCAGAACAAGAAGAGCAGTACTCACGTGAACCAGCCTGTTCTTCCTGACGACGAGGTGAAGCCCGTCCGCCTCCAGAGCCACCGAGTTCAGAGCTGTAGAGTTGCTCCGCCCCTCATTCCGAGCCGTCAGTGCGAACGAGGCCACGCTGGCCGTGCACGTTTTGGCCACGGTGTAGTTGCAGGTGCCCCGGAACGAGTAGGCCTTGCCGTCGAAGGTGATGTAGTGGGGGTCGCCGTAGACGCTGCAGGTGACCGGGCTGGAGGGAAAGCAGCCCAGGACATCATCGTTCACTCTGCACACCTCTTGGGCCAGACAGGAGGCAGCCGAGCACTGGACACTGCCCTGGCCTGCACACAGGCACAGCCTCTCGCAGTCGCCCTGCATGAACGTCTTCCCTTTCTGAAAGCGCAGCGGATGGCAACTGTAATTTGACCTGCATTAAAGGGTCCATGTCCTACTTTCTTATTAAAAAACAGTCTTCTGACCTCTCTCCGAAATTTAATAGGCTGTTTTTGGCTACTTCTCCTAGAAATGACCCCTATTCTGCTAGCAGCGTTCATACACAGAGCTTACCCGACTTCATTTCCAACGTAGAATTGGAGCAAAAATGGGCAGATTTTGATCGAGGCTGCCATAACTGCATGCCTGTATCGTCAAACACGTGCCTCGAGTCACGATGAGCTGTTTAGTAATCCCAAATAGTCGTGCTGGCTTTTGGCTCTGTATGACTTCTATCTATAAATATGGATGCTGCATAGCTACAAACAACAGTAGCACCAATCTACCTCAATTTTGTCCATTTCTATAGATAACAGTATGTCATTCAGTGTCAGAGACCAAGATAGAAAGTCTGTTGGGGATTACTTGAGTCAATTTTTTAAATTCAGGTTGCAAAATGCAGTTTATAGAAAGTAAAGATTAATTCAAAACCCATATCACCCATGAAAAAAAGTATCGGCCCCACCAAACCCAATGACTGGCTGTGCCATCCTCAGCAGTAACAACTGCTATCAAACATTGGCAAGAACTTGCAAGTCTTTTATGAGTCAGGACTTTGAGTCCGTCACTCCAAAACCTTGTTTTGGTTCATTTGAGCTGGTCAGAAGTGAACCGGACTTCGTGCCTACGGCAGCATAACCCAACTGTGCTTAGACTTTAGGTCACCAACTGAGGGGTGGACGTTCAGGGTTTATCATTTCATCAATTATGACAAGCCATCCAGGTTCTGCAGAAGTGAAGCAGATCCTGACCATCACACTGCCACCACCATGTTTCACTGTTGGTAAGATGTTCTAATGGTGGACTGCAATCCTGATGTGATGGAACCCATGTCTCCAAAAACTTCCACTATTGACTCACAGAATGTTATCTCAAAAGTCTTGTGGGGTCATCTAGATGGCAAATGTTGGGCAGCGCTTGCAGCACTCCTATGGAAGCTCTTTTGGCCCAGGATCTTTCTTATTGTGGAAATGGGACCTTAACTGATGCGAATGAGGCCTGCAGTTCTTTAGATGTTCGTCTGGGTTCTTTTGTGACCTTCTGGATGAGTTGTCAATGAACTTTCTCTTCTCTTCTGGGAAGATTTAACAAGTTTTCTCTAATTGTTTCTGACTCTGCATCAGCCTCTAGTTTATGGACACCTTAAGCATTAAGTACTGCGGGTGCCTATAAGTTTCCAGGACTTGTTATCTACATTAGCTTTGCAGCTTCAGTACAAAACTAGCATGTCTCAGCTGATTGGCCACATTTTCTTAATCAAATTGTCTACATTGCACCACAATGTTGTGTATATTCGTTCAAGATACGCTCACTCTATCATTTAATCTTTTCTTCTCTATGTCTACGACATCTATGGTACTTTCTGAGTGCTAATCTGTTGTATATATTCCCCACTCACCTCATAGTGCTGTCCATCCACCCAACACCCACAGTCATCCGCAGGTACACACGTTTCTCCACTCAGCAAGAAGCCGTCATCGCACTCACACCTCTCTTCACAGGTCCCACAGTCCTCTGGGGCATCCAGATTGGAACAAGTGGCAGGGCACTCGCTGGAGCAGGCGTTAAAGTGACTGTGAGCTCCGCAAGCCAGAGCTAAAATAGAACGATTGAGGAGGAAGTGAGTTTCAGTGTTAGGGGCATGTTTTTAGACACTATATGGGCAAAGGTATATGGACAGCTCACTAGTTATTGGACATCCCATTCCATAACCCTATGGTTGGCCCTAACCCCAACCCTAACCCTAAACTAACACTAACACTAACCTTAACCCTAGTATCAAAAGTGGTTGCTATGATGTTGCTATACAGTTGCTATGGTATGCAAGGTAGTTGCTATGTTGTTGCAAGATGGTTGCAAGGCAGTTATTAGGCAGGTGCAAGGTAGTTGCTAGGGTATGCCAGCAGGTTGCCTTGGTGTTGCTAGGTGGTTGCTGTGGCATGTGTCTATTTTAAAGCAATCGCAATTGGGTTGCTAGAGTGTTCCTGCTGGTTGCTAGAGTGTTGCCAGGACTTGACCCCCTTTTCTGACTATAATAGCCTCCACTCTATGTGGGAAGGTTTTCCACAAGATTTCGGAGTGTGTCTCTAGGAACTTGTGCCCATTTAGTCAAAAGAGTGTTTGTGAGGTCAAACACTGATGTTGGACAAGTAGGTATGGCTTACAGTTGTCTAGGGTAGTTCTAGCAGAACTTGTACACCCTTGACTTGTGGCCTCCTATGACCATTCTACGTTTATAGTCACTGAGCTGTTCAGTACGAGCCATTCTACTGCCAGTGATGGAGGATGCATGGCTATGTGCTTGATCTTATACACCTGTTAGCAACGGGTGTGGTTAAAACACTTAAACCTCAATAAATAGGAGGGGTGTCCATATAATTTTGGCCATCCTAGTGTTGTTCCTGCAGACCTGCTGCCTTGCATGTGTACAACACATGATTTGAGTCATCAGTCATTAATGAGACCTAATGTTCTTCGACAGCTACAGTTTGCTTGTTGTAGCAACCTGATAGTATTAGATCGATTAATAAATGACTGGGTTGTGTAATTCAGCATAGATCATTTGGCACACGGGAATAATTAGGAATAATTAGTCGGTGTGTCTGACTCCAAAATGACTCACTCCTGCCAACTCTACCAGGACAGGGTCCATCTGGATCAAAATACAACACAAAACTTAATACATCAATACATTTAATAAGCTTTAAACACTAATATTAATAATACTATTATTACTTCTACTACTACTAATAATAATAATAATAATAATCAGCATCATCTTACTGTATGGTGTGTTACTGTTAACAGGTTGCCTTATATAGTGTGATTGAGGTTGAGATAATCATTAAAGGCATGAGCAAAAGAAACCAGAAGCAAGACCCTGGAGGTCAACCAGTCTAATGTACCTTGCTCCAAGTTTCATATGCTTGTAAAGACACTGATTAGTCGGATAAGGTGTGTTTGATTAGGTGTGGAACGAAACTCTGCAGGGCAATAGATCTCCAGCACAGAAGAACACATCTGCCTGCCTTTGTTTGCCTGGATTATGCTTTAACCCTTTGATGCACAAGCTAAGTAAACCCCTTCTAATGCACCACATGGTTAAACTCTTTCCCCTCAGAGTCCTATTCATTTCCTATGTACTGCATACAATAACATGTTCATTACATTTTTTACTTTTGATCTTAAATCATTATTTTAATTCTTATTTATTACTTCATGAACAAAAGTAGTGTTTGTAAATATGTTCCTGACTACAAATGTTTACCAACGTCAATAGTTCCCATCAAATTCCATAGTGAACATGTTTCAACACTAAAATCAGGATTTGTGATGATCAAAAACAAGTAAACTGAGGAATTCATGGAATCCATTCAGTCAATTTTGACCCAGGTTGTGCATCAAAGGGTTCAAACTTTTGGTGGGCTAGAAAGCAGATGTTGATGTTGAGTCCACTAGAGTCACAAGGCTAATGTACACTCCCGTTCAAAAGTTTGGGATCACAGTGAAATGTTCTTGTTTTAATGGAGTATCTTCTTCCTTAACACAACAATGGACTGACGGGTCTCTAAAGAAAGTTGTTTCTTTCTGGTCATTGTGAGTCGGGCAGCAAGCCATCAACTGCTGATCTTCAGATACTAAACTAACCTAGAATGTTGTTCCCTTTTATACTCACTTATTAGTAGAATGTTTTTCAGCTGTGATCACAATTGATCAAGAGTGTCCTAACAACCAATTAGTCCAATAACATCCTTAACTTGGATTGGTGGTCGTACCAGGAGATTTAGACAGAGGACTGAGAATTGCTGATAATAGAACTATATGTAAAATAAGCCTCTATACAAAAATAGACTTTAATGCAAACATTTTTATTCTTTAAAAATCATCTCACTTAAATTAATTGTGAAATGGACGATATTGTTTGTGAATTGCATGAAAATTGCATGAAATGAAATTCTAAAGTGATCCTAAACTTGTGAGCGGTAGTGTAGGTAACATGTAGCCACCAGGTTAATATAGTGGAAGCTGCATATCTGAGTCATTACAGCGTTCAGTTTTCAGTAATATTAAAATAGAACTTCTACTGTGGTTATAATTATAATGTGGTTATAATAATAAATTCCTTTTGTTTGTTTGTTTTTTCCAAATATTTAAATATGATCCCATTTCAAAATAAAAATGATATAAAAAATAAAAGTAACAAAACTAAAAGTTTTCTCTTAAACGTACAGACAACAAGGTCTGGTTAAATATTTTTTTTAAAAATCAACCAACTAAAATCTTGACCAAATCTTAATAGTTGCAGCCCAATAAGGGTTAACAATGAGATTTTACAATAAATCTGTAAATAATAATAATAATAATAATAATAATAATAATAATAATAATAATGTTTTTTATTTCCTTTTAATAATCTCCAAACTGTTGTAAGTGTTATATAAATAGAAATGTCATTATTGTAACTCATCATGTAATTACTGGAACAATCTGAGTGATGTACTTTGCTTTAAGTGAATAATACAAACTAAATGAACTGTCATGGGATGTTGGACACGATCAGAAATTAAAATTTGAAAATTAATTTTTTTTTTATGTTTAAATATAATATAAATTACAAAATAAAAGTGTACTAAAACTAAATGTTTCCTCTTGAACATACAAACAACAAGGTCTGGTTAAATATATTTAAAAATCAAACTGAAATTTGTACTTAGATGGAAAATGATTAAACATTTTCCTACTTAAAAATGACCAAACCTTCATAATTGCAACTCAGTAAATAATGTTTTACATACTTTTAATAGTCTATATTATGTTATATTATATTATATTAGATATTTTGTTATTTTATGTCATTACTGTAATTAATTTTTCTTTTCCTTTTCCATTTCCTTAGACTAGGTAAAGAAGGTGTTAAAGTCAAGGACTAAAAGTAAAAATCTAATAAAAGTAGTACAAACCCATTTTTTTAAGCAAATCAATGATAAATTGGGTAAGAAGTTTGTGTTGAAGAGAATAATATCTAAACAAATAACTTTAACATATAAATATGTTAAAGGACATTAACATTACATTTTTGATTTAAAATTAGAATTAATTCTACAATCCTAGAACTAAAGCAAAAATGAATTTTGTTTGTTAGCGGTTACATACATCAGCCACGGGCTTAAAAATATTATATGATATTTATATTTTCTATTATTTTCTGTTTAAATTGATATTTTCTCTGAACTATGCATATCAAGCGTGTCTTGGCTGAAGGACGACGTGATTGTGTAGTTTGACTGTGTAGAATGTTTTGAAGGACGTACGGCAGTAAGTTGCGTTCCTCCAGCCGGTCACAGGAATCCCAGCTTCATTGCAGGTCTTAGCAAAAGCCTGCAGGACATCACAGAAGGTCTTGGGATCTCCTCGCACAGAGCACATCTCAAACACACAGCTTCTGAAGAAGCCCAATCCACCGAGAGCAGCAGAGCACTCGGAGAAGGGGCCTTGGTGGGACAGCAGGACGCCGCAGTAGGCCTCGCTGGCGTATTCCAGCTTCTCAGCCTCAGAACACAAGCTAGGGTTAGTGGGCGCATCGCATGGGGGGTCTTCACTCTGCCAGCTTTCCCCCAGAGCCTGGGTGCTCTCAGCTAGAGAGCCATCTACCAGCCTGTGGTCATCGTTGGTCGCGTGGTTGAAGTTGCCACACATGCCGCAAAGTTTGCCGGTGAACTGGGTGGGTGCGGTTACCTTCAGGGCACCAGAGCTGGTATAGGAGATGGACAGGTTGAAATTCGTCTGAAGCTCCACGACTGGTCCCTGAACGCTGACCTTCAGCTTGTTACCCTGGAGACTCAGCGGGAGATTCCTCCAAATCCCATTAACCTAAAAAAACAAGTGCTCAGCCTTTCATTCCTTTATCATCACCAACACTGTTCCTTCATCCTTTCATTCCTTTATCATCACCAACACTGTTCCTTCATCCCTTCATTCATTTATCATCATCATCAACACTGTTCCTTCATCCCTTCATTCCTTTATCATCACCAACACTGTTCCTTCATCCCTTCATTCCTTTATCATCACCAACACTGTTCATTCATCCTTTCATTCCTTTATCATCACCAACACTGTTCCTTCATCCTTTCATTCCTTTATCATCACCAACACTGTTCATTCATCCCTTCACTCCTTTATCATCAACACTGTTCCTTCATCCCTTCATTCATCATCATCATCAACACTGTTCCTTCATCCCTTCACTCCTTTATCATCATCATCAACACTGTTCCTTCATCCCTTCACTCCTTTATCATCATTAACACTGTTCCTTCATCCCTTCACTCCTTTATCATTAACACTGTTCCTTCATCTCTTCATTCCTTTATCATCATTAACACTGTTCCTTCATCTCTTCATTCCTTTATCATCATCAACACTGTCCCTTCATCCCTTCATTAATTTATCATCATCATCAACACTGTTCCTTCATCCCTTCATTCATTTATCATCATCAACACTGTTCCTTCATCCCTTCACTCCTTTATCATCATTAACACTGTTCCTTCATCTCTTCATTCCTTTATCATCAACACTGTTCCTTCATCCCTTCATTCATTTATCATCATCATCAACACTGTTCCTTCATCCCTTCATTCATTTATCATCATCATCAACACTTCCTTCATCTCTTCATTCATGTATCATCATCATCAACACTGTTCCTTCATCCCTTCATTCATCATCACCAACACTGTTCTTTCATCCCTTCATTCATCATCATCACCAACACTGTTCCTTCATCCCTTCATTCCTTTATCATCATCACTATCCCTTCATCCCTTTATTCCTTTATCATCACCACTATCCCTTCATCCCTTCATTCCTTTATCATCACCAACACTGTTCCTTCATCCCTTCATCATCATCAACACTTCCTTCATCCCTTCATTCCTTTATCATCATCAACACTGTTCCTTCATCCTTTCGTTCCTTTGTCATCACCAACACTGTTCCTTCATCCCTTCATTCCTTTATCATCATCAACACTGTTTCTTCATCCCTTCATTCCTTTATCATCATCAACACTGTTTCTTCATCCCTTCATTCCTTTATCATCATCAACACTGTTTCTTCATCCCTTCATTCCTTTATCCGTAACTGTGACCCAGCTGTGACCCAGTGGTAGCCTTACTGGGACCCACAAGTCTAACCCAACTGGGGCCCATGTATCACCAATGAAAAAGCCACTACAAGCCTATGTAAAACCTACACAGCCTAGATAAAATCTATATGGGGCCCACATGGGGTAAACATTTCTTAATAAATACTATATGGCTACATGTTATAGACATTGTGACCCCTGCTTCCCACCACCACACCGAGTATAAAGGCATTGAGCCAATTCACATTAAACCACTTTAAATGACCCTGTTCCTGAATTAGGCAGAAATACCCTTTTAAGACTACAGAGCGCTGCCACTCTGGCTTTAGTGAAGCCTCTACACACGTTTGCTCCAGGCAAATACCAAAATGTGTCCTGCCAAAACGTGGAGACCTCATTAGCTGGAGCAAACGGCTTTCACTGCAGTGCTGACCAAGTGCTGTGTGACCACAGGAGCACTATTGATCTGTGAGAATTCTGTTTAGAAGCAGTAATTCTACTCACCATGATCCTTCTTCTGTCACTCCTCAGCAGAGTCACTCTCAAACCCTGCAGGTTCACCTTAACCTGCTGGATCAAGGAAACAGATGAATTGCTTCTCTGCTCCTTCTGAACCTCCACCGCAAAGCCAGGTACCACGCTGACCCCATCACAGACTTTTGTCAGGATGTAAGAGCAAGGACCCATGAAACGGAAGTTGACCCCATCAAAGGTGCTGTATCGAAGGTCGCTGGTAACTCTGCAGGTGCCGGATGAGTCAGTGGACCTGCAGGGTTGACCGTCCCGGCAGGTGATTCGGGAGCAGGTGAGCTGATCTTCAGTACAGCTGCACTGAGTGACTTCATCTGTCCAAAACTCTGAGCCAGACTGGCATCGCGGGCCTGTAAATGAGGAGGTGACATCAATGCTTTTGTTATCTTTTGTAATGCTTTTGTCGTGCCATGTTAAAAAGGGGAACTCCACCAAAGTTTGTGGAGTTCACAGTTGAATTGTTAGTCTGTCCCAACAGTAGTGATACCCGAGCTGAACTAACTTTCTCTCGTTACTCTTCCTGAGGTAATGACTGTCCTGTTTGTTGAATGCTGTTGGAGGACTGACCATAAGGACCTCCTCCCCACCATCACCAGCCAGCTCTCCTGTCCATCTGTGTCAACTGCTACACCCTCAGTTACATCACTGTACACCATCCAGATGCACCAGCATTGAGATAGGATAGGACTGTTTCAGCTCACGCCCTCTTTACATAAAGACTCAGTCAGAGACTGCCTCAGTCAGAGACTGCCTCAGTCAGAGACTGCCTCTACCTGTGCAGCTTCTAAAGCTTTGCTATTCAGATTTCAAACAGAGACTCTTTTCTTTGGTGTTTAGTTTATTAAACTGTAAATACTGTTTGATCAGAGGAGGACGGGTCTCCTCTTGTGAGTCTGGTTCCTCCCAAGGTTTCTTCCTCCAGTCTGAGGGAGGTGTTCTTGCCACTGTTGCCTCTGGTTTGCTCACTGGAGGGTATATGTTGTAACTGTCTGTTTTCAAAACTCTGTAAAGCTGCTTTGAGACAACATCGTTGTAAAAAGCGCTATATAAATAAACTTGACTTGATAGGAACCAGACATCCCAAGCATGGAGGCCGTACTCACTCTAGGGCCTGAGCCCTAGAGTGCCCACCCTCATCCCCCACTCTGGCCTGCACTCACATTGAGCTTAGGTCGTCACTCCAAGGGTCTATATAGCTGTAATCTAGGTAAACTGTGGTGTGAGGGTCCACACGTCAAACATGATTCAATCGCAGCGCCTACACTGCAAGCCACACCCTTGTGATATACAGTTGTGGCGCATGGCCGTGCACTGACATTTGGTGTTGACCGTGTGGGCGGAGCCAGTATATGGAGCTTTTAATGGAGGTTTACAGCAGAGATGGAAGAATCGATCAGTATCGGTATCGGCCGATTTTTAATCAAAATATGTGATCGGCTGATATTTCTCCAAATTAGCTGATCGACGATGTTGAGCCTAATTTCTATTTCCAGCTAGCGTTTCATCCAGGAAGAGGAGCCCTCCAACCAGCTCCCTGCAATTCCTATCTGAACCACTAGGTGGAAATACACACCCTTTCATTTTCAACAGACTGACTAAACACATTATGGCGTTCACCGCATGTGCAGATAGAATACAGGTCTGTCTGTGTATGTGACTCAGACTCATCCAGGGCAGTTTGTAACATCTGGAAATTAGTAAAATCAGTGTGTCTCGTTGGAGAACCAAGACAAAGACATCTAACACTACTAATCTGATACACACTTCAGAGACACCACACAGCTGAACACAGTGAGTATCAGTAAACAGCAGAGCTAGAACACACAGCTAACACAGAACAAACAACCCAGAACACCATACAGACCAGATCTGACCGGTACCAACAGAACAGCAGCAGAAACAGCCAGAGAGCTAAAGAACCACAGCCAGAGTGATTGAGTTTATAGTTCTAGATAAGCAGCTCTTCTCGGCTGTAGAAGACGTTCATTCTGCTGCTTAATGTTGCACCTGGATCTACGCTCTGCTGTTCCTAGTAGAGATACTTTTCAGATGTGGCTCTTCTGGAGCTTATCAAGCGGTTTACTCCCACATAGACCAACTTCTAATTTAGTTATAATGCTATGCTGTTTCACATGAGCTTGTTAAAAATGGTAATAAACCAGTTTAGACCATGTTTTATGACTTGCTTGCGCTAAAAATTGCGCATAGCTTCGCCCTCGATTGGTATCGGCTATCGGCCGATCGCGTTAAAAAGGTGATCGCAATCGGCCTCAAAAACGCTGATTGTTCCGTCTCTAGTTCACACTGGTGGTCTGACGTCTTGCGTCACAGGACGTTGGTAAGATAGCGGATGTAGTACAGCCGAGATTGCGTACTAAACACTCGCGTAATGAATAAGTCTACTTCTTTACCAGGGAGCGGTACATACTGACTCTAACTTAGTACCTACAGGCTCAGTTGGTACTTAGTAGGCTTAGCACCCTCAGACCCGGATGTGAAGGTCAATACTTAACAAAGTAATAAAACCATATACTTCATAGAATAGACTCACCACACTGTCCCCTCCATACGCCAATCTTATCAAAGACGATCTCCTCTTTATTTCCAGGCCCTTGTGGGAGGTCAAAGATTATCTGTAGGCAAAAAACAGGGGTAACAACAATAAAGTTCATTCTGATAGTCTGAAATTTTAGGACTGCTGGTAAATATGTAATAGGGCTGTAAGAAAATATTAAAAATATAGAATTTTTTTCAGTTTGTAGTTTACTGTATAGGTTTTTGCAGACAGTGGTTCATTCAGTGTTGTGTTTAATGCCCTGACCACTAGATGGCAGTGTTTACCATTAGCATATTCTAGTCCATAAGGGTCCCCTGCTAATGTTTGCATGGTGGTGGTCGTAAAATGTGATTTTAACAATTGCAATATATCGCAAAACAATATCACAATATATTGAATCGTAACCCCTGTAATATAATATGTATCGGAGCTTCAGGTTCTTCACAACATCCTTAATATCTAACTGCATTGCAGGCTTTATTAATTAAACTCTGAATATTTGTTAGAAGGAGTGAAGGGATTGTGTCAGTTGCTGTACCTGCACGCCGTTCAGCCGTGAGTAGCTCAGTGGAATGAGCACTTGTTTCCAGACGTGGCTCTCAGCAGCCAGAGAACTCCAGATTTCTGTCTGCAGAACATCATCACTGAGCAAGACTCTCAGTTCTGAGCTGTCCTGGTGAGGTTTATAGTACCAGAACTGCAGACACGAGTCTTCAGAAGAATACAGAAACCTGCTCTGTAGTCGAGACACTGCTGATGGGCTCACAGGGTCTCTCACTAGGTAGAATTTCTCTGGAGTGGGTAGGACAAAGCAGAAGAAGAGGTTGGGAGGTTGGCCAAGCCATGAGCTAAGTATAACTAGGCCACAAACTAAGGATATACTTTGCATTGTCACGGCTAAGTTTGGCTAGACGACAAGCTTGAGACTAAGCACTATGACGGCAGAGTTTGGCTAAGCCACAAGTTGGTCACAGAGGAGTGTAGCTAGACCTCAAGCTGGAGAGTAAGCACCGTGATTGCAGAGTTTGGCTAGATTGGAAAGCTGGGGTCTTTACATTGTGACAGCAGAGTTTGGCTAGACCACATGCTGGAGACAAACACTCTGATGGCAGCGTTTGGTTAAGCCACAAGCTTGGGAGTCATGACAGCAGAGCTTTGCTAAAGCACAAGTTGGTCACAGTGGAGTGTGGTTAGACCTCAAGCTTAACCAAATCAAACGCCACAGTGACCATGCAAAGTGCCCAGCTCTTGAACTCTTTAAACTCTTGTGTCGGGATCCAAGGTCCCCAGCTCGTGGCTTAACCAATATCTGTTGTCACATCAATCTCCAGCTCATGGCCTAAACTCCACAATTGCAGTGAAATGTATCATGGTTCACAGCCTAGCCAAGCTCTGTCATGATTCAAAGTCCCTAGCTTGAGGTCTGACCACACTCCACTGTGACCAACTTGTGGTGTAGCCAATCTCTGTTGCCACAATGCAAAGTCCCTAGCTTTAGGTCTAACCACACTCCACTGTGACCAACTTGTGGTGTAGCCAATCTCTGTTGCCACAATGCAAAGTCCCTAGCTTGAGGTCTAACCACACTCCACTGTGACCAACTTGTGGTGTAGCCAAACTCTGCTGTCATGACTCATAGTCTCCAGCTTGTGGCTTAACCAAACGCTGCCTTCACTGCTTTGTCTCCAGCATGTGGTCTAGCCAAACTCTGCTGTCACTATGTAAAGACCCCAGCTTGTTATCTAGTCAAACTTCGATGTCACAACGCAAAGACCCCAGCTTACCAGTCTAGCCAAACTCTGCAATCACAGTGCTTATTGTCCAGCTTGAGGTCTAGCCACACTCCACTGTGACCAACTTGTGGCTTAGCCAAACTCTGCTAGGGACTTTGCATCCTTATAACAGAGATTGGTCCTGGATTGTAGGCTAGCACTTTTCAGCATGGTAGCTGAGTTTGACTAGACTACAAGACTCTTTTCACCACGTTAATGGAGTTTGACTAGGCTGAGAACCAGAAACCTTCCATCACTGTAGCGATACTTGACAAACCAGGGAGGACTTGCATTTAGCCTAGATGAATTGGCCTTGAGCTGGGGGCTTCGGTGTACTATTGCCCCTGATCACATGGTAACGGTATATGTAGGATTAGTGAAAAGTGCTTGCAAGCTGCAAACTTAAGTGTAGCTTGTTGGCCTTCAAGAGAAAATAGCACAATAAAATTCTATCGTATTACAGGGTGGAGTGGTTTACATGGTTAATCACTTTGAGACTGAACTAGTGAACTAGCAATAAAAGATATCATACCCAGCCGTGCACTCAGTAAACAAAAATTATGACTTCTTTTTTATGAGCTCCATAATCCATAGACGTTTCCGGCGATAACGCAGGCTACTTTTTGAAATTCTGTCAAAAATCAAATACTGCATATACGATTATAAAGAGTAGAGGCAGTATTTTGCCTTTTCTAATATCCCCACAGGAATGCTAAACAGGTTCTAGATATTATAAGAGTAATCTCCAAAGTACTAGACAATTATCTTGGGTAACATAAAAGTTAGTTCTATTGTGGTCTCACTAAATTATACTGAATTTCTAAACAGGTTCTAGATATTATTAAAGTAAGTATAATGTACAATCTCCAATGTACTTGACAATTATCTTGGATAACATAAAAGTTAGTTCTATTGTGGTCTCACTAAATTATACTGAATTTCTAAACAGGTTCTAGATATTATTAAAGTAAGTATAATGTACAATCTCCAATGTACTTGACAATTATCTTGGATAACATAAAGGTTAGTTCTATTGTGGTCTCACTAAATTGTACTGAATTGCTAAACAGGTTCTAGATATCAAAAAGTAAGTATAATGTACCATCTCAAAGTACTAGACAATTATCTTGGATAACGTGATGGTTAGTTCTACTGGTAGTCTCATTAAATTGTACTGAATTGCTAAACAGGTTCTAGATATTAGAGTAAGTATGAGGTCTAATATCTAAAGTACTAGACAATAATCTTGACTAACATAAAGGTTAGTTTTAAGGTGGCCTCAATAAATTATACAGATGGGCTAAACAGATTCTAGGTATTGTCAGAGTAAGTATTCGATACAATCTTTAAAGTACTAGACAATTATCTTTGGTCACATAATGGTTAGTTTTGAGGTGGTCTCACTAAATTATACTGAATTGCTAAGTAGATTCTTGATATTATCAAAGTAAGTATGAGGTAGAATCTCTAAAATACTAGACAATTATCTTGGGTATCATAAAAGTTAGTTTTAAGGTGGTTTTACTAAATCATACTAAATTGCTAAACAGGTTCTAGATATTATCAGAGTAAGTATGATGTACCATTTCCAAAAGTACTAGACAATTATCTTGGGTAACATAAAGGTTAGTTTTAAGATGGCCTCACTAAATTATACTGAATTGCTAAACAGGTTCTAGATATTATCAGAGTAAGTATGATGTACCATCTCCAAAAGTACTAGACAATTATCTTGGGTAACATAAAGGTTAGTTTTAAGATGGCCTCACTAAATTATACTGAATTGCTAAACAGGTTCTAGATATTATCAAAGTAAGTATAAGGTAGAATCTCCATAAGTACTAGACTAAATTGCTAAACAGGTTCTAGATAAGTACAATATACAATCTCCAATGTACCAGACAATAATCTTGGGTAACATAAAGGTTAGTTTTAAGATGGTCTCACTAAACTAAATTGCTAAACATGTTCTAGATATTAGCAAAGTAAGTATGAGGTACCATCTCCAAAATACTAGACAATTGTATTGGATAACATAATGGTTAGTTCTAATGTGGTCTCACTAAATTGCACGGAATGGATAAACAGGTTCTAGATACTATCAAAGTAAGTATGATGTATCATCTCCAAAAGTACTAGACAATTATCTTGGGGTAACATGAATTGCTTAACAGATTCTAGATATTATCAAAGTAAGTATAAGGTAGAATCTCCAAAAGTACTAGACAATTATCTTTGGTAACATGATGGTTAGTTTTAAGGTGGTTTTACTAAATTATACTGAATTGCTAAACAGATTCTAGATATTATCAAAGTAAGTATAAGGTAGAATCTCCAAAAGTACTAGACAATTATCTTTGGTAACATGATGGTTAGTTTTAAGGTGGTTTTACTAAATTATACTGAATTGCTAAACAGATTCTAGATATTATCAAAGTAAGTATGAGGTAGAATCTCCAAAATACTAGACAATTGTATTGGATAACATCACAGTTAGTTCTAATATGGTCTCACTAAATTATACTGAATGGCTAAACAGGTTCTAGATATTATCAAAGTAAGTATGATGTACCATCTCCAAAGTCAAAAACCAGATACTGGATATCTGATAATAAACAGTTACAGTTAAATGATTACTAGGAGAACACTTTTACACATACATGCACTGCACAGAACGATCTGCTCTGAAAGGCCGTTATACCTGGTCCCGTTGGTCTTCTGCTCAGGCCCTCAGCAGTCCAGTCACAGAACGGAGAGATCTCATCATCAAAATCACAGCCTGCCAAATAGTCTGGAAGGTAAAAGAAACAATAAAGGCGAGTTTAGAGACGCGGAGAGCAACAGGCTGGCATCATCTGAGAGTGTGCTCTTCTCCTCAAACACTTTTCTATTAGGTCTGTAATAAAACCCCCTTTTTTGTCTCAGGTCACTGTTGCGAGAAATTGTTAGCTTCACTCCGGGCACTTCAAATAGAGAGGCCCCGAGAGTCTGATAGCAGGCTAGCTCTGGGTTTCGCTCTTATCTTCACTAGACCACATTTCTTCATATAGTCACTTAATATGTATGCAGATTACACACTTCTGGTCATTGGCTTCTTTCCCTCTCCGCTGTCGGGACGTGGTGCGGCGGCTGATGTTTGGGTGCATCTTCAGAGGAATGCGTGAGCGTGGAGGGTAAATTCTTACCTGCGTTCGACCTCCAGCCGGGCAGAGTGATTGAGGGGTAGCTGTGGACACGGAAACAAACGACACCACGTGAATGTAGGAAAAGGGTCATAGTAGCCTCAGACTAATACAGTCAGTATAGTCAATGATCAGGACCCCCAGAGGACCACCACGGAGCAGCTATTATTTGGGTGGTGGTTCATTCTCAGCACTGCAGTGACACTGACTTGGTGGTGTGTGTTGTGCTGGTGTGAGTGGATCAGACACAGCAGTGTCCACTCACTGTCTACTCTATTAGACACTCCTACTACTTGCTGGTCCACCTTGTAGATGTAAAGTCAGAGACAGTAGCTCATCTGCTGCTGCACAGTTTGTGTTCCTCTAGTTCTTCATCAGTGGACACAGGACGCCGCCCACAGGACACTGCTGTCTGGATAGTTTTGGTTGGTGGAAGATTCTCAGTCCAGCAGTGGCACTGAGTGTTTAACACTCCAGTAGCAGCACTGCTGTGTCTGATCCACTCACACCAGCGCAACACACACACTAACTCGCCACCACCACGTCAGTGTCTAAATTACAGGTTCAAGATATTATCTGAGTAGGTATGAGGTACAATCTTTAAAGTACTAGACAATTATCTTTGGTAACGTGATGGTTAGTTTTAAGGTGGTCTCACTAAGTTTCACTGAATTGCTAAATAGGTTCTAGATATCATTAGAGTAAGTATGAGGTAGAATCTCCAAAATACTAGACAATTGTATTGGATAACATTATGGTTAATTGTAAGGTGGTCTCATTTAATCGCACTGATTGGCTAAACAGGTTCTAGATATGATTAGAGTAAGTATGAGGTACAATCTCCAAAGTACTAGACAATTATCTTGAGTAACATAAAGGTTAGTTTTAAGGTGGCCTCACTAAATTATATTGAATTGCTAAACATGTTCTAGATATGATTAGAGTAAGTACAATATACAGTCTCCAAAGTACTAAACAATTATGTTGGGTAACCTGATGATGAGCTTTGAGGCAGTCCTACTATATTACAGGTTCTAGATATAAATTGAACAAGTTTGAGATACAGTCTTCAATGCACTATTAGAGAGTAGAGTAAGTATGATGTACCAACTCCAAAGTACTAGACAATTATCTTGGGTAACATGATGGGTAGTTCTAAGGTGGTCTCACTAAATTATACTGAATTGCTAAACAGGTTCCAGATATTATCAGAGTAAGTATGATGTGCCATATCCAAAAGTATTAGACAATTATCTTGAGTAACATGGTGGTTTATTTTAAGGTGGTTTTACTAAATCATACTAAATTGCTAAACAGGTTCTAGGTATTAAATGAGTAAATATCAGGTACGATCTTCAGGGTACTAGACAATTATTTTGCAGAAAATGGCTATATGTACTAAGACCATCTTACCATAAATGATCAGTACACACTGAATTGCTAAGCAGGTTCTAGATATTATCAAAGTAAGTATGATGTACCATCTCCAAAGTACTTGGCAATTATGTTGGGTAACCTGATATAATAAGCTTTGATGCAGTCTCACTATATTACAGGTTCTAGATATAAATTGAACAAGTTTTAGATACAGTCTTCAATACACTAGGCAATTATGTTGGGTAATGTGATGATAAGTTCTAAAGCAATCTTACTGAATTACAGGTTCTATGTAAGAAAGGGGGGGACAGTCTTCAAAGTAGTAAACAATTATATTGGGTAACATGATAGTTAGTTCTAAGGGGGTCTGACTAAATTATACTGAATTGCCAAACAGGTTCTAGATATTAATTGAGTAAATATCAGGTACGGTCTTCTAGGTACTAGACAATTATTTTGCAGAAAATGGCTATATGTACTAAGGCCATGTTACTATAAATGATCAGTATACACTGAATTGATAAGCAGGTTCTAGATATTAAATGAGTAAATATCAGGTATGGTCTTCAAGGTACTAGACAATTATTTTGCAGAAAATGGCTATATGTACTAAGGCCATGTTACTATAAATGATCAGTATACACTGAATTGATAAGCAGGTTCTAGATATTAAATGAGTAAATATCAGGTATGGTCTTCAAGGTACTAGACAATTATTTTGCAGAAAATGGCTATATGTACTAAGGCCATGTTACTATAAATGATCAGTATACACTGAATTGATAAGCAGGTTCTAGATATTAAATGAGTAAATATCAGGTACGGTCTTCAAGGTACTAGACAATTATTTTGCAGAAAATGGCTATATCTACTAAGACCATCTTACCATAAATAATCAGTATACACCGAATTGCTAAGCAGGTTCTAGATATTAACTGAGTAAGTAAGAGGTACAGTACTTCACTTTTAATGGAAGTCAATGTAAGTTTGGATCGTTTTCTTTTGCCATTCATTGTAAAATGTACAGACTATAGAAAAACAGGTACGAGGTTTATTTCCACAGCTGTGCTGTACAGTATGTGTTTTATACTCTGTATGTTACATGACATCCATAAAGAACGTACCTTGAATAGGCTGCTGTGTTTATAACACACAGCCAGGTAGTCACTACCCAGAGCGGCCACAGCTGAGTGCGTCCTGACATCGTAGATCACGTCTCTTTGTAAGACGTTCCTTTTCTTCCTCCACCCTCAGATTCAGCTCTGGAAGTTTCTCCTGCTCTCTCTCTCTCCTGCTGCACACTGTGAGTCTGAGTGTTGGGTTGGGTGTCTTCAAGCCTGTTGTAGGTAACTGTTATCCTAACAGTTGTGGGAGGGGCAAGAAGTCCAGAGGGTCTTAGAAGTGACGTCAGGAGAATGTACTAGTGCCACTGATAGGGCCATGCTTACAGTAAAAGGGATTGATTGGTGTGGTAATCATCTTCTGGAGTCTTATCTTGTGTTGCCTGTGTGTTGGAATGAGGCTCATATCTGCACTGGTGAGCGCGTGGTTTATTTAAACTGTGGTTACAGTGCGGTCGTCAAGTCTTTATCAGACTATTGTCCATATTCAAGCACCGAGACTGATTTACAGTGATGCACGTCCACTCTGATTATGCTGCTACATACACACAGACTGTACTACATACACACAGACTGCACTACATACACACAGACTGCACTACATACACACAGACTGTATTACATACACATAGGCTGCACTACATACACACAGACTGTACTACATACACACAGACTGCACTACATACACACAGACTGTACTACATACACACAGGCTGTATTACATAGACACAGACTGTACTACATACACACAGACTGTACTACATACACACAGACTGCACTACATACACACAGACTGTATTACATACACACAGACTGTATTACATACACACAAGCTACACTACGTACACACAGACTGCAATACATACACACAGACTGTATTACATACACACAGACTGTATTACATACACACAGACTGCACTACATACACACAGGCTGTATTACATAGACACAGACTGCACTACATACACACAGACTGTATTACATACACACAGACTGCAATACATACACACAGACTGCAATACATACACACAGACTGTATTACATACACACAGACTGTATTACATACACACAGACTGCACTACATACACACAGACTGCACTACATACACGCAGGCTGTATTACATACACACAGACTACACTACATACACACAGGCTGTATTACATACATACAGGCTGTACTACATACACACAGGCTGTATTACATACACACAGACTGCACTATATACACACAGACTGTATTACATACACACAGACTGCACTATATACACACAGACTGTATTACATACACACAGGCTGTATTACATACACACAGGCTGTACTACATACACACAGACTGTATTACATACACACAGACTGTATTACATACACACAGGCTGTACTACATACACACAGGCTGTACTACATATACACAGACTGCACTACATACACACAGGCTGTACTACATACACACAGGCTGTACTACATATACACAGACTGCACTACATACACACAGACTGTACTACATACACACAGACTGCACTACATACACACAGACTGTATTACATACACATAGGCTGCACTACATACACACAGGCTGTACTACATACACACAGGATGTACTACATACACACAGGCTGTATTACATACACACAGGCTACACTACATACATACACACAGACTGCACTATATACACACAAACTGCACTATATACACACAGACTGTACTACATACATACATACACATACAGGTTTGATGGTTGTGTGTCCACATACTTTTGATCACACAGTGTACGTCTGGCAGGATGTGTGGTGCTGCACCCTTTAAGGCACAGGAAGGATGCTTGTGTTCCCAATCAGCACATAAACTGGATTTTTAGAACAGCAGGTTAATGTAGTTAATGATGAACTGCTGGTTAGAGCCGGCGGAGACAGACAGAGCTGCCGATCACGCTGTCCTTCCGGAAATGTGGAAACTTTCATCACATGTCAAACACTCCCTCATCCGTCCTGCATGTCTGGAATGTTTAATGGACTCTAACCTTAATACATTGATTATAAGGCTTTTAACTCTGGTTCGTTTTCTCCTCTGGGTGCGATCGGTTTGGGCAGGTGTGAATGCAGTAATCGCCCTCAGGTGGGGACCAAAACAACCACATCAGGTAAGGGTGGGGTACACCATGGACAGGCCTCCAGTCCATCACATGGCCAACACACACTCACAGTTTAGAGTGAGAGATCAACCTAAGATGCATGTGTTGGAGTACCCGGAGGAAACCCACTCAAGCACTGGGAGAACATACACACTCCATACAGAACCAACCGGACTGGGTTTCTCTCTCTGTGTGGAAAAGTAATAAACCAATGGGAAACAGCTCCAAGATTATGAGCTCATCAAGTGATCCAGACCTACGCAAACAAACTACAGGTATGAAAACACCATTCGTTTCATTGTGGCCAGTGTTCCAGTCAGCTGGCTCACTCGTTCGGATCACACTAATTTAAATTCCTTCACAGCTAAAGCCTACGACTAAATTACATTAGCCAATAAGAGAAGTCGCAAGACCACAGCTCCCGCATGCATGACTCTGTTCCATCAACACTGTTCCTACTCCAGCAACGAGATGCGTCTGGACAAGCTGGTCAGACGTGCGGGGTCCGTGGTTGGTGTGGAGCTAGAGTCTGTGTCTACGGTAGCAGAGAGGAGGACACTGCACAAACTGCTCTCCATCATGGATGATGATGGTCACCCACTGCACACCATCATCATGGAACAAAGGAGCAAGTTCAGCGGCAGGTTCCTGTCACAGAGCTGCTCTACAGACAGACTCAGGAGGTTCTTTGTCCCGAGAGCCATCAGACTCTTCAATTCCTCCCAGGAATTGCACTTTTGCACTCCTGGACACTATTTAACACTATTTAACATTAACATTTACTTAATACAATCTTTGCATATTTATTTATTTTGTAATAAATATCCCAGTACTGTAATATATCTACTGATATCTACTGATATTCTCTTACACATTACCTAATTTATTACTGCTCTACCTTTTTTACCCTCAGTCAGGTTGTATAGTTTTGTTTTCATATGCTTTTGTATATATTCTTTTTGACTATTGGAATTCTTTATTCTTCTTTATACTTCTTTGTACTGGGTGTTGTACTTTGTTTTTTTCTGTGAAACTGCTACTGGCTGCTACATTTCCTTCGGGATCAATAAAGCATCCATCCATCCATCCATCCATCCATCCATCCATCCATCCATCCATCCATCCATCCATCCATCCATCCATCCATCCATCCATCCATCCATCCATCCATCCATCCATCCATCCATCCATCCATCCATCCATCCATCCATCCATCCATCCAACCAACTAACTGTTGGTAATAAGGGTAAAATCTCACTGTGTGTGGGGCTGTATCATCAAATGTAGCCGAGCCTGTATTGGATTTTACTTACGTTCCAAATCTTCATTAAAACATGTTTTCTGCAAATGCATTAAAATACAAAGAAGACATCAATAATCTAAGCTGTACATTTCTCTAATGATCGAAGTTTTAATTGGTTGGTCGGTCAGAAAACTGTACCACTTCAACCCGACCGTCTAAATTAAGATTGCACTTGTCTTCTGATACATATACACCGGAGATCAAAATTAGAGAACAATTTATGAACATTTTTTCAGAAATAATACAATCTTCATTGGTCAACATTTGAAGGATTTTTTGTTAGGGGTCTACCATGCCACTAGAACAGCGTTTAACAAAATAACCAAAGAACTTCAACAAAAAATCTTTATTTTGCAGAAAACACAGAGAACAGCAATGACTGTAGCACATTCTAAAGGTTACAACAGTCACCACTCAGTAGGAAGTGTACAGGCCTTTGCTTTGAATGACTTCAGAACATCTGCATCCACAGGACATCGCTAGTCTCTCACACTGCTCTGGTGTGATTTTGGTCCACTCTTCTTGCAGTTTCTTCCACAGTTCTGTGACTCTAGTGGGTTTCTTGGCCATAACTTTGTCACCAAGGATTTTCCTAAAGTTTTCTATTGGGTTTAGATCAGGACTCGGAGCTGGCCATGTCATTGTTTCAATGTTTTCAGTTTCAAGGAACTGCTTTACCCGTTTTGCTGTGAGACAGGGGGCATTGTCCTGCATGAAGATTGCTGGCTGATTGAGTGACAAAGGCAAGGAAGGAACCACATGTTGTTGAAGAAGGTTCTGATACACACTTGCATTCACTCTGCCATGCAGCTGTATGAGAGGCCCAACTTCTGCTGCTGAAAACTTTCCCAAAACCATGACCTTTCCTCCTCCACCTTCCACCGACTTCACACTTTGGGTTCAGTCTTTCTCCAGTTTGTCAACAAACTTAATGTTTCCCATCAGACCCAAATAAATTAAGCTTGCTTTCATCACTAAAGTGAACTCTGGACCACTTTTCCTCTGTCCACACAACATGCTCCTCAGCAAAGGCTAATCAAACCTTTGGATTCTTTCTGCTAATGAGAGGTTTGGTCACTGCAGAGTGGGCTTTCAGTCCAAATGCTCTTAAACGTCGAGACGCTGTATGATGAGACAGATCCTTACCCTGTTCAGTGCTGAACTGAAGAACGATTCCAGCTGCAGTGTTGAACCGATTGCCCATGGAGATTCTCTGCATTACCCCGTCCTCTCTTGCATTTGTCTTTCGTGGACGCCCAGCCTTCTTGGGGGACTTGATTGAGTTTGTGGTGTTGTAAAGAAGCAGTATTCTAGAAATCACAGACTTGGAACAACCAACTACTCTTGCTATGGCTGATAGGGTCACCCCTTTGGCCTTCATCTTGACAACCTTCTGACGGAGGGTTTCAGTCACTTTGGAACAGCTTTTCATCTCGCAAAGTCAGTGAAAACTGGAAGGTTAGGCTGCCAGTTAAATAAGGTTTGTCAAATAATTAAGGAAATTAGCACCAGGTGCCAGGTTATATATTATATTATATATATATTAACTCAAGTACATAAATCCATGAACTTCATAATGATGAACTAAAATTTCTTACTACATGAATTTACATAAGTGTGCATCCCAAATAGTATTTAACAAACAGTAATTTTAATTAAACACATTTCTCAACATGGCTCTTACAGTCACATTTGCTTTGTTGCTTCCATTGTTGGCCAGTGATCACACTCTTATGTATCAAAGCCTATATAACCACAAGTCTGTCAGTGGAGTTTTGGGTTAGTTTGTCTGTACGACTGTGTGGAGAAAGTAGAGTGTAAGAAAGCTCATTTGTAAGCATCACCCTGTGAAGAGCAGAATCGGATGGAAAATGCACTCCAGGAATTCATTAAACAGACTTTGACGTGTTGCAATGTTAGACACGGTGAGTGACGACATGGTCAGCTGAGGGTCTGTATCGGAAAGTCATGTGAGCTTAACAAAAAGTACTGCACTTTGTCCTGTGAGTGGAGAGAGAGAGAGAGAATCATACACTATGTGTCCAAAAGTTTGTGGACACCTCTATTTATTAGTGAATTCCACCACATTATGGTGGATCCAGTGCTCTGGAACAGGCCAGAGATCAGCTAAAGGTCACCAAGCATGAATTAGTGGTGTATAAAGCCCCCCAGCACTGGGCTGTGGAGCAGTTGAACTTTGTTCTCTGGAGTGATGGAGCTCCATCCAATACCTTTGTGGTGAGTTAGAACTGATCATGAGATTAACACAAGTTCCTGACTGGTGTTCCTAACTTGTGGCCTCAATGTACTAATTTGTGTCCAGCAATTTGTGGTCTTAGTATATTAATTTAAGACCACACATTAATAAAGTAAATAATGGTTATTGTAGACAAGTTCTCAATTTTTTGATAACATACATTATTCTATTTAAAAACCACAGAACCTTCAAGAGCAACGCTGCAAGCATCTGGGAGCATATTTGTAACACTGAGGTATTTTTTTTAGGTGAGTTAAACACCTGGAACATTGGGTTCCTCCACAGCTAGGGTTCCTCTGTAAATTTCTCTAGAACAGTTGCATTTTATATTAAACTACTAGGATAGCATTTATTTGCATCCTGCGATGTAAGCATGCAGAACATTTAAAACATGAGTGCACCGCCCCCACCCCATCTCACCCCACCCCAACACTATGAGTAGTCTTGGGTTGACCATGCCTTTATCACCCAGTCAGATAAGACATGGTAATAAAAGCATAATTGCTGCCAGTAATGTAAATTATGCAAGGCTTTCTGAGAGGGAGTTCGGAATGTACTGTTAGGCAATAGGAACGTGGTTCCGGAGTGAGCCTACAATTAGAGTTGTTATGGAGATGTGTCCAGCAAACAAACAGATTAAAAAGCATACATTTGAGCTTGTCTGCAGTTACCATTATTTTTCTTTATTAAGACATGGTTTTAAATGTATATACCGAGCCCGCAAATTGCAGTATTGAGGTCACATATTAGTACATCGAGGCCACAAGTTGAGTTTTACATATATGGTATTTGTATAGTATGGTATAGTCTACTGTAGTATAGTGCAGCCTCAATTAATTTATAGCCTTAATATTGTAACGACCAGCATCAATATAGTAATTTGAAGGCTCATAATGAACTATAACAAACTGTGGCTTCAGAACTCAGAACATCGGATCATCATAAAATTGTTAATTCTGTGTTCCAAGTTCCATGTTCTGATTCCGAATTCTGAATTCCATAATCCAAATCCGATTTTTTTATTCCATCTTTCAAATCCCGTGTTTCGAATTCCGTGTTTCGAATTCCGTGTTCCAAATTCCATGTTCCGAATCCGTGTTCCAAGTTCCGTGTTCCGAATTCCATGTTCTGTGTTCCAAATTCCATGTTCGGAATCCGTGTTCCAAGTTCCGTGTTCCGAATTCCGTGTTCTGTGTTCCAAATTCCATGTTCTGAATTCTGTGTTCCGAATTCCATGTTCCGAATCCGTGTTCCGAGTTCCTTGTTCCAAGTTCCGTGTTCCATGTTCCATGTTCCAATTCTGTGTTCCGAATTCCATGTTCTGTTTTCCGAGTTTCATGTTCCAAATTCTGTGTTCCAAATTCTGTGTTCCGTTTACGTGTTCCGAGTTCCATGTTCTGATTCCGATGTTTAAATTACATATTCCGATTCCAGTTTTATAATTCCATGTTCCGAATCTGTGTTCCGAATCCATGTTCCGAGTTCCATGTTCCAAGTTCTGATTCTCTGTTCCGAATTCCATGTTCTGAGTTCTGAGTTCCGTGTTCCTCAGTTCCATGTTCCGATTCCATGGTCCGAATTCTATGTTCCACTTCTGTATTCTGAATTCCGTTTTTCATGTTCAAAATTCCATGTTCCATGTTCCGATTCTGTGTTTCATGTTCCGAATTCCGTGTTCCGAATTCCATGTTCAGATTGCATGTTCCAGATTCTGTGTTCCAAATTCCATGTTCCGAATCCGTGTTCCAAGTTCCGATTTTGTGTTCCGAATTCCATGTTCTGTGTTCCAAGTTCCACATTCCGATTTCCGTGTTCCAATTCTGTGTTTCGAATTCCATGTTCGGAATTCCATGTTCCGAGTTCCGTGTTCCAAGTTACATTTTCCGAGTTCCATGTTCTAAGTTCCGATTTTGTGTTCCGAATTCCATGTTCGGAGTTCCATGTTCTGAATTCTGTGTTCCGAATTCCATGTTTCAATTCCGTGTTCCGAGTTCCGTGTTCCGATTCCTTGTTCCAAATTCCGGGTTCTGTGTTCCGATTCCATGTTCCGAGTTCCATGTCCCAAGTTCCGATTCTGTGTTCTGAATTCCATGTTCCATGTTCCGAGTTCTGTGTTCTGAATTCCATGTTTTGCTTTCATGTTCCAAATTCAATGTTTCAAATTCCATGTTCTGACTTCCATGTTCCATTTTCCGATTCTGTGTTCCGAATTCCATGTTCCGAGTTCTGTGTTCTGTTTCCGTGTTCCGAATTCTGTGTTCCAAATTCCATGTTCCGAGTTCTGTGTTCTGATTCCGTGTTCCGAATTCTGTGTTTCGAATTCCATGTTCTGATTCTGTGTTCCGAATTCCATGTTCCGTGTTCCGAATTCCATGTTCCGATTCCGTGTTCCAAATTGCGTGTTCCATATTTCGTGTTACAATTCCGTGTTCCCTATTCCATGTTCTGTGTTCCGAGGTCCGTGTTCTGAATTCTATGTTTCGATTCCAAATTCCATGTTCCTTATTATGAGTTCTGTGAAATCGGAACACCAAACATGGAATTCCGTGTTCCGAGTTCTGTGTTCCGAATTCTGTATTTTCTGATTCCGTGTTCCGAATTCTGTGTTCCGAATTCTATGTTCTGAGTCTGTGTTCTGAATTCGGAACACGAAACATGGAATTCAGAACATGGAATCAGAACAAGAAACATAGAACTCTATACATGGTATTTGGAACACAGAATCAGAACACAGAATATGTATTTTGGAACTCAGAATCAAAAACATGGAATTTGGAACACGGAACATGGAATTCGAAACATGGAACACGGAATTCAGAATACAGAATTGGAAAATGGAACTCGGAACACAGAACTCGGAACTCGGAATTCGGAACAGGAAACGTGGAATTCAGAACACAGAATCAGAACTTGGAACATGGAGATCGGAACATGGAATTTGGAACACGGAATCGGAACATGAAATTCGGAATATGGAATCCGAACACGGAATCTGAAACACGGAATCTAGAACACAAAATCTGAACATGGAATTTGGAGCACGCAATTCGGAACAAGGAATTCGCAACATGGAACACGAAATCGGAACACGGAACACGGAACATGGAACATGGAATTCGCAACATGGAACTCGAAATCGGAACACGGAACATGGAATTCAGAACATGAAATAGGAACATGGAACATAGAACTCTGAACATGGAATTTGGAACACAGAATCGGAACATGGAATTCAGAACACGGAATTCGGAACACAGAACTTGGAACAGTGAAAATAGAATTCATAACACAGAATCAGAACATGGAATTCAAAACTTGGAACACGGAATTCGGAACACAGAATCAGAACATGGAATTCAGAAGACAGAATCGGAACTCGGAACATGGAATTTGGAACACGGAATCAGAACCTGGAATTCAGAATACGGATTCCAAACATGGAATTCGGAACACGGAACTGGAACATGGATTTGGAACATGTAATTCAGAATACGGAATACGAACATGGAATTCGGAACAAAGAACTAGGAACACGGAACATGTAATTCGGAACACAGGATCGGAACTTGGAACATAGAACATGGAACTCGGAACATGGAATTTGGAAGACGGAATTCGGAACACAGAATTTGGAACATGATGTAATTTGTAGCCTCAGTATAATAATGTTAAGACTTAATATAGTAATAATAGATTTTTGATTTAGTCATGTGTAACCTACAGTAAACTTTAGCTTCAATATAGTAATAATAGCTTTAATATAGTCATTTATGGTCTCAAAATAATCAAATAATCATTTCTTGGCACAATATAAATAAAGGTACATTAATAAAACAAGAGCAAACAAAATTAAAATAAATAATCAATTAAAATAAAATAGTAGACAAAATAAAACAAATTAAATATTACAAATAATAAAAACAAATAAAATACAACCATAAAGTATAAAAGTATGGATATTAAAACTAAGAGAAAGTTTATAAAAAACACTACATAAAAGCCAGGCTGAACAAATGCGTTTTTAGTTTAGGCTTAAGTTTTGAGCTTCTCTCACATTAGTTGGAAGGTTATTCCAGCATTTTGGAGCATAGTGGCTAAAAGCAGCATCACCAAACGTTTTTGTTTTTCTTTGTGGAACAACAAAAAGAGAAGATCTGGAGAATCTGAGGAGCCTACTTGGTTCATAAGTCAAAAGCATTTCATTGAGGTTGTAAGGATTCAGACTCAAGAGGTCTTATACGATCCATTAGCAAGGTTTATTTACTTAGAGCAGTGAAAAGGTAAACAAAAACAGTCCAACGCGCGAGGAGTCCGGGGGGAGTGAGCAGTGGGCCTGCAGCAGGCTGAGAGGGGATCCCTTTGGGCAGGCTGGATGGTGCACAGGGTCGCTGATGTCAGTTCGCTGCTTGACTGTGACACCACGCTGGAACAATGCAGTGCAGGAGGAGAGCCGAGCAGCACCTCGCGTCCTGGAGACAGGGGAGAGAGAAACCAGCCCAGGAGAGACAGTTTGAACAGTGGTTAGAAGCTCCTCGCTGTGGTCTCAACAGAGAGCACCCTCACCGAGGGTGGTATTTCAGTGCTAATGCTAACTAAAAACAGACACTAGTGGACCGTCCAGAGCCGGGGAACGAACTCACTACGGGGAACAAGTCCGGTAGTCCAGTGGTGCACCAACCTCGCTTCACGGGGATGCCTGAGGGAAGGCTCAGCCGGGTGGAGGTGAGTGCCGGGCAGGTCAGAAGGACTGCAGATCCTCTTGGGCTCCAGGGAGTAAGACAGGACCCCGCTGGGGAGAAGCCAAGTCTGGTTGGACCTGTGAAGAGTTTTGAATTAACTGTAGCTGGTGTGTTTTAGATTTTGGTAGGCCAGAAAGGAGAGTGTTACTATAGTCCAACCTTCTAGCTGTTAAAGGTTTTACTTCCCCATCCGTACAGTCTGCATGTGGATGCTGTTACCAATAATTTGGCCAACAGCCGTTTAGCCTGTATATGCTAAGATGAAGACTGTATAAGTCTGTATAAGTAGCTATTGGAGAGAAAACTATAGAGCAGCGGTCACTAATAGACCCAGACGTTGTCCAATGTGGACCCAAACAGTGTGTCGACAGTGTTTTTTTAAAGCGGCGAAACGTTTCAAGTCTTTTTTAAAAAATTTTTTTATTGGATGCATTTCTATACACCAACAAAAGAAATAATTAACATAACGTTGCTGTCCAAAGGAGAGAACACAGATAAAAAAAAATTATATATATATCATATATATATACACATCATACATACCATATATAATTATATATATATTATATACTATATATAAACATATATATAACAACAACCAGAAAGAACAAAAAATATCTCCTCCAGCAACATTATTTCTTTCCCCTTTTACCCCTTTTTTTTCCCTATCCCTGCCCCACCTCCCCTCTACTCCCTTCCCTCCCATCAACCTATTAACAATCACAAAAAATAGATAAATAAATAAAGGAATAAAAAAAGAAGAGAAAGACAGAAAAATAAAGAAAGAAAGAAAGAAAAGAAAAAATAAATAAATAAATAAATAAATAAAAGGAGGAAAGAAAAATAATAATCCCCTCAATCAGCCGGCATAAACTGAAGTGAATTGAAAAAAATAAAGAAAGGATTCCACTTAGAATAAAATGTTGCAGTATTGCCTTTCAAGGTAGATCTTATCTTTTCCATAGTAAGAAAATGCATGACATCTCGGAGCACGTTTCAAGTCTTTATACGGTATTCACCGTATTTCACCACGCCCACTTTCAAGCGTGTGTTTCTTCCGCCTTTGTGTTAGAACTTCCGCTCAGCTAATCAAAATGAATACAGTTACATGGGTGGAGACCAGAGAGACAGTAAGAAGTTCTAATGGGACAACACTGTCTCATCCGAGGTTAATAACACAGTGGGTGGGTGATATGAGAAGGTGGTCTGAGGTTAATAACACAGTGGGTGGGTGATATGAGAAGGTGGTCTGAGGTTACTAACACAGTGAGTGGGTGATATGAGAAGGTGGTCTGAGGTTAATAACACAGTGGGTGGATGATATGAGAAGGTGGTCTGAGGTTATTAACACAGTGGGTGGGTGATATGAGAAGGTGGTCTTAGGTTAATAACACAGTGGGTGGGTGATATGAGAAGGTGGTCTGAGGTTATTTACACAGTGGGGGGGGGTGATATGAGAAGGTGGTCTGAGGTTACTTATGGAGACATGTTTAATTACTCTGTACTCTCGGAAGGTGTAGACGGTTCAGTAATGAAAAACTATAAAAGTACTGAAGCGTATCAGTACCTGCACAGTGGGAAGGTGGGCGTGTCCTCCTACACACAGACGGTGAGTTTATATTTCTGAAAGCCGGTTAAACCCAAGTCCAGCCAGCTGCCCGAGCCACTCTGCGTGGGTGTTAGTTACAGTCCAGATAGCCTAGCGCGGTGGACACTGATCAGAGAACAGTTACTAACTGATAGACTCACCAGCACCCGACACGTCTGCTTCCTCGGAGCTTCATAAGTGAGACATTTCTCTGGATAAGGAAGCTCTGGTGCTGGTTCTCCTCCACAGAATGGTAAGAGCAGACATACGGAGGTTTGGGTGGATGATTTGGTTGGTTCTTTGGAAGGCGGCCCCCCAACACTCTGATCTTTATGTGCTGTGTTCGTAACTCTGTTGTTCAAGCCAAGTTCTCCTCTTCTTCCAATTACTGACTCCCTCTAACTGAACATGTTATTCTAGTCATTTCATATGTTTATTGTCGTTTAGCTTGTAATCAGTATCAACGTATTCATGGGCGCACCGGAAGTTCTAACACAAAGTAAACAAAGATGGCCCTTGTGTTTACTTCAAGTGAGGAAAAAAAACATTTATTATTAGTTTATAAATAATGAATTCAGTTCAGCATTTAAACAGTAAATATACTGAAATATACTGAACGGTATGTGTGGTGTTTCAGTAACTGATGGTATAAGATGCTGATACTAGACTACTTCAGTAAACAGGATACACCACTGAATCAGAACACACGTTTAGAAGTTATGATGGTCCGGACCTTGGCCTGAAGAAATTTCCACCAACTGGACCTTACTGACTCTAATTAAAATCCCCCCTACTATAGGGGGGACGCTGTGCTGTTCATGGCTCTCAGGAAGCGAATGCATCATTGGAGCCTGTACTTTTCAGCCCAGGCTGCTTTTTAAATGCCATTGAGAACAAAGGTGAGGCTACATACATATATACATATATATATATATATATATATATATATATATATATATATATATATATATATATATATATATATATATATATATTAGTCTTCATGGAACAGCATCAAAGACTTGTTTAATGTTAAGCGATGCTGGAAATGGCTTTGTAGAAACCTACTAATGTTATGGGACCTCAATGAAAGAAAAATGAGGTGGCATGGCCTAAGAGCTGCTTCCTGAATTGTATTTTTGGCTTATGGTAATTTTTGGGCATATTTTGGCAAAGCTGCCCCTTTAATGCTGGTCATTTTCACAGCTTCTGGACGCATTCTGCATGACAGATAACAACTCAGCAGGTTCCATTAAAGATGTTTCATCTGTCCATTTGTAAGGGAAGAGAAGTCATCACTCACTCCCACATTTTGGGTAATTTGCTAATGCTCCCGCTTTGTGGTGCGGGTTATTAATGAGATATCTTTCAGAGGACTCATCTATCATAATATTTTGTTTGTCTGTGATTCGTGTCCTCACTTGTTGAGATGTATTAGAGAAGCATTACATAACGTTCATGTAACACTGTCGAATAGTCAAAGGCAAAAGTTTGGGGACATGTTTTGTTCTCAGAGCACATCTTCTGTAGAGATACTTATACACTCTCTTGCTCTCTCTCTCTTTATATATATATATATATATATATATATATATATATATATATATATATATATATATATACATACACTACCACTCAAAAGTTCACTTTAAGAATCGCTTTAAAAGGATCACTTTAGAATTTCATTTCATGCAATTTTCATGCAATTCACAAACAATATTGTTCATTTCACAATTAATGTAAGTGTATCAGATGATTTTTAAAGAATAAAAAGTTGTATTTCTAAATTGCACAAAGCACTGTCCCAATGATTGACAGGAGCAGTAAGAGAGTAAAACTCTTTGGAAAAACCATCAGAATCTCAATTTTAGCTGCAAAACCAATTTGAATCTCCATTTTAGTTGTAGGACCAATCAAAATGACCATTCTAGAACCGATCAGAATCTCTTTTTCAGCAGCAAAACCAATCAGAATCTCTTTTTCAGCAGCAAAACCAATCAGAATCTCTTTTTCAACAGCAAAACCAATCAGAAGCTCCTTTTCAGCAGCAAAACCAATCAGAATCTCTTTTTCAGCAGCAAAACCAATCAGAAGCTCCTTTTCAGCAGCAAAACCAATCAGAATCTCTTTTTCAGCAGCAAAACCAATCAGAAGTTCCTTTTCAGCAGCAAAACCAATCAGAAAGACCATTTCAGTGACAGAACCAATCAGAATCTCCACTTAAGCAAATGAACCAATCAGAGCCCTAATTGTAATAGCAGAACCAATCAGAAAGGCCATTTTAGCAGCAGAACTGATCAAAAATACCATTTTAAAAGCAGAACCAATCAGAATGACCATTTTCAGAATCAGAATCAGACTTTATTGGCCAAGTATGCTCACACATACAAGGAGTTTGTTTTTGGTTACAGTAGCTCATAGTACACGATAACTAACATTATAGAAGTAACAAACACACCCAACCTAGCCATCGTCCTACACACGCACACACACACACACACACACACACACACACACACACACACACACACAGACATACACGTACAGACACACCTGCTAACTTGTGCACTTCAGCAGCAAAACCAATCAGAATCTTAATTTCAGCAGCAGAACTAAACAGAATCTCAAGTTTAGCAAACAAGAACAAGATCAAAATTAGAACCTAATTAGAAAAGAGTGAAACTATTTATTTTATGTCTTCTATTCGTTGAGGGGAAAAGTTAAATGGGAGATAATATGATTATCTGCCTATGATGAGAAATAAATACTAGTTCTGCTCAAATATGGCTCCTCAGATAGCAACACATAATATTCCAAAATTGCTTGAAAACAATCTGGTTCTATTTATTAACATTGAAAGTTGACATTGTGTGTTTTTCTTTTACAGCGACCAATAGACTGTTTGCCACTGCTGGTTCACTCTCAGACCACCCTCAAACTTAATTTTAACTTGATTTCAAACACACAGAAACTTTATATATGCATTACAAACAACAAAACAAATAATGACCGATTATATAAAGCATATATATATATATTCCCATAGACACAGTCCTAAACCGTGTGGAGACCCTTCCCAGAAGAGCTGAAGCTGTTATAGCTGCAAAGGTTGGGCCGACATCATATTAAACCTTAAGAATGGGACGTCACTCAAATTCATATGCGTGTGAAAACAGATGAATGAGTACTTCTGGCAATATAGCGTATAAAAAAAAAAAAAAAAAAAATATATATATATATATATATATATATATATATATATATATATAGAGAGAGAGAGAGAGAGAGAGAGAGAGAGAGCTTCATAATCAAATTAAATTAGCACCGTGGAGTTTCCTGTACATTTCCACTCTTCTTCTTTCATACCAGGCCAACAACTACAGTCGTTTTTCTGCAGGTTGAATACAGAAAAGTCTGCCATCTTGATTACTCGGCCAGAGCTAAACCTCAAAGACTGATTGCAAATGTGGCCGACCAGATGATAGAACGATGATGACTCGCTCCCTTCAGCTTGAGTTCCAGCCATGAAAGGCTATTTCAGGCAGAAAATAAAAATAGCTCGGGGTGATTTTTCTGCACAATTCCACCACCATCAGTTCCGGAGAACCAGAGCTCAGGTTTAATTTATGTCCAATTATTGTATCCGACTTGAAAAATTCTCACTGATGGCCCAGTTTTTAGGGTGTTGGCTCACAAATCATGAAGCTTATCAGTATTATAGTGACGGAACACGGCTTATTGTTTCGTGGTGTTGCCTATGTGTAGTAAACAGAAGTAAAATGTATGAGTTACAGCTGCAAAGTGCATCTTCTTGAGTTTAACTCAAGGCCTGTATGACCAGAAATGCTCCTAGTGTTCACAGCTTCCTAGTATGTATGGAAAATAGGCTGCAGAAGCAACCTGTTTAGGTTTTTGCGTGTTTTTGCGTGTCATGAAAACCAATATTTACAAATATTCACTAATTTCTATAACAATTTAGCTGTAACAGTGGGTTGCCTTTAGTATAGGGCACATTTCAGGGCAGCCAATCGGAGTAGAGGTCATTTACATACATGTTAGCAAAAACAGATTACAGTTTAATTGTAACCTTTTTTATTTTTAATAATCAATGAAGCCTCAACCTTAAGAAACATTTGGCTCGGCTGGCTAACTAATTACAGTTCACAAGAAAAAGCACTTCCAATCTTCCTGACTCCAATTCCCAGAGTGCATCTCTAGATGACATCACACCCACATGTTTACAACACACGAATAACACATCACTTCCTCGTTCTGCTTCCCCAGAGTATTGATCACACACACCTGATACTCATTAGACACACACACTATACAAACACCTCACTCTAGGTGCATCCAACATCGCCTACTTGTCTACTACTCAGTAGTGAAATCAGTAGGCGAGCGCGGCTAGTATGTCTGAATACTCAGTAGAAAATCAGTAGGCGAGCGGGGCTAGTATGTCTGAATACTCAGTAGTAAATCAGTAGGCGAGCGCGGCTAGTATGTCTGAATACTCAGTAGTGAAATCAGTAGGCGAGCGGGGCTAGTATGTCTGAATACTCAGTAGTAAATCAGTAGGCGAGCGTGGCTAGTATGTCTGAATACTCAGTAGTGAAATCAGTAGGTGAGCGCAGCTAGTATGTCTGAATACTCAGTAGTGAAATCAGTAGATGAGCGCAGCTAGTATGTCTGAATACTCAGTAGTAAATCAGTAGGCGAGCGCGGCTAGTATGTCTGAATACTCAGTAGTAAATCAGTAGGCGAGCGCGGCTAGTATGTCTGAATACTCAGTAGTAAATCAGTAGGCGAGCGCGGCTAGTATGTCTGAATACTCAGTAGTAAATCAGTAGGCGAGCGCGGCTAGTATGTCTGAATACTCAGTAGTAAATCAGTAGGCGAGCGCGGCTAGTATGTCTGAATACTCAGTAGTAAATCAGTAGCGAGTGCGGCTAGTATGTCTGAATACTCAGTAGTAAATCAGTAGGCGAGCGCGGCTAGAATATCCGAATACTCAGTAGTAAATCAGTAGGCGAGCGCGGCTAGAATATCCGAATACTCAGTAGTAAATCAGTAGGTGAGCGCGGCTAGTATGTATGAATACTCAGTAGTAAATCAGTAGGCGAGCGGGGCTAGTATGTCTGAATACTCAGTAGTGAAATCAGTAGGCGAGCGCGGCTAGTATGTCTGAATACTCAGTAGTGAAATCAGTAGGCGAGCGCGACTAGTATGTCTGAATACTCAGTAGTAAATCAGTAGGCGAGCGCGGCTAGTATGTCTGAATACTCAGTAGTAAATCAGTAGGCGAGCGTGGCTAGTATGTCTGAATACTCAGTAGTAAATCAGTAGACGAGCGTGGCTATTATGTCTGAATACTCAGCAGTGAAATCAGTAGGCGAGCGTGGCTAGTATGTCTGAATACTCAGTAGTGAAATCAGTAGGCGAGCGCGGCTAGTATGTCTGAATACTCAGCAGTGAAATCAGTAGGCGAGCGTGGCTAGTATGTCTGAATACTCAGTTGTGAATCAGTAGGCGAGCGCGGCTAGTATGTCTGAATACTCAGTAGTAAATCAGTAAGCGAGCGCGGCTAGTATGTCTGAATACTCAGTAGTAAATCAGTAAGCGAGCGCGGCTAGTATGTCTGAATACTCAGTAGTAAATCAATAGGCGAGCGCGGCTAGTATGTCTGAATACTCAGTAGTGAAATCAGTAGGCGAGCGCGGCTAGTATGTCCGAATACTCAGTAGTGAAATCAGTAGGCGAGCGCGGCTAGTATGTCCGAATACTCAGTAGTGTAATCAGTAGGTGAGCGCGGCTAGTATGTCCGAATACTCAGTAGTGAAATCAGTAGGCGAGCGCGGCTAGTATGTCCGAATACTCAGTAGTGAAATCAGTAGGCGAGCGCGGCTAGTATGTCTGAATACTCAGTAGTAAATCAGTAGGCGAGCGCGGCTAGTATGTCCGAATACTCAGTAGTGAATCAGTAGGTGAGCGCGGCTAGTATGTCCGAATACTCAGTAGTGAAATCAGTAGGCGAGCGCGGCTAGTATGTCCGAATACTCAGTAGTAAATCAGTAGATGAGCGCGGCTAGTATGTCTGAATACTCAGTAGTAAATCAGTAGGCGAGCGTGGCTAGTATGTCCGAATACTCAGTAGTAAATCAGTAGGCGAGCGCGGCTAGTATGTCTGAATACTCAGTAGTAAATCAGTAGGCGAGCGCGGCTAGTATGTCCGAATACTCAGTAGTAAATCAGTAGGTGAGCGCGGCTAGTATGTCTGAATACTCAGTAGTAAATCAGTAGGCGAGCGTGGCTAGTATGTCTGAATACTCAGTAGTAAATCAGTAGGCGAGCGCGGCTAGTATGTCTGAATACTCAGTAGTAAATCAGTAGGTGAGCGGGGCTAGTATATCCGAATACTCAGTAGGCATCGAGTAGTATGTGAGTGGTCATTAAATGATGGCTGTAGACTTGTTTACAGTTTCCTGCTGCTTTTTTTCTAGGGTCTGCTGGCTTCTTCCTCATATCCTTATCATTATTCTGAGATAATGTTATAGAATCTTACCCCAGTGCACCTGTCCAGAGGCGATTAGTCATGGTTCCTTGAACTTTTCCACTCCTATATTAGTGAACCAGCTGTTCTTACTGGGATGTTGACAGTCTTCGCTTTGGAGCTTTTGTTATTTGGGCGTTGTTTAATAATGATGTCCTTGAGAACTCAAAAGAAGGTCCTTCACTTTCATTATGACTGCTACTTGTTGTGAAAACTTCCAAACCAATGGCAACATCTTTCATACAATTTGCAAAAAAACATTTATTTATTTTTATGCAGCCATTACAATTTTTCCCTTTAATTTAATTCCGAAACATGTTGTACGGTTAAAAGTGTCCCCAGCCAGTGCTGCTGGTGGTTTCGTTCAATAAAGAGCACTATGTTCCTGTGTCTTCTTTGTAAAGAAGTCACATTTGGTGTCAGAAAGTGGGCTGGCTCCCTAGTGGTCTGAAACAGAATGGCACAAGCAGTGAGAAAGACCGAACCCAGTCGCAGACTGTGGAAAAACAGGTAAAGAGTCCAACAGCTTGGACACCAGTCAAAGAGGACCTGCTGGTGGAGCATCAGCCATGGCTCTCAAGAGTGAAGGCTCCAGCCATGGACTGTGGAAGAAGAGTCAGCACAGAAAGGACCAGCTGTGGAACCAGGTGTTGGATGGCAAAAGAGTCCAAAAGCTTGGGCACTGGCCCGCAAGGACCTACCATAGAAACATCAGCCACGGCTCTCTAGCTGATGGCCAGGTTGATTGGAAGTGACCTACCTGCCCCTTGGCCATTGAGTCTGGAGACTAGCAAGGAGCGTTAACCACAGCTCCACAGCATGAAGGTTCAGCAGGTATGTCCAGGATTCAACAGCATGAAGGTTTTAGCACAGGATGCTTGCTGGGGGCACTGCTGCCAGAGGAGCTGGTTTAACACATGGTCGGCCTTCAAATTATTACAGCCGAGTCAAGTACCTATCATCAGATAGTATAGTTGGAAGTGACCTGCCTGCTCCTTAGCTGTTTCAGCCAGGGCTGGTGGAGGTTTCTCCAGTGCTGTTATGCTCAATATAAAACATTAGCCTAAAGCACTATGTATATTAAGACCCCGCCCGGAGTGGCTAATCGGGAGATTCGGGAGGATTCCCGATGGGCCAGCTCATGTCGATCTCGAGTTTGGGCCGGCTGGATGGGAAAAATAATTTTGACACATATCTGTCACTTATCTAATCTTCTTACATTCATTCTCCACTCAACTACGTATTCATTCACTCTCATCTAACAGCACAGCCTCTACATCACAGTAAATTAGGTGGGTTCTACCATCTGAGGGAATCCTCCCCTCCTAAAAAGTTCGTTGCGCCACGATTCATCTTTTCTGGAGCGGTAAAGTTAAACATAGCAGAATAGTGCGGAGCGGAAGTCGGTAGTGATGGAGGGCAGAAGGAAGCCAGGTGGAGACGAAAAGGACAGGTTAAAAAAGAAAGACGTTGGAAGAAGATGCGGCCAAATGTGTGAAATTAACAGAGCTGTTCTCCAGACAGACCCCAGATCAGCCAGTAAACAGAGATACAGAGATAAGTCTGTATTGTCAGTGTAAGGCTATTGCACAACGTTTGCAATGACAGCTTAGCATAGTTTATGTTGTAGAGCCTAATACTTACCATTAATCACACATATCCAGTTTCAATCTGAAAATAATAAACAGAATTTAGAAGTGTAGTATATTAATAGCCAAGCTCATTAATGGAATATTTTTGTAGGAGGCCATGTTTACTGAATGTACATGTAAAGGATAGTCTATAGATATAGTTATTTATACTCTGTATAATAACTAAAAGTTATTTGTAATGTATTGTATAACCGAGAATAGACGTGATATATGTTATATTATGTTAATGTTAATGTACACAGAGAAGGAAATTCTCATGTCTATAGACAATGTTATTAATATAGTTGAGAAGCCAGTGCACTGCTTTAGAGGCTTTGATGCTGTGTGTAGCTACTAAACATGCGTGTAGTAAAGCTACTTAAGAGTTTAGTGTAAATCTAACAATAGAGCTCCTCTCTGTTGGGAAGAAAAAAAAAATAATTTCAAATGATTTTAATTTCAATTTATTGCTTATGTACAAATGTAAATACGTTTTCATCTTCATCACATTTTTTATCTTTTAAATCTTTATCTGATTTAAATTTGAATTAAACATGTTTATGTAAAGAGTTTTCTGTTAACCTACCAACATATACCTGAACTTATAACAAATAAAAAGGTGCTGTGAGTACTAGCTGCTGCAACATGAAAACAAAAAAAAAACATAAAATAAAAAGAACCATGTTTCATTTATTCAGATTCCTTCTCCATGAAAAAAAGTGGGCCCTGATTAAGACTGAAACATGGAATCAAGAAGCTTGGTGAGCATTTCACTCTGTGACAGTTGGGAAAAAGTATATTATTTATATATTATTTATAGTATATACTTTTCTCCACCTGCTGGTGCCCAGTAACAATGTCCTACTATGGCCGACCTGGCCATAGAATGAGTTTATGGCTCAATAGATCCAGGAAAAGATCCAGGAACCTCCCAAGGAAATCTGCCCCAAGCCCAGGTAGATAATGACTTGGCCAGACGGGTCACACGGGACCGATGGACCTTTGTTGGCAAGATTTAAATAGGGTGTGTTTGCTGGTTGAGCTCAGGCCTTTCTCAGAGCATGTCTTCTTCATGGAATCTTCAAGAATAAAGCATATACTCTGAACTGGACCAGAAAAGAAGTTACAACAAACTGCTGAGGTACAAAAACGAAGTCAAGAACTTTTAATTGTCTTTAATTGTGATTTCCATTAATTCCCCACCCTTAACGTTACATAACATGAGAGACGATTTAAATGTAATTCATGTTTCCTCCACCAGAGGGCCATACATCTCACAGACTTACATCTTCTTACTCACCTTGATATATACATGAGACCTCATAAAAACAAGATCATTAACCACCTCAGCCTGCTTGCTCCTGTATGAACACTCTAGGGAGTGCCCAAGACTTCAGTGCAACCCTTGTTTATTTCTCTTTTCTTGTAAGCTGGTCTGAGTTCAGACCAGGGTGGGCGTTTATTCCCGCCAATAAGCAGAAACCTAATAGCCGGGACCGTACGGTCCGATAATAGTTATCTTCACGTCTGATAAGACCCTGCTTAACGTTAAACCGCCGCTTTCAGAAGTGGAAGAAGACGATGCATGTTATATCCGAGATCCGGGAACAACCACCAAGGAGAGAGAGAGAGAGAGAGAGAGAGAGAAGGGAAAGGTGAAAAAGTGGAGGGGGGAGCCCCCTATGTCCTCCCCCACCCCGTCCCCATCGACCTGCCAAACTTCAGAGAGCAGATGATCTCATGGCAGTTACTTTCGGCGTGGCCAAAGCGGGAGGGGGCGGAGCCAGATCAAAGCGAGCCTCTTCTCTGCTTATCCCTCTCTCTCAGGCCAGGAGGGAGGGAGAGGAGGAGAGGAAGGGAGAGGAGGACAAGGAGATCAGGCTTGAAAGGAGGGAAGACCTGGGCCGGATTTAAGGAGATCTGAAAGAACGGCGCCCCGCTGTGTTAACCTCACACACACACACCCACTCTTATATTCGTATACACACACTTTTTAAAACTTCTGTCCTTTCCTTTTGTGCTTTCTCTCTCTCTCTCTCTCTCTCTCTCTCTCACACACACACACACACACACACACACAGAGGTGTGTCAGTATGCAGCATCACATGAACAGTATCATGGCATATACATAGGGGGCGCTATCACACAACCTCAAAGGAGACTTAAGCTGTTTACATACACTCAAAATCATCCATCCATTATCTGCCGCTTTCTACCGCTAGACGGGGTCATGGGGGGGTTGGCGCCAATCCCACCGTCATCGGGCGAAGGCAGGGTACACCATGGACAGTTCGCCAGTCCATTGCATGGCCAACATTCACTCAGTTTAGAGTGACCAGTCAACCTAACATGCATGTGTTTGGACTGTGGGAGGAAACCAGAGTACCCGGAGGAAACCCACTCACACTACACCACAACACCACCATACTAACCACTACACCACCATACTAACCACAACACCACCATACTAACCACTACACCACCATACTAACCACTACACCACCATACTAACCACTACACCACCATACTGACCACTACACCACCATACTAACCACTACACCACCGTACTAACCACTACACCACCATACTAACCACTACACCACCATACTAACCACTACACCACCATACTAACCACTACACCACCATACTAACCACTACACCACCGTACTGACCACTACACCACCATACTAACCACAACACCACCGTACTAACCACTACACCACCATACTAACCACTACACCACCGTACTAACCACTACACCACCATATTAACCACAACACCACCATACTAACCACTACACCACCATACTAACCACTACACCACCATACTAACCACTACACCACCGTACTGACCACTACACCACCATACTAACCACAACACCACCATACTAACCACTACACCACCATACTAACCACTACACCACCGTACTAACCACTACACCACCATACTAACCACTACACCACCATACTAACCACTACACCACCATACTAACCACTACACCACCGTACTGACCACTACACCACCATACTAACCACTACACCACCATACTAACCACTACACCACCGTACTAACCACTACACCACCGTACTAACCACTACACCATCGTACTAACCACTACACCACCATACTAACCACTACACCACCGTACTGACCACTACACCACCATACTGACCACTACACCACCATACTAACCACTACACCACCATACTAACCACTACACCACCATACTGACCACTACACCACCATACTAACCACTACACCACCGTACTAACCACTACACCACCATACTAACCACTACACCACCATACTAACCACTACACCACCGTACTGACCACTACACCACCATACTAACCACTACACCACCATACTAACCACTACACCACCATACTAACCACTACACCACCGTACTAACCACTACACCACCATACTAACCACTACACCACCATACTAACCACTACACCCACAGTACTAACCACTACACCACCTTACTAACCACTACACCACCATACTAACCACTACACCACCATACTAACCACTACACCACAGTACTAACCACTACACCACCTTACTAACCACTACACCACCATACTGACCACTACACCACCATACTAACCACTACACCACCATACTAACCACTACACCACCGTACTAACCACTACACCACCATACTAACCACTACACCACCGTACTAACCACTACACCACCATATTAACCACAACACCACCATACTAACCACTACACCACCATACTAACCACTACACCACCATACTAACCACTACACCACCATACTAACCACAACACCACCATACTAACCACTACACCACCATACTAACCACTACACCACCGTACTAACCACTACACCACCATATTAACCACAACACCACCATACTAACCACTACACCACCATACTAACCACTACACCACCATACTAACCACTACACCACCGTACTGACCACTACACCACCATACTAACCACAACACCACCATACTAACCACTACACCACCATACTAACCACTACACCACCGTACTAACCACTACACCACCATACTAACCACTACACCACCATACTAACCACTACACCACCATACTAACCACTACACCACCGTACTGACCACTACACCACCATACTAACCACTACACCACCATACTAACCACTACACCACCGTACTAACCACTACACCACCGTACTAACCACTACACCATCATACTAACCACTACACCACCATACTAACCACTACACCACCGTACTGACCACTACACCACCATACTGACCACTACACCACCATACTAACCACTACACCACCATACTAACCACTACACCACCATACTGACCACTACACCACCATACTAACCACTACACCACCATACTAACCACTACACCACCATACTAACCACTACACCACCGTACTGACCACTACACCACCATACTAACCACTACACCACCATACTAACCACTACACCACCATACTAACCACTACACCACCGTACTAACCACTACACCACCATACTAACCACTACACCACCATACTAACCACTACACCACAGTACTAACCACTACACCACCTTACTAACCACTACACCACCATACTAACCACTACACCACCATACTAACCACTACACCACAGTACTAACCACTACACCACCTTACTAACCACTACACCACCATACTGACCACTACACCACCGTACTAACCACTACACCACCGTACTGACCACTACACCACCATACTAACCACTACACCACCGTACTAACCACTACACCACCGTACTAACCACTACACCACCATACTAACCACTACACCACCGTACTAACCACTACACCACCATACTAACCACTACACCACCGTACTAACCACTACACCACCATACTAACCACTACACCACCATACTGACCACTACACCACCATACTAACCACTACACCACCGTGCTAAGCACTAGAAGAAGAGATCAAAACTATTAAAATAACACTTAATGCCAGTGAGAAGGTCATACAGTGCTGATGGTGATGCAGTTCTATATCCCTCCATTCCTCAACCTGTAGATGGATATTAAGAAGGCCAGTCAGATGAGAAGATTTTCACCAGTTAATGCAAGAAAATGATGAATGATGATGAAAATGATGAATGATGATGAAAATGATGAATGATGATGAATTGAAAATATTGATCACTCGTTATTCCCTTGAGTTCTGATGAATCTGGATTTAATAAATAATGTACTCATGTAAGTATTACACAGGAGGAGAGAGAGAGAGAGAGAGTGATGCTTAAGGAGCCTGACAGGGCTGAAGGAGCAGAACTGGTGGAGGTTGGTGATTAAGAAAGCGAGGGATAAGCTTTCAGGAAAATCAATTCTATATTTAATTGAATTTAACTGAGAAAATGTAATATCTGCCACTAGGATCCCGTAATTCTGTCAGCCGGCTTATTAAACATGCCTACAGAGCAAAATCACACTTTCTGATTGCACCAATCGGGAATCTATAATCTGCGTATTTGAATAATAGTATTATAATAACGCTATTATATAATATTATATAACAATAATAGAACCTGCGGCAGAATCTAAGAGAGAGGAGAGCGGGTGGACTTCAGAACCTGATCTGAGTCTCATATACGTGAATGGATATAGTATTTCACACCAACTACTAAGGCTTAGCCCACATCCCATCCATGAACCTTCAGTGACACCCCTTTGGGACAGAGATCTGTCAGTCAAGCTTCTCGTAAGCCACGCCCACACAGTCCCTAGGTCTAATCTCAGTGTGGCATATAAATAATACAGCAATAAGAGAAATAAATTAATAAAGAAGTTACTGTGACAGGCATCCTGTGACGTTTGTGTATAGGGTTATATCACAGGGTTCAAGAGTTACAGGTTTAATTTTATATAAGAATTTAGGTTGTATATGGTCCAGGCACTTAAACAGCCACACATCCTTTCAGACCCATAGTGTTGAGGTATCTTCTCACAGTGGAATGATGGACACTGTGGATGTTCTCAGATCTGAAGGTGGAATTTAGAGCTATTTGTTTGCACCCAGAGGAATTTGCCCTCCACGTTTAACCCATTTGTGCAGTAAAACACAATAGTGAAACACACACACACACTAGGGGGCAGTGAAACACACACACATACAGACACACACTAGTGAGCATACACACTAGGGAGCAGTGAAACACACACACACACTAACCAATGAACACACACACTAGGGGACGGTGAAACACACACATATACATACATACTAGCAGCAGTTAAACACTCACATACACACACCCACACACACACATACACACACTAATGAACACACACTTGGGGGCAGTGAAACACCCACATACACACACACACACACACACACACACACTAGGGGCAGTTAAACACTCACATACACACATATTAAGGGGCAGTGAAACACCCATATACACACACTAATGAACACACACACTAGGGAGCAGTGAAACACCCACATACACACACACACACTCATATACACACACACATTCACATACACACTAATGAACACACACACTAGGGGCAGTGAAACACCCATATACACACACAATAGTGAACCAACGATATAGGGGAAGTGAAATATCCACATACACACACACACACACACACACTAATGAACACACACACTAGGGGCAGTGAAACACCCATATACACACACAATAGTGAACACTCACACTAGGGGACAGTGAAATATCCACATACACACACACACACACACACTAGGGGGCAGTGAAACACACATATTCACATACACGCACAAACGAACAGACACACTAGGGGGCAGTGCCCTCTAGTGGTCGGTGTCTAAACACAGCACAAAATAAACCACCATCTGCCACTGGTCTTCACATCAAAGTATTAATTGAAAATCAATACTGTTACGATACAGGATCACAGAGCATAACATTGCGATACTCATATGTACTGATATTTTCTTACAGCCTTAATAACGTGTATCAATATTTGTGTGTCTATGTAACAAGCATCTCTAAAATAGTAACTTCACAGGAGAGAACAAAAACCTTCTCAACTTTCAATAGAAGTTAATGTGAAGAGGCTTTATTCCAAGTGATTTTGGAGCATTTCCATTGGTCCATTCATCATGAAACTTTTGCAGGATATAAAGAGCAGCTGTCGTGTTTATATGACATAGAAAAATTAAAAACATTAAAAAAACATTAAAAACAAACAATGACACACATATATATATATATATGTATATATATGAAATATTAATATATAAGCCTGGCTATATACCCAACCCTCCCAGTAACCCTGGTAACCTCAAATAAAAGCAAACAAGCCGCGACATGTTTCCGCTGGTAGGTGACTCTTGTATTCCTTTGTTTTTTTTCTACAGTCGGGACATTTTGTCCTGGAAATGTGGCAAGACACGCCCCCTCGCACACTCGTTCTCACGCTCTCTCGCTCTCACTGTTCGCACACGAACACTCCACACTCTTAATGGAACGTGGACCACATGCGGGACGAAGGCGTGAGAGCCGCCGAGGCGCATCCCCTCAGCCCAAAGTTACGGCAGAGGCAGCCAGAGGAGGTCAAGAGCCTGAACCCGCTAAACCAACAAATAGAGGCGCTCATGCGGGCGGAGAGAGAGGAATGTTTGGGGGAGCAGTGTGCGCCGCTTTGATGCAGTTATGTGATTAATTGAATACATTAGCTCCATGTGCCAGTGACTTGACTGCCAGATGAATGGAGGAGAATGGAGGAGAATGTAAAATGAGACGAACGAGGGGACGCGAGATGTCTCTCCTCCACAGCAGGTGCAGGATTAAGGAGTGAACCCGCTAGACCGGAGGGACGCAGGTGTGGGGACATGTCGGGTATGTTAGGAACATTTAGACCCTCTTATATTTGTGTACACACACATATACACACACACTAGGGGGCAGTGAAACACCCATATACACACACACTAGTGAACACACACACTAGGGGGCAGTGAAGCACCGATATACACACACACTAGAGAACACACACACACTAAGGGGCAGTGAAACACCCATAAACACACACACCAGTGAACACACAAACTAGGGGACAGTGAAACACCCACAAGTGCACATGCACACTAATGAACATACACACTAGAGGACAGTGAAGCACTCATATGTACACACTAGTGAACACACACACACTGGGGGGCAGTGAAGCACCCATATACACACACACACTAGTGAACACACATTAGGGGGGTTAAAACACCTATATACACACACACTAGTGAACACACACTAGGGGGCAGTGAAACACCAATATACACACACTCTAGTGAACACACACATTAGGGGCAGTGAAACACCCATATACACACACACTAGTGAACACACACACTAGTGGGCAGTGAAACACCCATATACACACACACTAGTGAACACACACACTAGGGGACAGTGAAACACCCATATACACACACATTAGTGAACACACACACTAGGGGGAAGTGGAGCACCCATATACACACACTAGTGAACACACACACTAGGGGGCAGTGGAGCACCCATATACACACACACACTAGTGAACACACACACCAGGGGACAGTGAAACACCCACATGCGCACATGCACACACTAGTGAACAGACACACTGTGAGAAGACACCTCAACAAAGAAGCTGCTAATGTTCCCTGAACAATGGACTGACCACCCCAGAGTCCAGAACCTCAACACCACTGAATGTGTTTTTATAGCTTAGATGGTGTCAATGCTAAACCGGCTTCTAAGACTGAACTTTGGAGGTGTGGCTCTCTGAGGAACAATGGACTGACCACCCCAGACCCCAGCATAGCAGTCAGCCCACCCTGTGTTCGCCAGTAATGCTGGAATGGGGGGATGAAGCCGAGCATTTCTAATAGTCCCAGTGAGACGGATTCGTGTATGAATTGGTCTTTACTGCTGATCTCAGATGGATTCCATCTGGACCCTGAGGGCCCGTCCACACTACATAGCTTACATATTCATTTCATAGCAAGTACAGAAAAGCTAGTGGATATGAATATTAATAACTAAAGACTAAGTGACAGGTTCAAAGGGTTAATATACATTAGTTTTGCCCTGGGACGGGTCAGTAGGGGTGTGGATATTTTTGGAGCTGCAATTAGTCCCTATATGTTAACACAATGAAAGTGTATAGGGTCAAAGCGTGGCCTACATCTTGACCCAGTTTTTCTGTGACTCTGAATGTTTTGCCATCTCTTCATTGAAAAGAGAAGCTCTAGGTTTTGTTTATGTTCAGTGAATTCAAATTAACATGCTAACATTAAAATAAGTCGTTATCATTAGCAAGGAATAATAAATACACAGTCGAGTCACATTATTATGACCAGCTAGACAGACGGGGAGACTCAACAAGGTCCTGGTAGGTGATCACAGGTATCTGGGGGTATCATGCTGACTGCAGTACATCCCACAGCTGCTGGAGGGAGCGTGTAGGAGGATCCATAGAGCCAACACTACCATCCAGGTGGTACCACAGATACTGAACTGGGATCAAGTCTGTGGAATTAGGGGTCCAGGGTAGTACTTGAAAGTCTTGGACAGCTCTTCCAACCATTGTTCGACATTTCTAGTTGTGTGATGTGTCGCATAGTCACATCCCATCCAGCACCAGAAAAGACCATCAGCATGTTTAGTGTACGTGACCTACAAGAATGGATTCACACTGGCGGCACAATTGCGTAGTGGTTAGTATGGTGGTGTAGTGGTTAGTATGGTGGTGTAGTGGTTAGTATGGTGGTGTAGTGGTTAGTACGGTGGTGTAGTGGTTAGTACGGTGGTGTAGTGGTTAGTATGGTGATGTAGTGGTCAGTACGGTGGTGTAGTGGTTAGTATGGTGGTGTAGTGGTTAGTACGGTGGTGTAGTGGTCAGTATGGTGGTGTAGTGGTTAGTACGGTGGTGTAGTGGTTAGTACGGTGGTGTAGTGGTTAGTACGGTGGTGTAGTGGTCAGTATGGTGGTGTAGTGGTCAGTATGGTGGTGTAGTGGTTAGTACGGTGGTGTAGTGGTTAGTACGGTGGTGTAGTGGTCAGTATGGTGGTGTAGTGGTCAGTACGGTGGTGTAGTGGTCAGTACGGTGGTGTAGTGGTTAGTACGGTGGTGTAGTGGTTAGTATGGTGGTGTAGTGGTCAGTATGGTGGTGTAGTGGTTAGTATGGTGGTGTAGTGGTCAGTATGGTGGTGTAGTGGTTAGTATGGTGGTGTAGTGGTTAGTACGGTGGTGTAGTGGTTAGTATGGTGGTGTAGTGGTTAGTATGGTGGTGTAGTGGTTATTATGGTGGTGTAGTGGTTAGTATGGTGGTGTAATGGTCAGTATGGTGGTGTAGTGGTTATTATGGTGGTGTAGTGGTTAGTACAGTGGTGTAGTGGTTAGTATGGTGGTGTAGTGGTTAGTATGGTGGTGTAGTGGTCAGTATGGTGGTGTAGTGGTTATTATGGTGGTGTAGTGGTTAGTACAGTGGTGTAGTGGTTAGTATGGTGGTGTAGTGGTCAGTATGGTGGTGTAGTGGTTAGTATGGTGGTGTAGTGGTCAGTATGGTGGTGTAGTGGTTAGTACAGTGGTGTAGTGGTTAGTATGGTGGTGTAGTGGTTAGTATGGTGGTGTAGTGGTTATTATGGTGGTGTAGTGGTTAGTACGGTGGTGTAGTGGTTAGTATGGTGGTGTAGTGGTTAGTATGGTGGTGTAGTGGTTATTATGGTGGTGTAGTGGTTAGTATGGTGGTGTAGTGGTCAGTATGGTGGTGTAGTGGTTATTATGGTGGTGTAGTGGTTAGTACAGTGGTGTAGTGGTTAGTATGGTGGTGTAGTGGTTAGTATGGTGGTGTAGTGGTCAGTATGGTGGTGTAGTGGTTATTATGGTGGTGTAGTGGTTAGTACAGTGGTGTAGTGGTTAGTATGGTGGTGTAGTGGTCAGTATGGTGGTGTAGTGGTCAGTATGGTGGTGTAGTGGTTAGTACAGTGGTGTAGTGGTTAGTATGGTGGTGTAGTGGTTAGTATGGTGGTGTAGTGGTTAGTACGGTGGTGTAGTGGTCAGTATGGTGGTGTAGTGGTCAGTATGGTGGTGTAGTGGTTAGTATGGTGGTGTAGTGGTTAGTATGGTGGTGTAGTGGTTAGTATGGTGGTGTAGTGGTTAGTACGGTGGTGTAGTGGTTAGTATGGTGGTGTAGTGGTCAGTATGGTGGTGTAGTGGTTAGTATGGTGGTGTAGTGGTCAGTATGGTGGTGTAGTGGTTAGTACGGTGGTGTAGTGGTTAGTACGGTGGTGTAGTGGTTAGTATGGTGGTGTAGTGGTCAGTATGGTGGTGTAGTGGTCAGTATGGTGGTGTAGTGGTCAGTATGGTGGTGTAGTGGTTAGTATGGTGGTGTAGTGGTTAGTATGGTGGTGTAGTGGTTAGTATGGTGGTGTAGTGGTTAGTATGGTGGTGTAGTGGTTAGTATGGTGGTGTAGTGGTTAGTACGGTGGTGTAGTGTTAGTATGGTGGTGTAGTGGTTAGTATGGTGGTGTAGTGGTTAGTACGGTGGTGTAGTGGTCAGTATGGTGGTGTAGTGGTCAGCACTCACAGTAAGATGATCTGGGTTGGATTCCCGGTCCGGGTGGTTCTGTGTGGAGTGTGTATGTTCTCTCCGTGTTATGTTAGATTGATCCTCACTCTAAATTGCCTGTAGGTGTGATGTGAGTGTGTGTTGGCCATGTGATGAATTGGTGACCTGTCCATGGTGTACCCCGCCTTCACCCAGTGATGCTGGGATTGGCTCCAGTGGCTCCCCTAGTATGTAAACCTGCATCAGAGCAAATGAGCTCAGTTCTAACTATAACACTCTAAACATTCTTTAAACACAACCAGATGTTTTATTCTGCTCCAGGAATAATTCCATACCGACTATTCTATAGTTTTGATCTCTTCACATTCATTCACTAGTATTATTACTATTAATATAGCACAAATAAGAACAACCTGGGTAGGTGTCTCCAAACTTTTGACTGATAGCGTATAAGGTGGTGTTACTTGACAAGATATGGTTTTTTTTTTTATTTATTTTTTTTTTGCAGTGTGGCTTTCTGTCTCTTCTGCTCTTTGATCAGCGGCCTGGGCCTAAAGGTCAGTAACCAGGCTGGATCCATATCTGACCCTTACATCATATGAGCAGTCTAAGACACTGACTCTCTAAGATAATCTCTCTCTCTCTCTCTCTCTCTCTCTCTCTCTCTCTCTCTCTCTCTCTCTCTCAAGGTCGCTGCTTTTCTCTCAACCCTTCATTACTGCTTTTTGAGCACAACCTGTCTGTCTCCACACGTAGGCTTGTGTCTGAGTTTCCCTTTTATTATTCAGATTAGTTGATTAGTGGCATTTATGGCGGTGAGGCTAAACGTAATCGCTTTCATTTACACAAAGATTATAATACAATCAGATGCTATTCGCCAACATTAAGCTTGTGTCGCTGGTGATCGTTGACATAGTCATTAGTGCTTTGCCCTAAATTCCAGCCCCAGATAAGACTCAGATAAAGAACAGAGACTTTTATCTGATACCTTTAGCGCACACTCCCCCACCGCCTCCCTCCCTCCCTCCCTCCGTCCTGCGCCCGAAGCCCCATTAACTCACACTATCAGTGAAATCTGCTGGGGTTTCAGGTCTAGCAGTGACTGAGGCGATCAGATATGGATTAGAGTGGTTTTTGGCGGCCGGGCTGGGTTTTATGGCCGCGTGGGGGCTGTTAACCGGGGTTCTGCGCGCACACGGCGAGGGAGAGAGCGGGATTTAGGTGGAGAAGGCGAGGGAGAGAGGGGTTTACGGTAGTGTGGGGGATTGTTAAACGAATATTGGTGCTGTTGTTCTACATGCACTCAGGGACAGATATGATCAATATCTAGGAGCAGCCGGCGTTTAATTGCATTTTGTTAACACGGAGCTCCTCGAGACATGCAGGGAGAAGAAGAAATTCCCGCAGGGGCCGCAGGGATCATGCACATGCAGCGTTAGGGGGGCTTGGGCACCTGAGCTGTGAAGCAGGTGCAGTACACCTCCTTATTAACACAGTATACTGTTCTCAGTAACTGCAAACAGAGCTACCTGTCTTTGTGTTTCTTTGTTGAGCTTAACAACTGTCCATCCTGTGTGGTCTGATGTTAAACAACTGCCCATCCTGTGCAGTCTGATACTGAACAACTGTCCATCCTGTGTGGTCTGATACTGAACAACTGCCCATCCTGTGTGGTCTGATGTTAAACAACTACCCATCCTGTGCAGTCTGATACTGAACAACTGCCCATCCTGTGCGGTCTGATACTGAACAACTGTCCATCCTGTGTGGTCTGATACTGAACAACTGCCCATCCTGTGCGGTCTGATACTGAACAACTGCCCATCCTGTGCGGTCTGATGTTAAACAGCTACCCATCCTGTGCGGTCTGATACTGAATAACTGCCCATCCTGTGCGGTCTGATACTGAACAACTGTCCATCCTATGTGGTCTGATGTTAAACAACTGCCCATCCTGTGCGGTCTGATACAGAACAACTGTCCATTCTGTGTGGTCTGATACTGGACAACTGCCCATCCTGTGCGGTCTAATACTGAACAACTGCCCATCCTTTGTGGTCTGATACTGAACAACTGCCCATCCTATGTGGTCTGATGTTAAACAACTGCCCATCCTGTGCGGTCTGATACTGAACAACTGTCCATCCTATGTGGTCTGATACTGAACAACTGTCCATCCTATGTGGTCTGATGTTAAACAACTGCCCATCCTGTGTGGTCTGATGTTAAACAACTGCCCATCCTGTGCGGTCTGATACTGAACAACTGCCCATCCTGTGTGGTCTGATACTGAACAACTGTCCATCCTATGTGGTCTGATGTTAAACAACTGCCCATCCTGTGTGGTCTGATACTGAACAACTGCCCATACTGTGCGGCCTGATGCTAAAAAACTGCCCATCCTGTGCGGTCTGATGCTGAAAAGCTGCCCATCCTGTGTGATCTAATACTGAACAACTGCCCATCCTGTGTGGTCTGATGCTGAAAAGCTGCCCATCCTGTGTGATCTAATACTGAACAACTGCCCATCCTGTGTGGTCTGATGCTGAAAAGCTGCCCATCCTGTGTGATCTAATACTGAACAACTGCCCATCCTGTGCGGTCTGATGCTGAACAACTGCCCATCCTGTGTGGTCTGATACTAAAGAACTGCCCATCCTGTGTGGTTATATGCTGCTGCTGCTGCACAGTTTGTGTTGCTCTAGTCCTTCATCAGTGGACACAGGTCGCCGCCCACAGGACACTGCTGTCTGGATAGTTTTGGTTGGTGGACGATTCTCAGTCAGGCAGTGACACTGAGGTGTTTAAACACTCCAGCAGCAGCACTGCTGTATCTGATCCACTCACATCAGCACAACACAAACTAACACAACACCACCAGGTCAGTGTCACTGCAGTGCTGAGAATGATCCACCTCCCTAATGGTACCTGCTCTTTGGTGGTCCTGACCATTATAGAATAGGGTGGGAAGGGTTTCATCTTGTCTATCTTGTTTTATGCTGTCGTGTCTGTAAGTCTTGTCGTATCTATCTGTCCCTCTTATTTTGCCCTGTCTGTCTGTCTGTCTCTCTGTTTTGTTTACATCTCCCTGTTATTGCCATGTGGGTTCTGTTTACGTTTTGTCTCGTGCTCCTTGTCTCCACCCTCATGTCTCCGTCCCTCTCGTTTGCCAGGTGTTGCTTGTTATGTCTGCCCCTTGTTTCAGCCACCTGTTCCTCATCACCCTCTCCCTATATATACCCCTCACACCCACACCACAGGGCCTGGTATTGTATGTACCCCAGTACTTTCAAACCAAGCCACTGTTGTTGTATGAGCTATGCTATGCTATGCTATGCTATGCGAAGCTATACTCAGCTGTGCCAAGCTAAACCAAGCTAAGCTAAGACTATGCTAAGCTAGGTCAACCCAAACCAAGCCAGCCTAAGCCAAACCAAACCAAGCCAAGCTAAACCAAGCCATGGCTAAGCTAAGCTAAGGCTTTGTTAAGCTAGGCCAACCCAAGCCAAGCCAGCCTAGGCCCCACCAAACCAAACAAGCCAAGCTAAACCAAGCCAAGATAAGTCTAACCACGCCTGGGTTTATTAACCCTTCCCTTTCATAGAGTTTTGCTCTGTTCTAACCTCTGCTCTAACAGGACACCAACGCCCGGAAACTCGGGTAAAGACCCTTTGCAGCATATATCCCTCTCTGCTCAGCCTGCTCACCTGGACACCTCCGTCAGGTTCCCCTGGCTAACACCTCTCCACCCATCCCAATACACTGCTCATTGCACTTCACTGTTGGTTTCAATAAAACAGCCAGTGAATCATTACAAGAGTAACAAAGTATACAGAGAAACAGATGAACTACAGTCTGTAAGTGTTTTGCTTAAATTGAAAAAATTGAAGGCCATCTGAGTCACTTTTGTGGATCTGACAAACACTGTTAACGCTCCGCAGTACCATCAGCAGACAAAATATTGCATAAAGGTTTTTTATGGTGGTTTCTTTACATAAACGATTTTTTATAGAGGCTGTAAAACAAATTTGGAGCTTTAACCTGAAAAGGGTGAGTAACCTGGCCGCCTTGGATTAAATATTTAGTGGACTTCAAATAATGAGTTAACAGAATGTGACACGCGTTGTTCTGTTAACTTGCCATTACAGTTCAGCGAACTTGAAATATTAAAACAGCCAGTTTAATTATTTTTATGAGTTAAAATGATCATCGTTTTTCATCCATCCATCCGTCCGGCCATTTTAAACCACTTAGTCAGGCTAGGGGCGCGGTTACAGTAGGGAAAACTGAGATGCCCAGATGACCGTGACTCCCGCGAATTCCTCCGGCTCATACTGGGGGATCCCGAGACGCTTCCAGGCCAACATATCGCTTTACAGTGGAGTCAATTTGCCCTTTTCAGGCATGCACACATCTTCCTCCATCCCGTGTCTTGTAGTGTCTCTCTCTCTCTCTCTCTCTCTCTCTCTCTCTCTCTCTCTCTCTCTCTATATATATATATATATATATATATATATATATATATATATATATATATATATATATATATATATTTTTTTTTTTTTTTTTTTTTTTTTTTTTTTTTGTAGATTTTTATTTTTCTACATTATTGGAATCCGACACCTACTGTTTACATTGTGTACAATTTCCATGATGGATGAACTAATAGAAATACTTTAAAATCACTTGGAAAAAATTCTGGTTCCATTGATTTGCATTGAAAGTAAAGACTGTTTTTGGCCTCTCCTGTAAAACTCCTATTTTGGAGATACTGGTTTCAGTGACAAATAAATAAATAAATAAATATATATATATATATATATATATATATATATAAAATGAATAACAGATATATATCTGTTCCATTTCATATGTTGATATATTGACCAGTAGTTCGCAGTTCTACGCTTACAGACTGTGGTCCATCTGATTCTCTGTATACTTTGTTACGCTGTTCTTGAATGGTCGGGACCCCCACAGGACCACCACAGCAGTGTTAGTCTGTGTTGTGCTGGTGTGAGTGGATCAGGCACAGCCGTGCTGCTGGAGTGTTTAAACACCTCAGTGTCACTGCTTGACTGAGAATCGTCCACCAACCAAAACTATCCAGACAGCAGTGTCCTGTGGGCGGCGTCCTGTGTCCACTGATGAAGGACTAGAGAACACAAATTGTGCAGCAGCAGATGAGCTACTGTCTCTGACTCTACATCTACAAGGTGGACCAGCAAGTAGTAGGAGTGTCTAATAGAGTGGACAGTGAGTGGACACAGTGTTTAAACACATGGTAAGTGGGGGCTGATAAAATAAAACAAGTCTTGAAATCTGATATTCCTATTTCGTGATTCCAAAATGATCTGCCAGTGTAGTGAAAAGTAGGTCAAATGTCATTTATAGGACAAAGGCCATTCCTGTGAAATTTACTATACTAAAGCTTTGATACTAGTTAAATTGTTTTTGTCCCTCCCCCATGTTCCTCAATCTCTAGTGATGCCCCTCCCACTTTTAAATGCTGTCTGTCAAACAAACAGATGGCCAGCAATACTGCGGGTACTAAGTCCACGCATACTTACTTTACATTCACGTGAAAACAGAGAACCTGCATTTCCCTGTCAGTAGATTTTACCCAGCATATCTCAGTAAGGAGGCGTAACGAGCACCATCCCTAGTATATAAATGCCTTTACAGCCATATGCGTGAGTGTCCTCGGTCACATTATGCTGTGCTGATTATTTTCATTGAAGTGAAAGCCCTTTGGAAACCTGTTTCCAGCTTTCTGTGTCTGTACATGTTCAGCAAAACCAAAAGAAACCACTTTTCTCAGCTGCCTCTGTTACACAATGACATCATCTCATAACACATTCCTTATTGCCCGCCTACCAGCAAGCTTAGCATCCCCTTCACACAACACACAGAGAGCTACACCAGTAAATACTGATCACTCTGAAATGTCCTGCTCCAGTATAGCTTGTGAAGGTGGATCTACCAGCTTGTTTTGCCGGACTCTCAGGATCGGACTCTGACTCAAACTCATACAGTGGAACTGTTACTGTTCCGAACAGCCAGAGTGTTGTAGAATTGGTTGAACTGGTTGAACTGACCAATCAGAGCACAGTGCGCTCATCAGGAGGCGGGGCTTAAAGACACAAGCACTCCAAGTAACAGTGTATTAGATAGAGAGTGAATACAGATGTACATGTACATGTGCTGTGGTCTATTAGACCCTCATTTTGTTACCCTGTTCTTCAACGGTGAGGACCCTCACAGGACCACCAGAGAGCCGGGTATTATTAGGAAGGTGGGTTATTCTCAGCACTGCCTTGACACTGCCATGGTGGTGATGTGTTAGTTAGTATGTTGTGCTGGTGTGAGTGGATCAGACACAGCAGTGCTGCTGCTGCCGGAGTGTTTGAACACCTCAGTGTCACTGCTGGACTGAGAATCTTCATCCACCAACCAAAACTATCCAGACAGCAGTGTCCTGTGGGCGGCGTCCTGTGTCCACTGATGAAGAACTAGAGGAACACAAACTGTGCAGCAGCAGAAAAGCTACTGTCTCTGACTTTACATCTACAAGGTGGACCAGCAAGTAGTAGGAGTGTCTAATAGAGTGGACAGTAAGTGGACACAGTGAGTGTCTGATCCACTCACACCACCACCACCACAATGTCCGTGTCACTGTAGTGCTGAGAATGACCCACTTCTCTAATAGTACCAGCTCTGTGGTGGTCCTGTGGGGGTCCTGATTTTTGAAGAACAGGGTAATTAAGTATACAGAGAATCAGATGAAAGTCAACCAGACGTGTGAGTTAACATGAAAGTGTTTCAACTTTTGCACACGCCTGTATGCGGGTTATGAGCGTCGCTGTGTGTGACAGAGCGAGGAGCAGATCGGCAGTCATGAGGTGTGTGTGTGTGTGTGTGTGTGTGTGTGTGATGTCTTGCAGTGCGGGCTGTGGCAGGAGCGCTTCCATGCAGTGCGCTGTTTGTTTGTTTGTGTGTGTGTGTGTGTGTTTTCAGATGCGGATGCACACATGCAGGGCGAGCCTTTGAAGTGTAAATGACTTTCATAGGAATTGCGAGCGCGTGTGTGCGCGCCGGGCTGGAGCTCACAGTCGATTTCATTACCGCTCACTGGTGACTCACAGTGTCTGTAGTTCAGGTGAAAAGCCTGCGAGCGCAATGACGATTCCGGCCACAGGGTGGCACCCTGACCCTTTCCTCAGACCGTCCGTCTCCCTTCCTGGCACCGAGGGCCGGAGACGTGGGACTGGACTGCGCGGCAGCAGAGCGAAGGGGGTTTAAATACTTTTACTGTGGCGCATTTCACTCCTTCTTCTATTAGAACTCCCGAATAGGCCTCAGGCCTTTGAAGGGAATCTTTAACAGCAGCGCTGGACGGACACACAGTCGGTCAGAGGATAGAGTTCAGTGTGCGAGCGCAGATTGGACCCGGGGGAATTTGCCGCGCGTGTGGGGCCCCGGCTGAAGGATCCGCGGCAGCGTCCTGCTTGTTCCTCAATTAACTTCAAACTGCTCTCTATTACACGCTACACTGGCAGGCGGATAGTGCCACACATACACCAGCACTACTTCTTCTTTTCTTTCAGACTTGTCCTCCCGTAATTTGGTGACGATGCCGCGAATGGAATTGTGTACCTACATGAATTTTTTTGTGAACGCCCCAAAAAATCTGTAATGCAAATAACCAGGGCCAGAGTGGGCCCCATTTTCCACCCGGGAGTTTCATGCCCACTTTTTCCATGGAGGAGGCATCTGAATAAATCAAACAGCAGCTATAGCTCTTACAGCGTGTAAGGAATCAGACTCGAGAGGAGACATCCGATCCATTCGCAAGGCTTTAATGTGTTAGAGCAGTTCAAAATCAACAAAAACAGTACGAAGGAGCTCGCTAATGCAAGAGTGTCCAGAGGGTTGGAAGCAGGAAGGCTGGAGGAAGCCACTGGCTGATCCGGAGAGCTGGCTTGGTGGAACCCGAGGAGGAACCAGATTCAGCCCTGCTTGGACAGGTTAGAGCAGCGCGCTGTATGGCGACTTTCTACGTAAACAGTCTTTAAAGGACCCGGCTGAAGCCAGGGAAACGAACCAATTGTGAGAGACGAGTTTGTGGATCCATGGTAGCACCAACCTCACTCCTCGGATACTGCAGCAGGGAGGCTCAGTCGACTGGAGGTGAGTGCTGAGGCTGGTGGGAGAGTCTGCTGGTTCTCTTGGGTTCCAGGGAGGTAGATAGAGGGTTCCAGAGGGTTGGAAGCAGGAAGGCTGGAGGAAGCCACCGGCTGATCCGGAGAGCTGGCTTGGTGGAACCCGAGGAGGAACCAGATTCAGCCCTGCTTGGACAGGTTAGAGCAGCGCGCCGTATGGCGACTTTCTACGTAAACAGTCTTTAAAGGACCCGGCTGAAGCCAGGGAAACGAACCCGATGTGAGAGACGAGTTTGTGGATCCGTGGTAGCACCAACCTCACTCCTCGGATACTGCAGCAGGGAGGCTCAGTCGACTGGAGGTGAGTGCTGAGGCTGGTGGGAGAGTCTGCTGGTTCTCTTGGGTTCCAGGGAGGTAGATAGGACCCCACTGTGGAAATGCCAAGCTTGTTGAACCTGGGAAAAGACCTAAGGAAAACACCAGCCTAGAGACCATGGACAGGTAGGTTCTGATCCGTTATATAGTGGTGTGCTCTAATCACTAATCAACAGCAGGTGTAGGTGATCGTGAGTGAAGAGGTGAAGTGAAGAGTGCCCCCTGTGGGCTGCTGAGGGACGGGGCTTACACAGCGCCTTTTAATTGGGTATACGTTCAGGTATATGTTGGTAAACTAACAAAAAACACTTCACTTAAACATGTTTAAATAAAAGAAATAATAAAATAGCATTTTTCTAACCCACAGAGAGATGCTGTATTGTTAGATTTACAATAAACTCTATAGTAGCTTCACCACACAAATGTTTAGTAGCTACCTACGGCATCAAAAGCCTCCTAAGCAGAGCACTGATTTCTCAACTTTATTAATAACATTGTTATACAGAGTTTTTATACAGAGTTTAAATAACTCTGTTAGACTATCCTCTACCTGTCTGTTCGGTACCCTTACAAAAAAGAAGTTTATTTAATTGCACCATTAGTTACTTCTTTTAAACTAAAAGGAAGTGAGTATACTTTCAGTTTACTTTTTATGTACTTCTCAGTGATACACTAAACACAGTTATACTTAAGTATGCTGGGGTTATACTGATAAGTATAGAACAGTCTAAGTATATTTGGTCTTTACTTGTACTTAATCTTTTGATTGAGATAGTAGAAGTAAGTATTCTTGCTCTGCACAAAAACACATCCAGTACAATATTTATTTAAAATTTGATTTATAAAGATTTATAAAGATATAAATATGTTTCTTAATCTGAGTGTGTCTTGTTTATTTTACGTGTGTCCACTGGTGAGAAAAAAACCCCTTAAACCTAGTCATATACTATGACTATTATGAGTATTATGTAAAGTTTAAGTTCACTTAAAGAAAACTTACAAGCTAGTAAACTAACAGTAAACCCCTAAGATTACTTTTAGTGTAGTTGCAGTACAAAGATGTAAACTAGTTTTATACTTGGTTTACTACTCTTACACTTCAAGTGTACTTAAAAGTATACTTTTAAAAACTAGAAAGTGGCCAATTTAGTCCCAAGAAGTATTAAAATAGTACATATACTAGTGTACTACTAGTACAGATACATTAGTATAGTAACTGCATTAAGTATGCTTAATAAAATTAACTTTAAGTATACTTATTTTCTTTAAGGGTAGCCATAGACTCAGGATCATCAGCAGCGTCGGAGGGGGTTTGCTGCTATAAAAATATTCCATTATTGAGTTCGGCTATTAATATACTACACTTCTGATTTATGTTTATTATTTTCAGATTGAAACTGGATATGTGTGATTACTGGGCTCTACAACATAAACTATGTTAAGCTGTCATTGCAAACGTTGCGCAGTAGCCGTACACTGACAATACAGACTTATTTCTATCTCTGTTTACCGGCTGAACACAGCTCTGTTCATTTCACACATTTGGCGGCATCTTCTTCCGACATCTTTCTTTTTTTAACCTGGCTTTTTTGGCTCCACCTAGCCTCCTTCTGCCCACCATCACCACCGACTTACGCTCCGCGCTGTTCTGTTGCTATATTTAATTTTACCGCTCCAGAAAAGACGACTCGTGGGCCAAACCAACTTAAACATTTGGGAGGGAGAATTCCTTCAGATGGTAGAACCCACTTAATCTACTGCGATGTAGGGGCAGTGCTGTCAGATGAATAGAGAATGAATAAGAATCAGGTTTTTTAGGTAAAAAAATGTTTTCGAGCTGTGTGAACACAATAATCTAATCAGATTTTAGCCACTTTTTTGTGGCCACCTTTTGAGTCTCACAAATATCTGTGAAAAATATCTTTTGTTTATTCATGTTGATAATACACGTGAATCAAGCACAAAGCTTTGTTCATTGCACATTTCAGGGCAGATGTAGGTCACCTACAAACACTGATGAATCTAAGCATCATAAGATTATCTCTTTGCCAATCTTAATCCGATCTGAATTAAGTGAATCAAGACTTTTATTGTGAAAGTAGCCAGAGACTTGTAGTGTAAATGCTTGGCTGTGTGTTCTATGTTCACATTACAGGCATAAAGCATCTTGAATCTGCTTCTTTTCCTAAATTCATTGATTTAGATTCATTTAGAGCTGTGTGAACACAAAAATGACCAATCTTGCTTCTCCGTCTGGCAATCCGATAGACGAGCATGGTCGTTTGGCGGTTGCCAGGAGAACAGTACTTGTCTGACTGCATTGTGCCAAGTGTAAAGTTTGGTGCAGGGGGGATTATGGTGTGGGGATATTTTTCAGGAGGTGGGCTCAGACAATTAGATCCACTGAAAGGAACTCTTAATGCTTCAGCTGACCAAGAGATTCTGGACAATTTCAACTTTTCAACTTATAGTGTATGACTGTTCTGGAAGGGTACATGCATATTTGGTCTTTGTTAGATGCTACAGGTCAGCCGCGGCCAACGAGTAGAACATGGTAGAACAATGAGTAAAACATGGAGTGGAACATGGAACATGAACTCGAAACATGGAATATGGAACTCGGAACACAGAATCAGAACATGAAACTCGAAACAGTGTTGGCAGCGGCTGACCTGTAGCATCTAATAAAGACCAAATACACATACCCTGCTAGAACAGACATGGATGTGACCCTTCAAGTCAGGAAGATGATTCCCAGTAAATAAACGGATGCAGCTGTTTTGAACCTCCTCCTGACTCTTTTGATCTGAACCACTTTTTGTGCAGCCACCTTTTCAGTCCCAGTAATAACTGCCAAAGCATGGATGCATATGGACGCCTTTGATTTCCTCATGTTCATCATACACGTGAATCAAGCACAAAGACAGATGTGGGTCACATACAAACACAAATGTGTTTGTAAAAATCATCAGATTATCTCTTTGCTAACGTTCATCTAACGAGTAAAGTACCGAGATAAAATAACTGAGAAAGAAAGATCAGATACAAGACCTTTAGTGCTCTGCTTATCACAAAAATCTGATCATTTTAAATCAGACTCTAGAGCAGTGGAGTCGTGTGCACTGGAGTGACCAATCTCTTCTCGCTTCTCCAATCGTTTCTCCGTCTGGCAATCCTATGGACGAGGGTGGGTTTGCCGTTTGCTAGGAGAATGATACTTGTCTGACTGCATTGTGTGAAGTGTACAGTTTGGCAGAGGTGGGATTATGGTGTGGGGTTGTATTTCAGCAGGTGGGCCTGGCCCCTTAGTTCCAAGTACCAACCCAGCTGGCATTTCAACGTTGAATCAACGGTAATATTATGATTGAATCAACGTTGAATTTGTGTTGATTTTGAAAAGTGAATCAACATTGATACTGCAATGCTATTTCAACGTCGGTCTTTCAACCGTAAATAAACCGAATCCTCGCGCTGATTTTGAATTAGTGCTGGTCCTGTGTTCCTCTGCGGCTCTGGACCGGATCCGTATAACGACTCTAAACTACATATGAAATCTGAAATCGTACTGAAGATGTGAAGTGAGTATTAAGCAGATTATTCAAACGAACACGCAGCGGACCCGGCCGAATCCACTAAACGGTTGTGACTGCTGCGCGGAACTGGACTGGTGGAAACCCAGATCGGGAACGAAGTAGTCTGTTATGTAGCATGAAAATGTACATGTAAGATTTATTCAAAGTTGAAAAACCGACGTTGAAACAACGTTTCCATATGAACATTCACCTAAAAATCAACACAAACATTACTGTGATTCAACATTGAAATGCCAGCTGGGTAATGAAGTGCTTAAAAGGCAGAATGTTGAAGACATTACGTTGATTCAACGTTAACATTTCAACGTTTGCTCAACCATTTAACATTAAACGTTGTTTCAACGTTGTTTCAACGGACATCATTTCAACCACACAAGGTCGGTTGTGTACAAGCTGGGAAGATAAGCCAACTAAGAAAGAAAGATCAGATGTGAGACCTCTAGTGCTCAGCTTTAGTGCTCAGCTTATCACAAGCTCAGAAGTTTGGCAGTTAAGTATTCTATGTTCACATTACAGGCATGAAACAGCTTAAATCTGATTCTTCTCCTAAATTATTTTTTTAGAGCTGTATGAACACACAAATCAGTTCTTTTCTGAAATCGCTGCTGAGTCCTACTTGTTCCTCAATTAACTTCAGAACTGCTCTCTATTACACGCCACATGATATTTTTTGAGCTCTGGAGCTTCAGCAGTAATCATCATTAATTAAAGCTTCAGGGTGGTCTGAGAAAGTCATTCAGAAGCTTTGCTGACTGTTTTTGCTAATTGGGATATACATTGTAGCCCACCCTAGTAGGTGGACCCCTCTTGTATTAAAGCCTGGATTACCACAAGCATATGATGTGTCTATCTTTATAATTTCATTATAATAGTGAATATCTAAACAGTATACTACTGTGAACAGCAGATGCCTCCCTCCCCATGTTAATGCGATATCACTGCATCACAATGGTTGTGTCTCAAACCCTAGTGAGTGTCTAAGTAGGCTGTCTAGGTAGGCAGTTGTTTAAGTAGCAGCGTTCTCTCCTCATCTCTCCTCATAAAACAGATTACTGAGACGCTCTAGTTAGAGAGAGACTGCGTCACGGCTTGTTTCCACCCACTGCAACACGTGACCGGTGGTTTAGCTGGTTGCTAAGCTACCGGCCCGCATCCAAAATAATAGCCCGAGGCTTAAAAATCTGATAGCATAAATGCTAATGTCTGGAGTATAAAACTGCTAAATGGTGAAGGACTCGTTACAGAGTTGATAATAAAATACTGTTCTGTGTGCTTATATGACCAGAAACTCATTAAAACTCCAGAGAGAATCAAAATAACTCACATTTTAAAACCACTTCACTGCTCGTAGATTAGCCTGCGGTGCATCATGGGATTGTCTTAGCGGCTGAGGAAGCGTTCGATGCTTCTTAAAATCAGGTCTAAATAAGGTTCCTCAGTAGACAGCATGTTTAAGGTATGTAAGAATTGGGACAGTCTACATGTCGGGAGCGCATACTATGACGTAAAACGATGTCTATGTAGACCCTCACTAGGTTTTGAGACCCCATAATGGAAAGCTCTTAGAATCAGTTTATTTTCTGAGCGTTCACACTTCTCTAATTAGCATCTCATCAGGTACCTGTATTAACCCGTCGCTAACTGTTCCTTTAATTACCGATACATCACCCGTCACCGTCACCAGCCCCTGCCTTGAAAATGTCTCATGTTTTATTTCACAGGGTTCTCACACAGCCGCCATGGCAGCCCAGTGCCGAGTCATTATTCTCATGTAGCGGGCAGTCGGGGTGTTAAATACCAGTGTGGCTCTGTAGCCGGAGGAGAACGGAAGCTCAAAGGGTTCTGACCTTTCTCGGGTTACAGGCTCGCTGGTTTTGCGCTGGAGCCGTGGCCTTTTCAGCCTCCCTCCCCTCGCTCTCTGACTCACCTCTCCTCCTCACAAAGCTGGACCGGCCGGGCTGGGTTAGGCAAGGACAGCACTCTGAGATGCTCTCCATCTGCCATCCAAAGCCTTCAACAGTGATCGTGATCAAAAGGGTCAGATTCAAAACAGTTCGTTTATTTACTGGGAATTTTCCTGACCTGAAGAATTCCTGTCTTATTAAAAAAGACACTCATCCATCTCATTGAATTCAGGTGTTTCAATCACCTCCATGGCCACAGGTGAATAAAACCAAGCAGCTAGTCATGCAGACTGCTTCTACACACAAGAATGGGTCGCTCTCAGGAGCTCAGTGAACTCCAGCGTGGTCCCGTGATAGGACGCCGCCTGTGCAACAAGTCCAGTGGTGAAGTTTCCTCACTACTAAATATTCCACAGTGGACTGTCAGTGGTGTTAGAACAAGTGGAAGTGATTGAGAACGACAGCAACTCAGACATCAAGTGGTAGCCACGAGCAGTGGAGACGTGTTCTCTGGAGTGACCAATCACACTTCTCCGTCTGGCAAACCGATGGACAAGTCTGGGTTTGGCGGTTGCCAGGAGAACGATACTTGTCTGACTGCTTTGTGCAGAATGTAAAGTTTGGTGGAGGGGGGATTATGGTGTGGGGTTGTTTTTCAGGAGGTGGGCTCGGATCCTTAGAATATGAACTCGGAACACGGAATATGGAACTCAGAACACGGAATCAGAAAACTGTATATTTTGAACATGGAATTCTGAACACAGAATTTGGAACATGGAACTCGGAACACGGAATTGGAAAATGGTACTCGCAACACAGAATCAGAACTTGGAACTGGGAATTCGGAACTCCGAATTCGGAACATGGAACTCGGAACATGGAACTCGGAACATGGAACTCGGAACATGGAACTTGGAACATGGAACTCGGAAACAGAATTGGAAAATGGCACTCGGAATTCGGAATTCTGAACTCGGAGCTCAGAATCGGAACATGGAACATGGAACTCTGAACACGTAATCGGAAAATGGAACTCTCAACACAGAATCAGAACTCGGAACTCGGAGCTCAGAATCGGAACATGGAACTCGGAACACGTAATCGGAAAATGGAACTCGCAACACAGAATCAGAACTTGGAATTTGAAACTCTGAACTCAGAATTCGGAATACAGAATACTGAATTTGGAATACAGAATTGGAACATGAAACTCAGAACATGAAATCGGAACATGGAACTCGAAACAGTGTTGGCAGCGCCTGACCTGTCACATCTAATAAAGACCAAATGCACGTACACTTCCAGGACAGACATGGATGTAATCCTTCAAGTCAGGAAGATGATTCCCAGTAAATAAACGGATGCAGCTGCTCTGAACCTCCTCCTGACTCTTGTGATCATGACCACTTTTGAAGGCTTTGGAACGGAGATGGAGAGCATCTCCACAATAACACGAAACAGGTTTGTCTTAGTCAGTGGCATCAGTGTGTTGCCCTCACCTAACCCAGCCTGGACAGGCCTTCCCAAGCAGCTTCATAGCTGTATGATGTTTCCCTGCTGACCAAGCTAGTGGCCGAGACTGATGGAATTGTACATACAGCATAACATTAGAATGGAAACACAACTACGGTTCTATAGCAGCGTCCAAGTAAAGTGCAATACGGCTGCAGCTTTTTGTCGCTTGTGTTGTTTGTGTGTACGATGTTTGGTTGGGGGGGTCCACATTACCTGAAGTACTGTACCACTACTGCAAAGTTTTAATATTACAGTATCAAATCAATTGAAAACAAACGTGTTAAAATGAATTGGCTGCTGCCCCCCAGCTGCCCCCCGGTCCTAAAATAATTTTCTGTAGCTAAACAGTCTTCTGCAACCCCCACTTCCTGTGTCCCTGCCACAAAGAGAGGAAAACAAGTCTATGTAGAAAGAAAGAGCACCAAGAAAATATGGAAATGCTTCATACACGTACATCCTCGTGTATATACTCCACACAGAGCATGCAGGACGTGTACAGTCTGTACACACGAGAGCAGCGGAATCAACAGCTCTGCTCGTCTCTTCTGCTCGTCTCTTCTGCTCGTCTCTTCTGCTCGTCTCTTCTGCTCGTCTCTTCTCCCAACACGAAGAGGAAGCCCATCAAACCACACCGCGCTGCTCTGAGTTAGCATCGATAGAGGAGCTCGCAGAGGAACACGCGCTCCCAGAGCCAGACTACAGCTTAGCTTAAGGCCATTTATCAGCAGTTTGCCAGCCACAGAGAAACCTCTGAGCTTCCACAGTCGCTAATGCAAAGAAGCCTGCGCCTTTCTTCTTCTCCTCTCTCTCTCTCTCTGTCTCTCTCTCTCTCTCTCTCTCTCTATATATATATATATATATATATATATATATCTCGCTCTCTCGCTCTCTCTCACTCTGTCTATATATATATATATATCTATTCCTGTCTCTCTTTCTATTTCTCTATTTCTCTCTCTATTTATATATATATATATGTGTGTATATATATAATATATATATCGCTCTCTCACTCTCTCTCTATATATATGAATATATATATATATCGCTCTCTCTATATATATCTCTCTCTCTATTCCTGTCTCTCTTTCTATTTCTCTACTTCTCTCTCTATTTCTATTTCTCTTTCTTTCTTTCTCTCTGTCTCTCTCTCACTTTCTCTTTTTCACTCTCTCTTACTCCCTCTCCCTCTGTCTCTCTCTCTTACTCTCTATATATCTCCCTCTCGCTCTCTCTGTTCCTGTCTCTCTCTCTCTTTCTGTTTATTTCTCTCTTTCCATTTCTCAATTTCTTTCTCTATCTTTCTTTCACCCTCTCTCTTTTACTCTCTCTCTCAATTCCGGTCTCTTTTTTTCTCTCTTTCTTTTTCTCTCTCTCTCACTTTCTCTTTTTCGCTCTCTCTTTCTCCCTCTCCCTCTGTCTCTCTCTCTGTCTCTCACTCTTTTTCTCTCTCTTTTCCCTTCTTTTTCTGTTTCTCTCATTCTCTTTCTCTCTCCCTCTGTTTTTCTTTCACTAACTCTTTCTCTCTCCATCTACCACTTTTTCTTTCTCTCTCTCTCTTTCTCTCTTTCTATTTGTCTATTTCTCTCTTTTTTCTTTCTTTCTTTCTTTCTTTCTTTCTTTCTTTCTTTCTTTCTTTCTTTCTGTCTCTTTCTCTCACTTTCTCTTTTTCTTTTTTTCTTTTTGTCTCGCTCTCTCTCTCTTTCTCTCTCTTTTTTCCTCTCTTTCTCTCTCTCCCTCTCCCTGTTTCTTTCTTCTCTCTCTCTCTCTCTCTCTTTTTCTTCTCTCACTCTCGCTCACTTCCTCTCCCTCTTTTTTTCGCTCACTTTTTTCCTCGCTTTTTGTTTCTCTTTCTCTCTCCCCCTCTCTTTCTTTCACTCTCTCTTTCCCTCTCCCTCTCTGTTTCTTTCTTCTCTTTCTCTCTCTCTCTTTCTCTATATCCATTTCTCTCTATTTCACTTTCTCTCTCGCTCTCTCTCTCTTTATCTTTTTCTCTCTCTTTTCTTTTGTTTTTTTTCTCTTTTCCTTTCACTCTCGCTTTCTCTCTCCCCCCTCTCTCTCCTCCTCCTCATCCCCTGCTCTCCCTGCAGTCTCTCATTAGGTCGTGAGGAGACCTCTGCTCCCGGAGCGCTGCCCTGCGAACTCTGGGCTCTCTCCGGCGCGGACACACACAGCGTCAGAGCTCTCCGGCGCTCAGGTAGAATCAGAACAGCCGTGAATGTCAAGCGTCAAATATCAGACGCCTAACTGCAAATGGCACGCCGACGCAGGCCAAGCGCAAAAGGAAGCTTTTTCCTTATCTGTGCCTCTGTTTCTCCGTCTCACTCTTTCCATTCTCCCCATCTCACCCCCCTCCACCTCCCTCCCTCTCTCTCCCTCTCTCTCTCTCTTTCTCTCTGTCTCAAACTGGTTCTCTTTTCTCCAGCTATGATAAAACCCAGCGAAACAGGGCTAAGATAAGGATTTCAATTAAGATATTGCGAGTGAGATTTTCCCGTCTGAGGCCGCGTGCGTTTGATGTATTTTTAACTCTGCCCGGCCCGAACGCTAAAATGAAAGCAATTCACCTCCGATGAATAAGTAACCGGCACGAAACGAGACCAGGTTTGATTTTTTTCTGTTTTATTTCATTATCAGTGCTTGTTTGCTGTGCGTGTGTTATTGCATACACATCTAAGGAGGAGCGAGAATTAGATTTCCAGAGGGGAGCGGCCAATCAGCCTTAACATTAAAACCACCTCCTTGTATCTACACTCACACTGTCCACTGTATCAGCTCCACTGACCATACAGGACCTCCACTCACTGTCCACTGTATCAGCTCCACTGACCATACAGGACCTACACTCACTGTCCACTGTATCAGCTCCACTGACCATACAGGACCTACACTCACTGTCCACTGTATCAGCTCCACTGACCATACAGGACCTCCACTCACTGTCCACTGTATCAGCTCCACTGACCATACAGGACCTACACTCACTGTCCACTGTATCAGCTCCACTGACCATACAGGACCTACACTCACTGTCCACTGTATCAGCTCCACTGACCATACAGGACCTCCACTCACTGTCCACTGTATCAGCTCCACTGACCATACAGGACCTACACTCACTGTCCACTGTATCAGCTCCACTGACCATACAGGAGCTCCACTTACAGACTGTAGTTCATCTGATTCTCTGTATACTCTATTACTCTGTTCTTTAATGATCAGGACCCCCACAGAGGTGGGTCATTCTCAGCATTGCAGTGACCCTGACGTGATGGTGGTGGTCATGTGTTAGTGTGTGTTGTGCTGGTGTGAGTGGATCAGACAGTAGCTCATCTGCTGCTGCACAGTTCGTGTTGCTCTAGTCCTTCATCAGTGGACACAGGACGCCGCCCACAGGACACTGCTGTCTGGATAGTTTTGGTTGGTGGACGATTCTCAGTCCAGCAGTGACACTGGGGAGGTGTTTAAACACTCCAGCAGCAGCACTGCTGTGTCTGATCCACTTACACCAGCACAACACACATTAACACACCACCATCATGTCAGCGTCACTGCAGTGCTGAGAATGACTTATGACTCAAATCTGTTTTGTGGTGGTCCTGTGGGGGTTTGCGTGCTGTGCTGGTGTGAGTGGATCAGACACAGCAGTGCTGCTGCTGGAGTGTTTAAACACTGTGTCCACTCACTGTCCACTCTATTAGACACTCCTACTACTTGCTGGTCCACCTTGTAGATGTAGAGTCAGAGACAGTAGCTCATCTGCTGCTGCACAGTTTGTGTTCCTCTAGTTCTTCATCAGTGGACGCAGGACGCCGCCCACAGGACACGGCTGTCCGGATAGTTTTGGTTGGTGGACGATTCTCAGGCCAGCAGTGACGCTGAGGTGTTTAAACACTCCAGCAGCAGCAGCACTGCTGTGTCTGATCCACTCACACCAGCCAGCACAACACACACTAACACATGACCACCACCACCATGTCAGTGTCACTGCAGTGCTGAGAATGAACCACCTCCCTAGTAGTATCCGCTCTGATCAGATGAACTACAGTCTGTAAGTGGAGCTCCTATATGGTCAGTGGAGCTGATAAGGTGGACAGTGTTTTGTAGATACAAGGAGGTGGTTTTAATGTTATGGTTGATTGATGATGGACCAGGACAGGATGATACTATGGTCTTCTTGGACATATTTTAAAAAAACACCACTGTCACCCTCTTTGAGGACACTGCTGATAGGAAACCAAACTGGCTGCTTAATATCCACCAGCCAGTACTGAGCTGGAAAGGAAGGCCGTCCAGATCTTAGGGATACTGATAGCTGGAAAGATTGGACGGAGAGCATACAACTTGCTGCTATGTATTCAAGAGGGTATGCACTGAGGCCTATATGGCAGTGGCTAGGACTTAATAGGTGAAGCTAAGATGTATCTCAGGTGACGTATGTACCTCTGGTGCCTCTCCAGAGTTGATAAGGTATTATTCTGATTAGTAATGATGGCACAGTTAGAATCTGATACTAGATCCTGCTGGTAACCTCCAGAGGGCAGGAGCAGCTGAGAACAGCCCAAGCCTTCTGCTCAACCGTTGTCACCTCCTGTGGCTCCATTCACAGATTGTCCCCTGGAGCAAATGTGATGATATTCATTGGAACATGTTTGACCAAGTGGTTTTTGATGGTCTACCCTGGAGTCACCCTCACATAGTTTCCCATTTATAAAAGACAGATTGCGCAAGATGGAACATTCCGATAGGCAAGCGCCTCTCGCAATTGTTTAGTCCAGAAGAGCCATAAGGAAATGCCTCTTCAACCCCATAGCAGGACAATTTAAATGATTAATGGCCCTTTATTGCTTGGCCAGTTCCTTTGGCAGGGCATTCACGGTGATATACAAGGTGGGGTGCACCTTGCTATGAATGTCAGTTCGTGAACCCCAAATGTGCCTTGGAAATCCTGGTTGGGATCATTTTGGGAGAATTGGTGTAGATCCTGAGCTTTTTGGTTCAATCTACTGTTGTAGTGGATTGTAAGGCATTGTAGAGTACGCTACCTTGAGGCAGCACAATCTCAGCAAAGATTGTACCCAACATCGTGCAATCTTCCCAAAGATACTCCAAACAACAGGGGGCAGCACATCACCAAAAAGCTGTGGTGTCCAGTCCTATCATAGGAAACAAGGAAATGCATGGTCCCTCCTACTCGATATTAGTACTAACCACTGTTTACTTGCTAGTCTAGAAGAAACGTTGCCAGTTCAGCATCAAACTTAGTCCCTTTACTTTCCAAGATTGTCTTCAGGGATGGAAATCAGCACTAGTGTTAGCTCTTGTTCTGCATCTATTTATTTGATGCTGGATGTGGTTTCTTGCCAAAGGTGGGCAGAGGTGGTCTCCTGCCATCATCTAAGCTTCATCATGATTGATATGAGGTTAGAACACAGCATCAGGGCAGCAGTGCTATTTCCTCATCCTCTCATGTTGGACAAAGTGGTACTACAGTGACTCACTATGACCTCTTCAGGTACAAGGTGGTACTACAGTGAATCACTATCACCTCTTCAGGTACAAAGTGGTATTACAGAGACTCACTATGACCTCTTCAGGTACAAAGTGGTACTACAGTGGCTCACTATCACCTCTTCAGGTACAAGGTGGTACTACAGTGAATCACTATCACCTCTTCAGGTACAAAGTGGTATTACAGAGACTCACTATGACCTCTTCAGGTATAAAGTGGTATTACAGAGACTCACTATGACCTCTTCAGGTATAAAGTGGTATTACAGTGACTCACTATCACCTCCCCAGGTACAAAGTGGTATTACAGAGACTTACTATGACCTCTTCAGGTACAAAGTGGTACTACAGTGACTCACTATCGCTTCTTCAGGTACAAAGTGGTATTACAGAGACTCACTATGACCTCTTCAGGTACAAAGTGGTATTACAGAGACTCACTATGACCTCTTCAGGTACAAAGTAGTACTACAGTGACTCACTATCACCTCCCCAGGTACAAAGTGGTATTACAGAGACTCACCATGACCTCTTCAGGTACAAATTGGTTCTATAGTGACTCACTATCGCTTCTTCAGGTACAAAGTGGTACTACAGTGACTCCCTATCACCTCTTCAGGTACAAAGTGGTATTACAGTGACTCACCATCACCTCCCCAGGTACAAAGTGGTATTACAGTGACTCACTATCACCTCCCCAGGTACAAAGTGGTATTACAGTGACTCACTATCACCTCCCCAGGTACTAAGTGGTATTACAGTGATCATCTCTTCGGGTACAAATGTTTTAAATTATATAAAATATTACTAATTGCATCACTTGAGTAAATGGTTTGAGCCTTGGTTATTTTGAGTATAACAGGTTTTCCAAAGTTTATTCATTTTTCACTTCTGTGTGGGAGAAATCTTAAAGGAATACTACATGTGGACATTGGAAATAAACAAGTGTCTCTCCAAATTAAAAAGATGGCAACAATTATGGGCGGTTCATATCCCAAGATTAAAAGGAATTGAGGATGGCTCACAATTATCACGAGTCTAATTATTCAGATACACACAGTCATCTCATTCAATGGGGCAAATCTAGATTAAGTTTCGCCAACAGAGTTTGATAAAAATGTTTCTACATTCTCCTGAATTTGATTAGATACAGAAACAAAGGCTCAGGAGAGAGCTAAATATAGTTGAGTGAAGCTGGAAGGCTGGTCCAATGTGAAGTAGTAACAAAATTCAGTAGCTCTTGAACCTGAAAGCAAGACTCCATGCCCAAGGTCACTGGTCTTAGAAGGAATTCACTTCATGCATATGAATCGAGTCCTTGCATTAGTCCCTACTTCCAGCCACAGATTACTCAGCGGCAATGGCAAGGGAACTTTGAGGTCAGCCAGCAAGAGGGAATTGTTGGCTATGAGGCGTTGTGACCAGACAGGGTAATTCACCACCTGAAATTATGGAAAGCGGGGGGTCCCTGCGGTCCCTGGCAATGAAAACCACACTGAGCACTGACCTCCTGGCATGGTTCTACACAGCTTCCCCAAAACTGCTCGCCTGAACATTTACAAGAGATAGTTTGTACCAGTTAGAGATGAGAGTAATCAGAGCTTGTGCCCAAGCCTGATGGGTCTGTTCTGTTCTGTGCGAACACTGCAATTGGACGAGGTTGTGGCGAGGCATCCGAACTTGGGAAGAGAACAGGAGCTTTCCAAAGACTGCAGTAATTGCGACATATCCGTGTCCCAGGAAGGCGAGACAGTTCTTGGGGGACTGGCTGTTGTCATATTTGTGCCTAATTGTTTGGATCTCTCTCTCCGCTGACTGATCTCACTAAAAAGGGAAGCTGTGATCCCGTCCAGAGGATGGAGCACTGCTAGCAGGCTGGTTCGGTTTCTCTGTTGCTGTCTGCCTGTAGGTGGATCACACACTATCTGATCTTTTCATTTCTAAGTGGTTAAAACAGTCGACAGTTAAATGGTTAAGAACAGCTTCTTTAGTCTATTGCAGGCCAAGCAGCTCTCTAGCTTACGTTGGGAGAGAGAGTTTTGGTCTACCATAGCATGGAACTGGACTCACTGGTGGGTAGATGGAGTGGAGTGGTATTCCTCTGGTTCTAAACAACAGTTTCTTGTTGAAATCACATCACAAGCTTTTGTTTCACATGTACAGCATTGGACAAAGGTTTTAGTCACTTGGGGACATTATTATATTTAAAAAAGCTATTTTGGCTCATACTAGATGATCATTTCTAAATGTGGACTAGTAAAGATCTCTCTGCTTACTGTACTATGCTGGATAAGGGATCATTTCCAAAGTTTTCAAGCCTTAAAAGACTGCTATGGCCTAGAAACAACAGATTTCTTTAAATATCCCCAAGTGGGACAACACTTCTACCAGAAAATAAAAACCAGCAACAATTATGGAACCTCATAATAATATTAATAAAATATTTACATCAGCATATAACTCACAAACACTCAAGAAGACTATTTCAATGCTGTATAAAGGATTCACACATTTAGACACTGACTTTACGTTATATATTAAGAAAAATGAAACCATGAGTGGCAACCACACTTCCAAAGAAGACTGGGAGTGTGTTTGCACACTACAATGGAAATCAACCTATTCTGCAACTTAGAGGGAATTCTGTTGGAGAAACTTTTTCAATTTTTTTAACCCCAAGGCAGAAGAACCATTACACAGGTAAGTCTATGGGTGTGTCTCAAAACCTAGTGAGTGTCTAAGTAGGCTGTCTAGGTAGCAGCTGTGTAAGTATCAGCGTTTTCTCCTCATCTCTCCTCATAAAACAGATTACTGAGACGCTCTAGTTAGAGAGAGACTGCGTCACGGCTTGTTCCCGCCCACTGCAGCACGCCACCGGTGGTTTAGCTGGTTGCTAAGTTACCAGCCGGCATCCAAAACAATAGGCTTAAAAATCCGCTAGCATAAATGCTAATGTCTGGAGTATAAAAGTGTAAATGGTGAAGGACTCGTTACAGAGTTGATAATAAAATACTGTTTTGTGTGATTATATGACCAGAAACACATTAAAACACCAGAGAGAATCAAAATAACTCACATTTTAAAACCACTTCACTGCTCGTAGATTAGCCTGTGTTGCATCATGGGATTGTCTTAGCGGCTGAGGAAGCGTTCGATGCTTTCTTAAAATCAGGTCTAAATAAGGTTCCTCAGTAGACAGCATGTTTAAGGTATGTAAGTATTGGGACAGTCTACATGTCGGGAGCGCATACTATGATGTAAAATGCTGCCTATGTAGGAGCTCAGTAGGATTTGAGACAGACCCTATATGTCGGAGGCATTGCAGTTCGCAACATGCTAATCACCATATCTTTTGGGAATGCCCTGTTATTCAAAAATACTGGAGAGACATACACGGTGCACTACAGGCGATTTTGGAAATCCCCCTTAATTTGATGTTTTATGTTTGGAAAGCACCCACATGGATACATGGGGCGCATCAAGGGAATATCTATTTAAAGTGCTTTAAAGGCATTAACTAGAAATTGGTTTGTTGTGTAAGATGTTTTTATAATGAAAAAAAACCTTTTTGACTAAAAATCCAAAATAATAGATTCAACATATTCTGAGAAAAAAGGGGTAAAGTATGTTAATTCTACTCACCCTAGTGTATTTCTTTTATAGGGCATTCACTGAACTCTCCCTCAAGCTTTGTACATAGTTTTAACACTTAGGAAGTATTATTATGACAATTGTAAGTATTGCATGAGGAGTGTGGGGTGTATATATATATATATATATATATATATATATATATATATGTATGTCTATTTGTGTTTGTGTATGTGTATGCATAAAATACTGGACATTTAATTTAGACTCTCATGGTGTAATGATATACACATATGTGAACAATTACAAGTTACGTACCTTGTTCTTGCTCTGTCCTGATCCCTAAAAGAAGGCCTAGTCTAGTCCAACTACGTTGGGGCGTGTAAAGCAGGCGTGTAAAGCAGGTTGTAAAGCAGTGGGGAACCGTCATGGCCCTCTACACCCTCTCAGAGGGACTAAAAAATTCTTAACACACACACACACACACACACACACACACACACACATATATATATATATATATATATATATATATATATATATATAATTTATCTACTTACAGTTTGACAATCAACATCTAAACAATTATAAAAATATAGGCAACTAAATTATTAAAATTATCCAGGCAGTTATAATTCAGCGCCATACCAATTTTAAATGACAGTAAAACTGACCAATCAGGCAGAGCCTTAGGGTCACGGTTCACTACTGGTGTAAAGTAGTCTTATTCTGAAGTCCTGGAGAACCCTGTTCACTACCCGTCACTCTACGTCAGAGGTTACTGGATGTTGTCCAATGTGGACCCAAAGAGATAAACTACTGAGAACGATTTAAATTAGACTGTTTTTATTTTAAGCGGCGGAACTTTTTTTGCCTTTATGGTATGTGGGCTTTGCGGCACAGCAACCTCACAGACCAATCATGTGCGCTGTAAGATTGTCAAAGGCGCTCCTCAGCCAACCAGATCTGTCCATATTTGGTAACAGCAGTCAGAGAGTAAAGCCAGTCAGATAGTAAAGCGAGTCAGAGAGTAAAGTGGGTAAGTCAGAGAAAGAATAACATGCTCTAAAAAAAAGTTGATGGCGAAGAACATTAATTGCTGCTTCGATGTCCTGTCAGATCCGGGCATTGAACCAACAACCTTACAGTCTTGTGACCAGAAAGTTGTCAGAACAGGGCATGGAACCAACAACCTTCCATTCTCGTGACCAGAAAATTGCTGGTTTGATCTCCTGTCAGATCAGGTCATGGAACCAACAACCTTCCAGTCTTGTGACCAGAAAGTTGCTGGTTTGATCTCCTGTGAGATCAGGGCATGGAACCAACAACCTTCCAGTCTTGTGACCAGAAAATTGCTGGTTTGATCTCCTGTCAGATCAGGGCATCGAACAGAGTTGCTGGCTTGATGGCGAAGAACGACTTTTACCAGACCTTGGCCTGAGGAAATCTCCTCTAACTGGACCTTACTGAATTCTAATTAAATACCCCTGCTCTACGTGTAAGACAGTGCAGTCTTGCAATCTCCACACTCCAACATTCCCACGTGCTTACTGTCTGGTAGTCTTTGTTTTCTTTGGTCTTTGTATTACAATCAAAAATATTTTTCATTTTAAGATTGTTGTAGGTTGTGCATCAAAGGGTTAATATTAAAGTTCCCAGGACTTATAAGCTTATAAGTGCTTTTCACCTCCAGTGTGCTTTCGGTAGATGGCTAAAATACCAATAGCATTGTTGGCCACCAGCTATTAATTGCTGAATTGATGTTGGTTCTAATTAAGCCTTACGCATGTAGACCTTTCTCGTAGACGCTGCTTCGTCACGTCCGGCTTTGAACAGCAGCGTGATCAGAATTCTGCCTGCGTCGCTTAACAGAGAGGCTGCTGTATTTCAGCTTCATTCAAAAATCTTCCTTCAGCTTCAGCGTGGCCAGTAGGGAAGTAGTTGGAATGTCTGGAAGTCCCTCCAACGTGGGCGAAAGGCTAGTCTGACTGGACGAAAGACCTTTGAATTTTGTATGAGCATGTGCTTCTGCAGGGGTGCGCTGTGTACCGCAGCTCAGAGCTCTGTGGTGAGCTCGGTAAACAGAGCACACTGCAACAGATGTCTATTCCAGCAAAGATATGAGCATGAACCGCAAAGAATCCACCTTAAGAAACTTGCTGTGTTTCATTTTGGAGTCCATATTTCCACATAAGGTAGTTTTATGGTTTACCTGTTTACAGACAGTAAGCTCAGTTCATAGAAGAACTTAAACTAGAACCAAACACTTTGTTGCTATTGTAGCTACCACTCGCTCCACGATGGCAAGTGAACTTGCAGCTGGTCATTAATTGAGCTTCTAATATGGGACACCATGAGGTGTTTCACACACTAATCAAGATGTTTATTAAGATTTGATCTCCGCATTTAACCCATTCATTCAAAGAAAGGTATGCACACTAAGGGGCAGTGGACACACTTGCCTGGAGCTGTGGGCAACCCTATCCACAGCGTCCAGTGAGCAGTTGAGGGTTAAGTGTCTTGCTCAAGGTCACTTCAGTCCTGTCCTGAAGGATAAGGACATTGAACCAGCAACCTTCTGCTCACAAGACAGGAAGGTTGCTGGTTTGATGCCCTTATCCAACAGGAGATCAAACCAGCAATTTTCTGGTCACAAGATTGGAAGGTTGCTGGTCCGATGCCCTGATCCAACAGGAGATCAAACCAGCAATTTTCTTATCACAAGATTGGAAGGTTGCTGGTCCGATGCCCTGATCCAACAGGAGATCAAACCAGCAATTTTCTTATCACAAGATTGGAAGGTTGCTGGTTTGATGTCCGGATCCGACAGGAGATCAAACCAGCAACTTTCTTGTCACAAGATTCGAAGGTTCCTGTTCGATGCCTTGATCCAACAGGAGATCAAACCAGCAACTTTCTGGTCACAAGTCTGGAAGGTTGTTAGTTCGATGCCCTGATCCGACATGAAATCAAACCAGTAACTTTCTGGTCACAAGACTGGAAGGTTGCTGGTTCAATGCCCTGATCCAATAACTTCCTGGTCACAAGACTGGAACGTTGCTGGTTCGATGCCCTGATCTGACAGGAGATCAAACCAGCAACTTTCCAGTCAAAAGATAAGAAGCTTCTCAACTTTTGACTAGAAAAGACGGACCATGGGACTGGATCCCTAACCTCCAGCCCACGACTGCCCTTGCAATCTGATTTCATTGTAGGAGAAACCGCAGAGATATTTAGAAGATCTTGTTTCTTTCTCTGCCACGTCGTTTCTTCTTTACTTAGACATTTTCTACATGAACACGGGCGTCTTACTCAAAGTCCACCGCACCGTCTTCTGAGGTGAAATAGCCGCCTGGAAATCCAGGCGAGGAACGACGTGCCCAACCCTTCAAAGTCTTCGGCGCAGCAAGAGAAACTATCAGCCGTACGGCCAAGCAGGGGATTGCATCATGGACATGATAGAGAAACCAACGCAGCATGAAATAAATCTACCTTTCTGAAGTCCAAATGTCAGCTCCCACCTGGAGTGGACTCTGTGGATGCTGATGCACATTCAAGCGAGTAGTCAAGCTGCAAAGCACATACGTTATATCTTTCTGAGACGCACGTGCGGCACATACCATCATCAAGTACACAGTCATTCAGTCGATACTCAGGCTCTTACATATACGCTTTGATTCCACCGTCTGCCATGTCCTCTCCCAAATGTCAGACCGAGAGTGGATTATTGGCTCCAGGTAGATCATTGCACGGCTACTGCCACTAGGAAGAAAGTCATAGGTTCCCGGACAGTTAATCACCAGGGGACACCCGCTTTGTGAGATGGGGGGATGAAGGACGGAAAGACAGACAGACAGACAGACAGGCAGCTGGACCTTTTCGATAACCGCTCCAGAGTCTGCAGGTCACATTTCAGTAACTACCGACCTCGGGACACCATGGAAGCTGGAAAAGGAAGGAGGCATGCGAACGGTAGGAGGGATTGGGAAGCAGAAAGGCCGAGTAATGGAGAAGAGAGACAGAGGTGCCTATGTGGGTGTGCGGGTGCCGCTCCTGTGTGCCGCTCCTGTGTGCCTTTGAAGACAGTGTGATTCAGAATTCAATCATCTTTAAGCTGCCCCCTCTCCAGCAGCAGGCTCAGAGATGTGCTCCCAAACCCACCCATTTCAGCTCAGGGTCACCTCACCCTCCCCTCCTCCTCCTCCTCCTCCTCCTCGTTTCCTTTGCTCCTCTCCACCCCTTTCTATTTCTCTCTCTCTCTCTCTCTTTCTCTTTCTGCTAATCTCCAAGCCTCCTCTGGCTTCTTCCCTTCTTTCTGCTCCTTTACCAACTTCGTCTATTCGCCCTGCAGTCATTCTCATACGCTGCCAAACCAGTGATGTCTATGTGGGGGAAGGAGCTTATACTGAGCCAGCATATCCAGCATTCCTGGTTTGCAGCTCGGCTGTGATCAGTGCTGGAAGATTGTTTACTCTGATCTTATACCTGTTTACTTGGCGAATGGTGAAAGTGCCCCATTCTATTGGCAGATCAAGCTTTTCTTATGAGTCACAGTGTTTGTTTTGCTCTAAGGGAGGTTCTCCTTTTGAGTCTTGCTTCCCTTGAGCACCTCTTCTCTTATTATTGTTGCAAAGCAATGCTCTACTATACTGTTATTCTGCTTTCTGACAGATCTTAGCCAGGTGCAACTTGTCTCACAGTTCTATTACACTAAATATCAACTTTGTTCCAAGTCTAGATTGTCCGGTCTGATTGTGTGGTTAAGGCGTATACAGCTTTGTCCGGATAGGGGCAGAATTTTCCTGATTTTTTTCCCATAGAAAATAAATAGAATGGAAAAGGCGTGCCCATCTAAGGTACTTCTGCTGATACCCCATAGAGTTCCAGTCAAACCCAAACGCTATGATTCCTTTTAACCTCTTAACAATAATAAATACATTTAAGAATATATCCGAAGCTCTACAGTTCCACCAATGACAACCAAGGTACCATATGAAAGCTTAGAATCTCTACTTTCTCTCTTTAATGTCATTCAGAAAATAAATACTTTGGTCCGGAGCATTAGTATGACAAAATATAAGGTATAATATGAAAATTTTTTGACCCATACGACCCATTCTTTCACTAATGTGTATAGAAGCAGTCTGCATGACTAGGTGCTTGGTTTTATACACCTGTGCAGTCAGAAAAATATCGATCCCCTGGCAAAAGCCAAACTCAGACTCGTCCATCAGATTGCCAGACGGAGAAGTGTGATTGGTCTCTCCAGAGAACACATCTCCACTGCTTCTAGAGTCCAGTGTTGGCGTGCTTTACTCCACTGCATCTGACGCTCTGCATTGTTCTTGGTGATGTAAGGCTTGGATGCAGCTGCTCGGCCATGGAGACCAATTCCATGAAGCTCTCTACGCTCTGTTCTTGAGCTGATCTGAAGACCACATGAAGTTTGGAGGTCTGTAGTGATTGGCTCTGTAGAAAGTTGGTGAGCTCTGTGCACTATGCTCCTCAGCATCCGCTGACCCGCTCTGTCATTGTACGTGTTCTACCACTTGATATCTGAGTTGCTGTCGTTCCCGATCATTTCCACTTTGTTATAACACCACTGACAGTCCACTGTGGAATATTTAGTAGTGAGGAAACTTCACCACTGGACTTGCACAGGTGGCGTCCTATCACGGTACCACGCTGGAGTTCACTGAGCTCCTGAGAGCGACCCATTCTTTACTAATGTGTGTAGAAGCAGTCTGCATGACTAGGTGCTTGGTTTTATACACCTGTGGAAGTGATTGGAACCCCTGAATTTAATGGTTTGGATGGGTGAGTGAGTACTTTTAGTAATATAGTGTATATGCAGTATGGGGATGTAAAGGAGAGTTGATTTGTTTCACATGTCCTGTTTGTGGCTGTGGACCATCAGCAGCGGTAAGAGGAGCAATAACAGCTCCAGCAGTGGTATCTGTAATGGGATGTGTGTAACAGGACTGGTCTCTACAGGGCAACACACTGACCAGGCCTTTTGATGTCTGCATGCTCCTCTAACTCTGGAGCAATCAAAGGCTTTACTGTGGCCACAACACACACACTCACACACACGGCATCATGCTGAGGAGGTTGCACTTTTGGGACACACATGAAAGCAAACTGTCTTTCTCTCTCTCTCTCTCTCTCTCTCTCTCGCTCTCTCTCTCTCTCTTTATTAGTGGTCCTGCCTCTTCTATATCACTGCTCCACATACACATCACAGTGATCTCGTGGTCTCATAGAATACTCTAATTAACTGTGATGATGTATTAAAGGGAACCCCGTCTGGTAACTCTTGTAAGCCTTATTATGATGTAATGACTGTAAATTATTAGGACAAGTTGTAAAAATTCACTAAAAGTATCAGATTTATTAGATTTTCTGTAAAATCCGCTGCATGTGGGTCTACATTGTTGTATCTACTGATGTGATCAGCGAGTGACATCAAATGGTTGCAGTAACCGGCCGTCACGCTTGAGCACAGCTAGCTACTAAACATGCTACTGTTCAGTCTTTACAGTTTGAGCTAGAACTCAACATTTCTGACATCAGCGGTGACATCACACACCACGTTAGTGTAAATGGTGAACAGAGAGGGTGGAGGAGAGAGTGACACAGTGCTGGAGTTGTTGTGAAGCTGTGTGTTGGTGTTGACGGAGAAGGAGAGTGTCTGTTAAAGGAGCTCCGCTTTCTAGCAGGAAACATTCACGCTCAGTAAACAGCTAGATACACTGAACGGGAGTGTCTCTGAGCTTCACACTCCTTTATTAGTGAAGTAGTATGTTCACTACTAAGACTCTACTTTCACCTTCAGATCCACAAACGAGGAGAAGCAGCTGACGCTAACGCTAAACGTTCTCAGGAGAGAATCCAGCACATGTTCACGTTCACGGTTCTTCTCGCGGTTCTCCATAATCTGGAGCTTCTGGACTTCCTGTGTGGGGAAACTGTGGCACTGCATTGTTTTTTAGTCTGAGCTTAAAACCAACAGCCTCCGTCAAGTCTCTCACCAGTGGTGGTCTACTGAACCACTCAAACTCATCCAGACTGAAGTGAGGAGAGCAGAGCGGGGGTCTTTGGGTAGCTGTGTTGGTCCACACGCTGCTTCACTAACTATTCTCCTTGTTTATGTTTGTGAAGCTGTTTAGACTAATATCAGTCTTCACACTGCCTTTCACTGAAACAACATCAACAACACAATGTACATGGTTTTCTTTAAGCTAGGTTAGTAACTAACATTCACTCCTTCACACCACAGTCCAGTTTAGCACTGAAACCATTTGATCTCATCTACCCAGCAGGCATTGCGCATCAGAAATAATTTCTGCGTCTATATGTTAAATATTTAGAATAAAAGCTTAATTTATTAAAAAATCTGTTACTTTTGTGATTTTTATACAACAATTTAGAGTCGTTACACCATATTAAGGCTTACAAGTTTTACAAGCAGGCGTTGCCTGTAAGCTAGATGTTGACTCTAACAGCATGGACACCTATAAGAAGACAGGTGAGGAGACCACTTCATGGAAGATCCCATCCACCCCAGAGAAGACCATCAGCATGTATGGTGTACGTGATCTGCAAGGATGGATTTATACATACATCAGTTGAGAGTGTCTTCCACATGGATGAGTGGGTCCAGAGAACGATATGAAAACATTCCCCAGGCCATAGAAAGTAGGAAGCTGCACACAGTCACTCTGGATATTAGATGGTGGTCATAATAATGTGACTCAGTAGCAGCCATCGCTGTAAGAATATGAAAGATGACCATCCACTGTTTCAATGTTTGTGAATTAATGGAATTGACAGTGTTGTGTATGTACCAGTAGGGGAGTGACGAGACACTCATCTCACGAGACGAGATTTTAAAATATTTATAAGAAAATTTCTTTATAAGAAAAAGTCAAAACATGCAAACTCAACAGACTGGCTTCTCTCCTGTATGAGGCTCTTGAAACTAATTTGTTTCCTAATTGTGATATAGCGCAGTGTACTTCTAGACGTCCAAACACTGGTTGTTATGGCGATGCTTTAGAGTCTGTCTCTTTTATGCTGTCTCTTTTAGAGTCTGTTTAATCATTGCCTTGGTCTCTTTGTAAAGATTTGGGACCACCGTGCGAGAAAAACGCGAGTGTGTTGGTGTATATTGGTTCCGAAGTGTGGAGGAGTCGCCTAAGTCTTGTATTCTCTGCTACAGGAAAGGGTCAGTACACCAGTAACTCTCGGTATTGCTGTGGCTCTAGCACTTGACTGTGGAAGTTGAGGTCCAAAGGCGTTTGTAAACTGTGGTGGCGCTGTAGGTGTTGTTGCATGATGCTTGTATTAGCCACCGCGTACGGCCTGATCTTCTTACAGTGCTTACAGAGGGTTCGTGTCTGATCTGTCGCTCTAATAGCGTTTATTGGTTCCACTGGGAACCCAACATGCAGCCAGACATACAACTTAAAAGCAGCAGGAGCATCTTCTACGAATTTCCTCCAACTCCAACGACACTGGATGCTACTAGATAATGTATTAGCAGCTATACCTCTTCTGCTGAGAGCTGCTCTGACTGCTGAGCTGTTGCACTCGCCACCATTGGTGCTGGGTTGCCAGATCCCTCCTAAAAAGTTCAGACTATATGTGGGTGTTTCACTGCCCCCTAGTGTATGTGTTTACTAGTGTGTGTATGTGGGTATGGTAAACTGAGATGTTGGTGCTGTTGTTCCACCACTTCTCGCGACCACACAGGTTTGTTGACGGTGGAGTGGGGGGATCCCAGTGTCTCAGGGTGGTCTCATCTCCATGTTACCTTCTGGTTCTCTCCTTTTAGTTTAGGCTGTTTTAGTTAGATCTGCTAGAGATCTGTACACTCTAAAATTCTGAATATTCATATTCTCTACAGTCTCACTCCCGAGACCAACTCACTCTCTCTCTTTACTCTTCCTGAGGTAATGACTGTCCTCCCGTCTCTAGAACGCTGTTGAAGGACTGACCATCAGGGCCTCCACCCCACCATCACCAGCCAGCTCTCCTGTCCATTACTACTACACCCTCAGTTACATCACTGTGTCATCCAGATGCACCAGCACTGAGATAGGATGGGACTGTTTCAGTTCACGCCCACTTTACATAAAGACTCAGTCAGAGACTGCCTCAGTCAGAGACTGCCTCAGTCAGAGACTGCCTCTACCTGTGCAGCTTCTAAAGCTTTGCTATCCAGATTTCAAACAGAGACTCTTTTCTTTGGTGTTTAGTTTATTAAACTGTAAATACTGTTTGATCAGAGGAGGACGGGTCTCAGCTTGTGAGTCTGGTTCCTCCCAAGGTTTCTTCCTCCAGTCTGAGGGAGGTGTTCCTCACCACTGTTGCCTCTGGTTTGCTCACAGGGTGATATATGTTGTAACTGTCTGTTTTTAAAACTCTGTAAAGCTGCTTTGAGACAACATCGTTGTAACTTGACTTAACCTGGGTATTTCACTGCCCCCTAGTGTGTGTGGCAAATAGTTCTAAATCCCATCCATTATCTTCAGCTTCCTGCTAGTTGGGCTCACAGAGGAGCTGGAACCAATTCCAGCGTCATTGGGCGAAGGCAGGTTACACCATGAACAGGTCACCACTCCATCACATGTCCAACACACACTCACACCTACGGGCAGTTTAGAGTGAGGATCCTGGAGGAGGAAACCGGAGTACCCGGTGGAAACCCACTCAAGCACGGAGAGAACATCCACACTCCACACAGAACCACCCGGGCCGGGAATCCAACCTAGATCGTCTTACTGTGAGGGGACAGTGCTGACCAACTGATTTTTGTTCCCACGAGAGACAGGTTCAAGCTGGTCTAGAAATATCGTCACATATTAATCTCGCGAGATCTCATGTCACGAGACCCCTACATACCAGTGAAGACGTTTCAGCTCCAGTCTCATTCTGCACCCGTTTCACGTCTGTCCCGAAGCACGTGGAGATGTTTGTGTTGAGAGAAAGCTCATATTTCACATATTTCACAATGTCATGGCTGAAAACAACCCTAACCGAACGGCTCCCGCTGCCACGCATACCTGCCATACTTTGCCCGCTCTTTCTTCTTCCTCTGATTCAGTCCCTCTCTTTCTCTCTGTTTATTTAAGCTGGCACCGAATGAATTGAAATAAATGAGCGTGTGATAAAAGACGAGGGAATTAAAGGGAGATGAAAGGTGTCCTGTCATCTCCGGGACAAGGCGCTCTTTCCGCCTGCCTTTGATGTCGTTCCCGGGAAAATTAAACTTCTGGATATTGTTAGTGAAAACAACGAAAGCGGGACAGGCAGGTGAGCTCGGGGGGAGGCGCGTTTGCATATCCGGCTTGTCGTGATTCGGGATAACCCCCCTGACCCCACCCCCGGGAGCCTCAGCGCGGGAAAGCGGAGCACTGCTGCGGATCAAGATCGGCACATGAGACAGACAGCGGTGCTGTGTTTTATGTCGGGTGACTCGTGTCATCAGAGGCACCAGTGCTATGAAATCTACTGCTGTGTATTGTGTGTGTGTTCTCGCTGCACTGTTTGTTGTGTTTCTTTTAATGTCTGGATTTCCTGAAGCAGCACCTCAACATCGCCGGGCCGCCCCGTCTCCAGACTCTGTGTTATTAATACAGAGCCATGCTGCTACTAACACCAGTTACTGGGTGTTACTGGGCTCTGTTGTTGTAGCTACACACTGGCTTCTATACCCATATATATATATATATATATATATATATATATATATATATATATATATATATATATATATATATATATATATATATATAATACCACCGTACTAACCACTACACCACCATACTAACCACTACACCACCATACTGACCACTACACCACCATACTAACCACTACACCACCGTACTGTGCTGTGCACTGTGCACCACTGTGCTGACCACTACACCACATGGTTTGAATGCTATAAATGCTGTAGAGCATTTACAGAAGTTGGAGGTTCTTTATGTGGTGGGTCATTCTCCGCACTGCAGTGACGCTGATGTAGCGACAGTGTGTTAGTGTGTGTTGTGCTGGTGTGAGTGGATCAGACACCAGCCCCATATTCAGTGTCACTGCAGTGCTGGGAATAACCCATCTCCCTAATAGTACCTACTCTGTTGTGGTCCTATGGGTGTCCTGCTCATTGAGGAATAGAGTTATGAGGGTCTACTTCAGGAGCACTGCTGTGTCTGATCCATATTATATAATATAACTTATTATATACTATATATACTGTGTATAACATTTACACTTTTTAATTTTCTCTGTCTGCCCTTCTCTCTCTCTCTCTCTCTCTCTCTCTCTCTCTACCACTCCCCCACCCTCTCACTGCCCCCCGGCTCTCACTACACACTCTTGTTGTGTGGATGGCCTTGGTGACCTAGAGCCATAGCCACTCTCAAATGAACTGGACCTTGACAGTGCCTCAGCGGTGCTCTGATGAGATTAATAATGTTTTCAGCTCCGGAATAGCCATAATCAATAGATAAACAATGCTTGCCAGAATGGCCCCGAGACCGAGAAAGCCTTGGGAAAGCTAGTGTGGACAGGCAATTAGCCAAGGTTAAAGATCAAGTGCACACCAGTTTGCTGTAGCAAGTAGTTCCTGCGCATGATAAACCAAGTTCCAGATCAGGTGGAGCCTCAGCGGGAAGCAGGCCAAAGACTTCTGGGTCAGGGTTTCGGTTTATTATCCGCTTAGATGTTTAAACCCCAAAGTGAATACTTTTATTGTCTGCTTCAGTGTTCGAATATACAGCACTGTGTAAAAGTTTTAATCACTTTGGAGCATTATTATGTTTCAGATGAAGCTTTTATTTACTCAGTAAACACTTTATTATTAAATATTAAACAGTATTAATAGAGTAAGTAGTACTTTTACATACGTCAGTGTGTTTATTTAACTCTTTCCAAGCTTCTCCTAAACAACACAGTATTATTATCAGTTCTCATCTAATACCTGCTTTGACTGCTCAGTACTTCATTAAGCTAAATCAAGATTTGCTGCTGAAGGAACTGAACACATTCATACAATGTCTGGGGCGTCCAGGAGAAATCTGGAACCTAACTTTGTTCTTCAAACTGGATCAAGATCTGATCTACTTCTCTCACAATAACATATTCATGATACTTTGTGGCAGCATGGTGGTGTAGTGTTTAGTACGGTGGTGTAGTGGTCAGTATGGTGGTGTAGTGGTTAGTATGGTGGTGTAGTGTTTAGTACGGTGGTGTAGTGGTTAGTATGGTGGTGTAGTGGTTAGTATGGTGGTGTAGTGGTTAGTATGGTGGTGTAGTGGTCAGTATGGTGGTGTAGTGGTTAGTAAGGTGGTGTAGTGGTTAGTATGGTGGTGTAGTGGTTAGTATGGTGTGTAGTGTTTAGTATGGTGGTGTAGTGGTTAGTATGGTGGTGTAGTGGTTAGTACGGTGGTGTAGTGGTCAGTACGGTGGTGTAGTGGTTAGTACGGTGGTGTAGTGGTTAGTATGTTGGTGTAGTGGTTAGTACGGTGGTGTAGTGGTCAGTACGGTGGTGTAGTGGTCAGTACGGTGGTGTAGTGGTCAGTACGGTGGTGTAGTGGTTAGTATGGTGGTGTAGTGGTTAGTATGGTGGTGTAGTGGTTAGTACGGTGGTGTAGTGGTTAGTACGGTGGTGTAGTGGTTAGTATGGTGGTGTAGTGGTTAGTACGGTGGTGTAGTGGTCAGTACGGTGGTGTAGTGGTTAGTATGGTGGTGTAGTGGTTAGTATGGTGGTGTAGTGGTTAGTATGGTGGTGTAGTGGTCAGTATGGTGGTGTAGTGGTTAGTATGGTGGTGTATTGGTCAGCACTGTCTCCTCACAGTAAGATGATCTGGGTGGGATTCCCGGTCTGGGTGGTTCTGTGTGGAGTGTGTATGGTCTCTCTGTGTTTGAGTGGGTTCCTCCGGGTACTCCGGTTTCCTCCCACAGTCCAAACACATGCATGTTAGGATCCTCACTCTAAACTGCCCGTAGGTGTGAGTGTGTGTTGGCCATGCGATGTACTGGCGACCTGTCCATGGTGTACCCCACCTTCGCCCAATGAAGCTGTGATTGGTTCCAGCCCCCCTGTGACCCCAACTAGCAGGAAGCTGAAGATAATGGAATTTAGAACTATTTGCCACACACACTAGAGGGCCGTGAATCACCCACATATACACAAACATTAAAGTTCAGGGAATATACATATACATATACTAGTGAACACACACACTTGGGCAGTATCCACAGTACCCGGGGAGTAGTTGGGGGTCAGATGTCTTGCTCAAGAGCACCACAGTCATGTCCTGTTGGTCCAAGGGATCGAACCAGCAACCTTCTGGTCACAAGACCGGGTCCCTAACCTTCAGCCCACGACTGCCCTACTGAAGTGTAGTGAAGTGGGTACTAGGCTCAGGTTTACATGCAATTCAAAAATGGAATCGATGGTATCGACTTCTCAACCCCACCTAATTTGAACGAATTCAGCAGCCGCTGATTCCACATTCTTACCGGTTAATACCTTGAGCTGGTGCTGCCTATTCAGGTAAAACAGGTGTATTCTGGGTGTTGGGTGAGTTGAAACTCTTGATTGTGACCAAGTCTTTGTCTTTTCCCAGCAATTACAGAAAATCAGTCCTTGCTGGTGACTCAGTTCTCCTTGCACAGGACAAAGAACAGCAGTAAATTGTAATATAATTCATGCTAGCTTTAATACAGCCATTTCACTGATTATGTATTGATCACAATGACATCCAAAGCTCCCTCAAGCCTCAGCTCCTCGTACACAGGCTGTAAAAGTGAGCACATCCTTTTAGTAGAAAAGATCTATTGTGTTCATTTAGTTTGCCGAAATGGTGTAAACATTTCAGTGTTTTGATATGAGCACTACAAACGCCCACTGCATTTCTTTTTTCATCCTTAAGAACATGGATTAGTCTCGGGCTGGATTGTGAAGATAACAGCGATACACAATTGAACGTCCTTATTAGTCTAGATCTGGGTTTAATCAGGGTTTAGGAGCTGGCCTCCTAATAAAGTTGCGTGCTTTATTGTTATAATACATGATTACTCATACTAATCCATTTGTTTACATTTATATCAATGCTGTCCAAAGAAAAACACTGTCTCAATTTTGGTCAATGTTAATTTTTACATCATTTAAACAGAAGCTGTTTATAAAGCTGCTACTTTTCTCAGAACAACAGACAGACCACCCCAGATTCCAGAACCTTAACATCACAACATATATATATATATATATATATATATATATATATATATACAGGGGTTGGACAATGAAACTGAAACACCTGGTTTTAGACCACAATAATTGATTAGTATGGTGTAGGGCCTTCTTTTGCGGCCAATACAGCGTCAGTTCGTCTTGGGAATGACATATACAAGTCCTGCACAGTGGTCAGAGGGATTTTAAGCCATTCTTCTTGCAGGATAGTGGTCAGGTCACTACGTGATGCTGGTGGAGGAAAACGTTTTCTGACTCGCTCCTCCAAAACACCCCAAAGTGGCTCAATAATATTGGGAGATGGGGAGATGGTAGAGGTTCAACTTCAGTTTCATCCTTCAGGATACAATGTTTGAACCATCGGATGCACATGGTCCTCCAGAATGGTTCGGTAGTCCTTGGCAGTGATGCGCCCATCTAGTACAAGTATTGGGACAAGGGAATTCCATGATATGGCAGCCCAAACCATCACTGATCCACCCCCATGCTTCACTCTGGGCATGTAACAGTCTGGGTGTTAGGCTTCTTTGGGGTTTCTCCACACCGTAACTCTCCCGGATGTGGGGAAAACTGTAAAGGTGGATCATCAGAGAACAATACATGGTTCACATTGTCCACAGCCCAAGATTTGCGCTCCTTGCTCCATTGAAACCGACGTTTGGCATTGGCACGAGTGACCAAAGGTTTGGCTATAGCAGCCCGGCCGTGTATATTGACCCTGTGGAGCTCCTGGCGGACAGTTCTGGTGAAACAGGAGAAGCTGGGGTGCACATTTAATTCTGTCGTGATTTGATCAGCCGTGGTTTTATGTTTTTTGGATACAATCCGGGTTAGAATCCAACATCCCTTTCAGACAGCTTCCTCTCGCGTCCACAGTTAATCCTGTTGGATGTGGTTGGTCCTTCTTGGTGTTCTGCTGACATTACCCTGGATACCGTGGCTCTTGATACATCACAAAGACTTGCTGTCTGGGTCACAGATGCGCCAGCAAGATGTGCACCAACAGTTTGTCCTCTTTTGAACTCTGGTATGTCCCATAATGTTGTGTTATTGTAATATTTAGAGTTAAACTGTGCTCTTACCTGCTAACTGAACTTCACACTCTGCTCTTACTGGTGCAATGTGTAATTGATAAAAATTGGCCACCAGACTGGTCCAATTTAGCCATGAGACCTCCCACACAACTCTGGTCTTCTTTGATCTGGTACATGACAACCTTCCCATTGGAAAAACTTGCCCTTAATCCAATATGGCGGCTTTTAAGAAGGCAGCAATGTGTGGGACCTAGCCTAAAAAGATAGGCCTGCTCAACCATTACTTGCTGGGGTCTTGAGATACATCATCGTTTCTGAAATAAAAGGTTGTCCTGAGACTTCTGACTCACCCTGTACTTTCTTATCCAAGTTGCTTCTGCTGAGACGTGCTCACCTCCTCCTCCTCTTCCTCCTCCTCCTCCTCCAATAACGCGCCATTTGATACGCAGTTGCAATTAAACCGGGGAGCCTGTGCTCACTGATCCTGGTGATGTGCTTTAGCCGTTTGGCCTCTGAACAGTCATCAGCGCTGCTCTGCATTATAATCATAATCACAACTCGAACATGCTTGCGGTTATTACCCGTCACCGCGTGATTCATGGCGCGCGCTGGTGTGCAGATGCGGTACGGGGCCAGGGACATGGTGTAATGGGATCCATCTTCCCTCTGACACGTGTTTATTACGGCTAAGAGGGAGCAGCTTCATTTGCGTGGAGCCTGTCGCGTAGCTACTTCCTGTCCTTTCTCCAAAACGCTGCTGGAGAGCACACGCTGGAAGTGAAGAAGCTGGTTGGAGTAGCTCTGAAGGGTTTGGCACTGTGTTGCCAGATGTCTACACCACCGCATCCCTTCTCAGGAGCTTTCAGCAGAAGACATCCTACAACGTGACTCATTATATGGCTTCTTATATTATGAGGAGTGTTAGAGGCTATTTTTAGGATATTAGGTTTAATCCTACTACAATAGAGGGACTACAATAGACCAGGACCTGCCCAGGAAATGTCCTGCTGCAGCATCTCAGTGGGCTTCAAATCAAGACTTTAACCCTTTGATGCACAAGCTAAGCCAGACCTTTCCTAATGCACAACTTGGGACTTGTATTCATTTGTTATTGTATGTACTGCTGAGTATGGGAGTTTGGGTAAATCTATTGAAATCAGTTTATTTCATTATGTAATGTTTTAAGTGTTAATTAGAAATCTTGTTTTTGATCTTAAATCATGATTTTAACTCTTATTTATTTACTTTATTAACAAAAACAGTGTTGGTAAATATGTTCCTGACTGGAAATGTTTACAAATGTCAACAGTTCCTATCAAATTCCATTGTATACACTTATGTGAACACATTAATTCCGTGTTGTGTGTTGGCAGTGATACAAAAATAATTTTATTAAATAAGTAAAATAATAAAACTGAAATCAAAAATGATTTGTGATGATTAAAAGCAACTAAACTGAGAATGTTATGGAAGCTTAAATGATGGAATTTATTTATTTGACAGATATAGAGAATAAAATCCCGGTCGGGTCACTTTTGACCAGGTTGTGCATCAAAGGGTTAAATATGTTGGACATAATCCTGCAGGATCTTCTGGTAGATCCTAGAAAAGCTGGCAGGTTTCCTGGCAGTAGTTTACTACTACTCAAGAACTATCTTTCCTTCAGACGTCCTTCTACTTAAGAACTACCTTCTCCTCTAGAAGTCCTTTTTACTCAAGAACTACCTTCTCCTTCAGATGTCCTTCTACTCAAGAACTACATTCTCCTCTAGAAGTCCTTTTTACTCAAGAACTACCTTCTCCTTCAGACATCCTTCTACTTAAGACCTACCTTCTCCTCCAGACATCCTTCTACTTAAGAACTATCTTCTCCTCCAGACATCCTTCTACTTAAGAACTACATTCTCCTCCAGACATCCTTCTACTTAAGACCTACCTTCTCCTCCAGACATCCTTCTACTTAAGAACTACCTTCTCCTCTAGAAGTCCTTTTTACTCAAGAACTACCTTCTCCTTCAGATGTCCTTCTACTAAAGAACTACCTTCTCCTTCAGACATCCCTTTACTCAAGAACTACCTTCTCCTCTAGACGCCCTTCTACTCAAGAACTACCACCTCCTCCAGACATCCTTCTACTCAAGAACTACCTTCTCCTCCAGACATCCTTCTACTCAAGAACTACCACCTCCTTTGGACGTCCTTCTACTCAAGAACTACCTTCTCTTCCAGGCTTCCTTCTACTCAAGAACTACCACCTCCTCCAGACATCCTTCTACTCAAGAACTACCTTCTCCTCCAGACGCCCTTCTACTCAAGAACTACTTTCTCCTCCAGACATCCTTCTACTCAAGAACTACCACCTCCTTTGGACGACCTTCTACTCAAGAACTACCTTCTCTTCCAGGCGTCCTTCTACTCAAGAACTACCACCTCCTCCAGACATCCTTCTACTCAAGAACTACCTTCTCCTTCAGATGCCCTTCTACTCAAGAACTACCACCTCCTCCAGACATCCAGGTTTGCCAAACCAAGGTTCTTGCATTTTTTTGCACATGAGCAATTTTTAGGTACTTGTTAAAATCTCCTCATGGTTTCTTGGGGAGTGTAAACAACACAAACCACAGACATTTTAAGAGTGTGTGATAGCGCCCCCTATGTGGAAAATCACCAGTAAAATGGCCAGTAAGGGTGGATGGTACATATGTGAAATAAAATAACCAGTAGATTTAGGTACAATGTAGGTGTTTCTAATAAATTGGTCACCCAGTCTACATACCCTGTGCAGCAGGAGCACAAACAAGCATTATGCAATCCTCCTATACAGGGATTCTCAGTAATTGCCAGCTTATCACAGTCTGCTGTATGAGACAGCCTCCTTTCGCTGTTAGCCAGAGAGAGATACAGGCAGAGGGAATGAGAAGGAAGGGGCTGGAAGTGTCTTCTGATAGAGAAAAACAGTCCCCAGGGGGCGCCAGTGCACTCCAACGTATCAGCATCAGACAGATGCCACCCCACAAGAGTCCAGCACCCAAAGGGAGAAAGAAAAGAGAGAGAGAGAGAGCGCTAGAAATGAAAGCCAGGCTAGACAAGCTTTCCAACCCAGTGACAGCCAAGAAGCCTGCTTGCCTCTAACCCATCCAGAGAGAGTTGAAACCTCTCTCTCAGAGCCCCCAGCAGGGGGCCGCGCTGGAGCCCTGTCTCGTATCTCGCTCCCAGACCGGAGGGGGTGCGATCACCTCCCGTCACAGCCTCCTTATCAGCGTGAGATAGCCTATTAGTGTGTTAAGGTGCTGACATGCTTGCTGATTAGCGAGTTGGCATCTGATGAGCGGGGCATGCCAACCCCGCTGCAGCTATTCAAGATTTAATTTGCACGCATTTATTGGTTTGACAGAAATAAAATAGGGACGTCAAAGTGGAACAATGGTTTTAGGAGAGTAAAGGGGCAGAGACATCAAACCGCAGGAGGAAAACTCAAATCTTACCGGCGCAGATGATGTCTCACATTGTCCCTCATGGGCATTATATACATACTATGATATATATATTAATATATATATATCAACATCAGATCTTATAGCTTAACATCTTATTGTACGTGGTATGTGATATGTATATATATATATATATATATATTATTAGTGGTCACAGGACACTGTCTGAGACACCACCACCACCACGTCAGGGGGTGATTTTAATGTTATGTCCATATATTCCATATATATCAGTGTTCATTATATATATGTAACGTAATATATAACGTAAATCTGGATACAATCTGTATGTGCAAGAAATCAAATTTGAGCTGGCAGTCAGAGGTGTGTTTAAACACTGTGTCCACTCACTGTCCACTCTATTAGACACTCCTACTACTTGCTGGTCCACCTTGTAGATGTAAAGTCAGAGACAGTAGCTCATCTGCTGCTGCACAGTTTGTGTTCCTCTAGTCCTTCATCAGTGGACACAGGACGTCGCCCACAGGACACTGCTGTCTGGATAGTTTTGGTTGGTGGACGATTCTCAGTCAGGCAGTGACACTGAGGTGTTTAAACACTCCAGCAGCAGCAGCACTTCTGTGTCTGATCCACTCACACCAGCACAACACACACTAACACACCACAACCACGTCAGTGTCACTGCAGTGCTGAGAATGAACCACCTCCCTAATAGTACCTGGTCCTGTGGGGGTCCTGACCATTGAAGAACATAGTAACAAAGTATACAGAGAATTAGATGGACTACAGTCTGTAAGTGTAGACTGTATATATATATATATATATATATATATATATATATATATATATATATATATATATATATATATATTCAGTTGTAGCAGTCTGTGAAGTACTGTAATATAAAATCTATCACTGCCTGTGATGACCCAGTCCTACCTAGAAGCTCCCAGCTCATCATATCATGTTTTATTACTAACAGTGCAGAGTTCATCAACTATAGAAGACAAAAGCACATCAGCTTGTAGGACCCTGTATCATCTTAATTCATATGCAGCCTCCGTGCTTGGCAAAAGGTAAAATTATGGGGTGGGGGGGGCAGTGTTTGTTACTGAAAATATTGAAAAGATGTCATATTTTGAGTAGAAATATAGCTCAGCCACGCTCCAGCGTTCCACCGCTTCCTCCTTTTTCTCTGTCAGCATCTTTGCTCAATGAAGTTTAAAGGTGGCAGACACCTCCATTAAAACTCCATTGTGGCTTTAGCGGGATTGAATCCGTCTTTGTGAAGCGTCGGATAATGGTCTCTAAACTCATTGGTTATTTATGAAGAGGAGCACCAGCTAGTTAAGGCCCCCTAGTCTTCCTAATGATCCTCCAGTCACACGCTCATCAATTATTCACACTAAATCGATAAATTATTGACTACATGTCGCCCAGAATTGAAATCTCTCATGAAAGTGTAATATGTGTTAATATGTATTGCTGTGAAACATTGTGATTATACGCTTACGCTCCTCGTGTGATTGTAAAGTAACGGCAAGTGAGCCGTGGCCATGGAAGCATAAATAAACATTTTATTTCTGCATTTATTTATTCATTTTCTAAACTAAACTGAAGTGTGTTAGTGCACGTTTGGACGTAGTTCAGTTTTTGACATTATAAATAAATACATAAATACATTTATTTAATGTAATTTAGTGTAATATATATATATATATATATATATATATATATATATATATATATATATATATATATATATATATATATATAGTGCACGTTTGGATGTTTTTCAGTTTTTGACATTATAAATAAATACATAAATACATTTATTTAATGTAATTTAATGTAATATATATATATATATATATCCTGCTTTATCCCACTAGTCTGGGTCACGAGATGGCTAGAGCCAATCCCAGCGTCATTGGGCAAAGGCAGGGTACACCATAGACAGTTCGCGAGTCCATCATATAGCACGGGGAGAACATACACACTCCACACAGAACGACCCTGACCGGGAATCCGGAACACAGCTGCAATGTATATATAGCTGTAGATGCTATAGACGAGAAAACTGTGCTGAAACTGTACAAAGTTGAATGATCAGAACTCAGTACACAGAATTGTACATACCGTGAACCTCAAACACTGTTCTTTATATAGAGACCATAAAACGGGCCGAGCTCAGAATCATAAACTGTTACAGGTGGATCGGTCCTGACTGCGTCCCATTATGATGCCCCCTCAGAATATACATATATGTTCCTAACTCACATTCAAGTTGGAAACATAAAACAAATTCTCTGGTATCTTCAAGCTATGAAAACAAAACTGACTGCTGTTCTAGTTCATCTTCTCTAAACCATAGATATACATCCATTATCACAGGGGTCTGGAGTGACCAATCACGCTTCTCCGTCTGGCAATTCGAGTCTGAGTTTGGTGGTTGCCAGGAGAACGGTACTTGTCTGACTGCATTGAGCCGATTGTAAAGTTTGGTGGAGGGGGGATTATGTTGTGGGGTTGTAGTGAAAGGAACTCTTAATGCTTCAGCAGACCAAGACACTCTAGACAATTTTATAATCCCAAATTTGTGGGGACAGTTTGGGGATGACCCCTTCCTGTTCCAACATGGCGGCCCACCAGTGCTCAAAGCAGCTCCATAAAGACATGGAGGAGCGAGTTTGGTGTGGAAGAACTTGAATGGCCTGCACAGAGTCCTGACCTCAACCTGATAGAACACCTTTGGGATGAATTAGAGCGGAGACTGTGAGCCAGACCTTCTCGTCCAACATCAGTGTCTGACCTCACTAATGGTCTTCTGGAAGAACGGTCCAACATTCCCATAAACGCTCTTCTAAACCGTGTGGAGAGCCTTCCCAGAAGAGCTGAAGCTGTTATAGCTGCAAAGGTTGGGCCGACATCATATTAAACCCTATGGATTAAGAATGGGACGTCACTCAAGTTCATATTTGACCTCACAGCAAGAACAGCCTGGGTTTGAATCCTCGGCTGGGCAACAGCTGGAAATGATAAACTGCCTCTGGGTGTGAATGCGTATGACTGTGTATGTGATGGACTGATGGACTGATGGCCTGTCAAGAATGCTTCTTCCCTTCCATCCAATGAATGCATGGACTGACATTGTTTATAAGGGGGCAGGGGGGCACCACCTCGCTCCTCTATCTCATCCAGATAACAAGCTGAAAAATCTACTAAATTGAACATTCTTGATCTGTGTTCTGTCTGAATTTGACACACATTCCCAAATATTTTTTCTTTTTTTCGTCCTCATGAAATGTTTTAGCAAGTCTGGCAACATCGGCTTCTTTGTTTTCCTCTTTTTTTCCTCTTTTTTTTCTTCCTCCCAATATTTCACACTGTCGTCCCCGACTTCAGCTTTAAGGCTAATTAGTAAGCCGGCGGTATAGGACGCACTGCTCCCGTGTCATGCAGTGACGGTAAACAAAAGAAAGGCTCTCCTCTTGACTCGCGGTGAATTAACACAAAACAAAAAAAGGAGGAGTGCGTGGGATGGGTTTCAGTTTTTAATTAGTCACACGCTTCCTGTGTCCTCCGAACGACCTGCGCAGTCAAAGTGCGAAACTTGCATTTGTGCATTTAATTAAAAAGATGCTAATTACACACACACACACACTTATTTATATACACAGGGAGCTGTGTGTTACTCCGCTGTGCCTCGGAATGTTATTCTCCAGGCTGAACACAGAAAACTGAATGGGAATTGATTTTGTTTAATGCTGTTTTAGATACAGTAAGTTCTCTCAAGCAGATAAGTTTCCTCAGAGGTGGAGGATGGAGTAGATGTAGTAAACAGTTTATGTATTAAACAAAAATATAATACTCTGTTGGAGTATATCAGCCCGTTCCTGCAAACAGAACAGCTCCAGCTCTGATATGTTGGTGGGTTTCCTCACATGAACTTCATGTCTGTCCTCAGATTCAAGGAAGAAGGTCAGGATTTGGCTGTTCCAAACCATTAACTTCATTCTACCATCTTTGGTAGAACAACTTGTGTGCTTGGAGTCGTTGTTTTGCTGCAACATTCTCTTTAAATTTCTGTTCACAGACACATCCAGACCATGACACTACCACCACCAGGTTTCACTGATGGAATGAGGTCTTTATGCTGCATCTGTCCACCAAATATTGTTCCAATGGTCTTTAGGAAATTGAAGATGGGCAGTAATGCTCTTTTTGGAGAGTCAGTGAGTGACTCCTTGCAGCCACTGTTGTTCAGTGTTGTGACGGTGGACTCAGGAACATTAACATTAGCCACTATAAGAGATGCTTTTAGTTGTGTAGAAGTTAGCCTGGTGTCAGAACCCAACAGAGTTGAGACAAGCGCAGAGTGACTACTCTAGAGGTTTTAATATATGGCGTGTGAAAAAAAGGCAATGTCAAAAACAGTCCGCGTCAAGACCAGATTAGCCAAACAGAAACCAAGGGACATACCAAAGAGACGAAACCAAAGAGTGAGAGTCCAATAACCATGAGGTCCAGCAAAAAGAGCAAGACAAAGGCAGAGTCGAACAAACAGAACAAGGTCATATACGGAACCTAACATACAGGGCTAGGCAGAAACGTCGAGGGACGGAAAAAGGTCATACTTGATAATAGTAACTAGAACAATAGTACACTTCATAATGCTGCAACAGTCAAAACTTGGCAACAAACAAAGATATGCAGAGGACATGGGCACAGGTGACAACAATCAGTAATCCAGTGGCCTGGACCCGGTAGTAAGTCACATGACTACGATTGGGAATGAGTTTTGGGTAATGGAGTCCAGAGTGTTGGTTTGGTCTCAGGAGCTGATGGGGGACGTGACACATGGTTTGTTTTGCGGCATTGTGGTTCCAGGTTTCTTCTTTTACAGTTCAGTTCTGACACCAGAAAGGTGGAACGAGTTTTAAGAAGCTATGGCACATATCGTCACTGTACAATGAAATACAAGTATCTCCAAAATTGCAACTTTACAGGAGAGACCAAAAACATACTTTACTTTCAATGTAAGTCAATAGAACCAGAATTTTTTCCAAGCTGTTTTAAGTATACAGTGTAAACGGTCATTGGCGTGTTCAAATGATGTAGAAAACTTAAATTGACAATAATACCGATACATGTTTTTGATTGGACAGCGAAGATATGTAAAACATTAACTATTGTATTTGTTATTTATATATTATATAGTTATATATTATATAACATAATATGTATTATATGTGATAATAGAATCTGATGTTATTAGTGAAGCTGATAAGTAGCTTTTTAAATGCAAATTATGCTATAAATTATATGGGTTCTGTATTATATATATATATATATATATATATATATATATATATATATATATATATATATATATATATATATATATATATAATCTGTCCCAAGCCCAAGAGCTAATGACCTGGTCATACAGTATCATAATTGTTGGACTTGTAGTGGACTTAAATAGGGTGTGTTTGCTGGCTGAGTTAAACCATTCTCAGACCTCCTCAGAGCATGTCTGTACCGCAGTACCCTTAAGAATAAAGCATATACTCTGAACTGGTCTTACCTTCATTCTGATGGCAAGAAAAGAAGTTACTACAACATATATTTAAATATCAATATATATATCGGCTATATATATATTCTCTATATCATTCGAACACGCCAATGGTCCTTTACACTGTGTAAAAATGTTATGATGAATGGACCAATAGAACTCCAAAAAAGCTTGAAAGAAATTCTGGTTCCATTAACTTACATTGAAAGGAAAGTATGTTTTTGTCTTCTCCTGTATAATTGCAATTTTGGAGATAGTTGTTTTTCATTGGACAGCGACAATATATTATCCACATCCACCAGTGAACCCGGTACATGTATCATTGGTGTTTTTATGTAATTATGATGATGACTACCTCACAGTGGCCACCTTTCACCTCTTTGACATCATAACTCTTTACTGTAATTATTTCTATAGGAGAGCTTTTAGAGGTGGATGTCTGGTTCCATTCAAGACCACTGTAAACAGCTCTGAATGACTCTGTTTACATCTGCACGATGAAGAAATGTAGATTTACGGAATTCTTCTTTAACTCTACTGTGTAAAAGCTTCACAACCATTGCCTGGCCGGTTAATAGTCTAATAGTCACAGAGCATTGGCTGGGATGGGCCCTGAAAACTTCCACCATTCCCACTGGAGTCCAACAAACCCTCTCACTGGTCTATCTTCTGATTCTGTTTTATCCATGTTTATTTCCCAGCAGCATAAAGAACACCAGCAAATACAGTTAGAGACTCGATTTGCCTGGTCCATACAGAGTGTTACTATCTCGCCGCACATGAATCTCATTTGTTTTTCAGGACTTTCTCCGATTTGTTTCTTATATTATGCTATTAGATAGACTCAGCATATTCAGAATTAGACACACAGATATAGATGAGAATGTAAATTCTATATAGGCCTCTGGAGCGCCTGGTAATGTGTGTGCTGTGTATTTTAAGTTAATAATGAACGAATGAGCTTGTTTTAATTCAATAACAACTGTGTTATAGCAAAAGCATCATGACTGACAATATATCTGTGTAACATTATTCACTGCAAGGAGGTCTGTGGATATATGAACATAGATTAAGATCTAATTATCGTTATACATGTACAGTAATTTACTTTATTAAAGCAATAAGGAAGGAAAACATAGCTTTATGTAATTTTATTGTTTTTATAAAACAACCGAAAATAGGAGAAAATACACCATTTTAATAAATAATTAATAATCAAAGCCAAACTATTATTACAGCAGGTAAGGTAGATAGTTTTAGAACTATATACAGCTGAATATATATACATCCGTCCCACTAGTTAGGGTCATGGGGGTCTGGATTGGTCTGGAGCCAATCCCAGTGTCATCGGGCGAAGGCAGGGTACACCATGGACAGGTCGCCAGTCCATCACACACACTCACACTTACACACACACTCACACCTACGGGCAGTTTAGAGTGAGGATCCTAACATGCATGTGTTTGGACTGTGGGAGGAAACCGGAGTACCCGGAGGAACCCACTCAAACACAGAGAGACCATACACACTCCACACAGAACCACCCGGACCGGGAATCCCAACCCAGATCATCTTATTGTGAGGAGACAGTGCTGACCACTACACCACCATACTAAACCACTACACCCACCATACTGACCACTACACCACCACACTAACCACTACACCACCATACTCACCACTACACCACCATACTAACCACTACACCACCCATAACTAACCACTACACCACCATACTAACCACTACACTACCGTACTAACCACTACACCACCGTACTAACCACTACACCACCATACTAACCACTACACCACCATACTGACCACTACACCACCATACTAACCACTTCACCACCATACTGACCACTACACCACCATACTGACTACTACACCACCGTACTAACCACTACACCACCATACTAACCACTACACCACCATACTAACCACTACACCACCATACTCACCACTACACCACCATACTAACCACTACACCACCATACTAACCACTACACCACCATACTAACCACTACACTACCATACTAACCACTACACCACCGTACTAACCACTACACCACCATACTGACCACTACACCACCATACTAACCACTACACCACCATACTAACCACTACACCACTAACCACTACACCACCCTACTAACCACTACACCACCGTACTAACCACTACACCACCGTACTAACCACTACACCACCATACTGACCACTACACCACCATACTAACCACTACACCACCATACTGACCACTACACCACCATACTGACCACTACACCACCATACTAACCATTACACCACCATACTGACCACTACACCACCATCCTAACCACTACACTACCATACTAACCACTACACCACCATACTAACCACTACACCACCATACTAACCACTACACTACCGTACTAACCACTACACCACCATACTGACCACTACACCACCATACTAACCACTACACCACCATACTAACCACTACACCACCATACTAACCACTACACCACCATACTGACCACTACACCACCATACTAACCACTACACCACCGTACTGACCACTACACCACCGTACTGACCACTACACCACCATACTAACCACTACACCACCATACTAACCACTACACCACCGTACTAACCACTACACCACCGTACTAACCACTACACCACCGTGCTGACCACTACACCACCATACTAACCACTACACCACCGTACTAACCACTACACCACCGTACTAACCACTACACCACCGTACTAATCACTACACCACCATACTGACCACTACACCACCGTGCTGACCACTACACCACCATACTAACCACTACACCACCGTACTAACCACTACACCACCATACTAATCACTACAACACCATACTAACCACTACACCACCGTACTAACCACTACACCACCATACTAACCACTACACCACCATACTAACCACTACACCTTTATACTAACCACTACACCACCATACTAACTAACCACTACACCTTTATACTAACCACTACACCACCATACTAACCACTACACCACCATACTAACCACTACACCACCATACTAACCACTACACCACCGTACTAACCACTACACCACCATACTGACCACTACACCACCGTACTAACCACTACACCACCGTACTAACCACTACTCCACTGTACTAACCACTACACCACCGTACTAACCACTACACCACCGTACTGACTACTACACACACACTACAGGGCAGTGAACCACCCACACTAACAGGACTGAAGAAGATAGTGTAGATGCTGAGATCTTGTTCTGATAAACAGGTTTGGGGGTTTTATAGCTCTTATAAAAATATACATTCTCATTTTTACATTTAAATACAGTCAAATGTTTGTTTTAGTAATGTTTCACTATTTACACTCGTCTTTCAACACATTCAGATCTAAACCTCTTTATAATTATAGACATAAATATTCAGTTAGTTGCGCCCAAACTTTTGACATGTAATGTATGTTTTTGCAGCTTTGTTTCTATACATGGATGTTTGGGCCCAGAGACATGAGTGCATACTCGCATCTACTGTCCAGCTGCTCTTCTTTAGTGACGGCATAACAAGACTATTTGACCTCTGCTGAAATGAACATAGAGCACCTGATTATTATCACAAACTTATTAGCTGGGAAATTGGGTTTTAATGACTGATGCTGGTGATCTTCTAAGCTGCTTGATGGAAAGGAAAAATATCCAGTGCACGCAGTGAGTAATAGGACAGTGACCCCATTTTCATTGATTTGGCTCTGCATGCAAACTCATTGGATCTGCAATTACACACAGGCCGAAGCGGATCATCATAAACATGAAGCTTCCCAACTTGTACTCTATATATTTAACATTGTATTGTATGAATATTTTATTATAAGGTTATTTTGCTTGCACATCAGACATCAGAGCACCAAACACAGAAAGATTTTAAAGAAGCAATCTGTCCAATTCATACTCCAAACAATAGGGGGCAATATATCACCAGAAAGTTGCTTCCTTCTATTTCCCCATCCTCACTTGTTGGACTGTTTACACTCTAAAATATATTGCCTTACTATCACCTCCTCAGGTACAATGTGGTACTACAGTGACTCACTATCACCTCCTCAGGTACAAAGTGGTATTACAGTGACTCAATATCACCTTTTCAGGTACAAAGTGGTACTACAGTGACACACTATCACCTCCTCAGGTACAAAGTGGTATTACAGTGACTCACTATCACCTCTTCAGGTACAAAGTGGTACTACAGTGACTCACTGTCACCTCTTTAGGTACAAAGTGGTACTACAGTGCCTCACTATCACTTCCTCAGGTACAAAGTGGTACTACAGTGACTCACTATCACCTCTTTAGGTACAAAGTGGTACTACTGTGACTCGCTATGTAAGTACATTGTCCAAACAGCCCATATTTAGAAACTAAGCTGCAAACAGCTTATTTTTAATATGAATAGGTGAACACCAATCCTTGGACACACCTAACTAAATATATTTGTTTATAATTATGAAGACGTTTAGATCTGAATGTGTTGAAAGACGAGTGTAAATAGTGAAGTTGGAGCCCATGTACACAAACATTACTAAAACAAACATTTGACTGTATTTGAATGTAAAAATGAGAGTATATATTTTTATAAGAGCTATAAAAACCCCAAACCTGTTTATCAGAACAAGATCTTCTTCAGTCCTGTTAGAGAAGCAGCTCATGTGGCTCCCCATGAATGTATGGAATAATTCCATACCTCTTATTCTATAGTTTTAATCTCTTCACAGCTCACTAATAATATTAACTATTAAAATAGTACAAATAAGAAACACCGGGGTGGGTGCGCCCAAACTTTTGACTGATAGTGTAAGCATATGGAGAATGGTAACGTTTTGCATAGCAACACAGCAAATTGTGGTTTGAGCCGGGGTACCCAAACTTTTGCACACTTTCTGCGTATAATAAGGATAATGCTATGTGTGTTTTGAATGTGAAAAGCTTAAGCGAGCAAAAAAAAAAAAAAAAAGGCTTATCACGTCGTCAGCACAGAAGAAAGAAAATCGGCTTTCGTCCTTGTCCTCAGAACTCCTCGGAAATCTCTTTCTTCTCCAATCTCAGTCATAAATGCGCGGACAGAGTGAGGCGGATAAACGTCCAGAGAAAGCTATTACGCACTCATGAATACATGCAAACATTGGCATTCAGCGCGTTCCAGTTCGGCCTCCGGAGCCCTCCCTCGATCCGCATTGATCCCCTGACCATCGCGGCTCTCCCTTACCTGCTGAATCCCAATGTGTCAATACAGCCCTCTCGGCCGTGCCCAGAATTAGAACGCGGGTAATCAGAATACATGCTGCTGTACGGGTGACGTGGTGGGCCTGACTGATGGAGATTTAATTATTTCGGAATGCGTTCGGAATGAAGTCACGTTTAAACGTAGCGCTGCATTAAAAAAAGAAGACTTCAAAGCACGACGGATTAGGGGCCGATTCACAGTCACGTCTTCTTATTAGTACAGAGCTGAACTGTTCTTGAAATCTGACTGAGTTTAACTCTTGCTTTTGCTGGTGAGCATTGGCGTAGGAGCCAGGGGGGATGGGGGGGATGTGTCCCACCCAATATCAGAAACAGGTAGATTTGGCCCACCCAATAATGAAACCACAGAAAAAGTGGAAACTGTTTAAAAACCTTTATTTTAAGTTTAAAATTTTTAGTTTTAGCAGCATTCGCAATTCACGCACTGTGTTTGTTGTTAGCAACGGGCTCTGGTTGTTAGGTGGTCTTTCACTTTTTTTATTAAGGCTTGTGTTGAGACCCTTACAAAAAAGAAGTTTATTCAAGTGTACCATTAGTTACTTCTTTTAAACTAAAAGGAAGTGAGTATACTTTCAGTTTACTTTTTATGTACTTCTCAGTGATATACTAAACACAGTTATACTTAAGTATGCTGGGGTTATACTGACAAGTTGAACAGTCTAAGTTATTCAGGCTTTACTTGTACTTAATCTTTTGATTGAGATAGTAGAAGTTATTCTTGCTCTGCACAAAAACACATCCAGTAGAATATTTATTTAAAATTTGATTTATAAAGATTTATAAAGATAAATATGTTTCTTAATCTGAGAGTGTGTCTTGTTTATTTTACGTGTGTCCACTGGTGAGTAAGTAAACGTTGTTAATTTCTATTTTAAGTAGAAAAACTCTTAAACCTAGTCATATACTTTAAAGTACAACAATAATATAAGCATTAAATTATAAGTATTATGTTAAGTTTAAGTTCACTTAAAGAAAACTTACAAGCTAGTAAACTAACAGTATAAACCCTTAAGATTACTTTTAGTGTAGTTGCAGTACAAAAGATGTAAACTAGTGGTATACTTGGTTTACTACTCTTACACTTAAAGTGTACTTAAAAGTATACTTTTAAAAACTAGAAAGTGGCCAATTTAGTCCCAAGAAGTATTAAAATAGTACATATACTACTGTACTACTAGTACAATGACAATAGTATAGTAACTACATTAAGTATACTTAATAAAATTAACTTTAAGTATACTTATTTTCTGTAAGGGGATGCCTGTTCAGAAATCTCCTGCAGTCAGCAGCTTCACTGACCCGAGCTCTCTCGCCTCGCTGGAGTGTCGGGTAGTTCGCGCCAGCTTTAAATGTGAGGTCAGTGATGAGAGCAGTGAATAACAACGATGACCATATATACTGCAGTAAATCAGCTTTAGTATAATGTGTTGTTATGGTAACTGACTAGGATGGTTAGGGTTAGCTAACATTTATATAGTCAGAAAGTACTCTCTGGCCACGTCCCAAACTGCAGACCAGGTGCTTAGCTAGCCCTAGTTTAGATTTAAATTGAGTCCCAGCACCCCTAAAGATTATGGTTAGCCTGTTCCTGATAGGTAAGTGTTTGTTATGGTTGTGGTCAACCTGAATACCAGCTTTGGATGGCAGCAGCATGTTCTGGTCTTGGGAATGTTTTCCCACTCATCCATGTGGAAGACACTCTCAACCGATTTGAGTCTCAATCCATCCTTGCAGATCACGTACACCATACATGCTGATGGTCTTCTCTGGGACGGATGGGATCTTCCAGCAAGACAGCGTGACATGTCCCACGGCTGGAAATGTCTTACATTGGTTGGAGTAGCTGACCAAGACTTCCAAGTACTACCTTGAACCTTTAATTCCCCAGACTTGAACCTAATTGAGAATCTGTGGGACCACCTGGATGGTGGTGTCGGCTCTATAGATCCTCCTCCACTGCAGTCAGCATGGCTCCAGATACCTATGACAACTTAGGTGCTTCAGACTTCGGTTCTCAGTGATGCTTCCACTTTCAGAGACAGTAACGTAACGACATCACTGTGCGTCATAGAGACGTCACTCGACGGTCCACAGCCCAGGTCCAGTTCTGAGCAGAGCACTGAAGAGAGCGGTCACACAACATGGGCTTCTTTAGCTACTTCCTGCACTGCTGCACCCACCAGGACAGAGACGGTCAAGAAGAGACCTCATGCTCTGGCAGGAAACAGACACGTGTAGAAGAAGAAGGGAGGGTTGAAAAGCAGGAGAAGAAGTTCTGGAGGACCTGATAGCGAGCAGGAGAGTCCCGATCAAACCGATTGATATTTTTCAGATACAGGCTGGACACCGAAGTGGAGGGTGAGGACAGTTTTACACCTGTGGACAAATTTCAGAGTGAGATGTAGCATCAGATACAGATCCTGAGAACCTCAGACAGCTCAGACACCCAGCTGCTCACTGCTTTCAGAGAAAGACTCAGTCGGCACTGCATCCTGTAACTCATAGGCCTGATACCAATAGAAAGTTTATAGATATGGTTTTTATCCTATACTGAAGCTGTATTGGCTTTGTATTCCAGGTATAATGAGGACCTCACAGGTGCTCACATCTCATAACCCTGACTGGGTCCAGTCTGAAAGCATGGCCTTAATGAACATCCCGCTGGAAGCCCCTGATAGTGAGTAACTGAGCAGTACACGCTAAACCAGCCTGATAGTGTCTCAGAGTCTTGGCTTTAATGACACAAACTACCAATACAAGCACCAGAACTGGAATGTCATATGACTTTTTGCAGATATAATTATTTTTTAAGGTTCATTTTTATTAAACGCGTTATTGTTGTTGTTGCAAGGACCCTCTGGAAATGAAGCACCAGTCATTAGTAGCTCTTCACTGCTTGTATGATGTGTAAATATCTGTAAATAAGTCTTCTGATCTTCTGATAATTGAAGGTGACAATAAACCTAAGGTAGCAGTTTTTAAGGTTGCAGGGAATTTCATGTGGCAGTTAATTGAAGGTGTCATTAAATTTAATATAGCAGCTTATTTAAGGTGGCATGGAATTTAGGGTGACAGTTAATTAAACATGTCATTAAATTTAAGGTAGCAGTTCATTTAAGGTGGAAAATGGAGGAAACCCACTCAAGCACGGGGAAAACATGCACACTCCACACAGAACCACCCGGACCGGGAATCCAACCCAGATCATCTTACTGTGAGGAGACAGTGCTGACCAATACACCACCATACGGACCACTACACCACCATACTAACCACTACACCACCATACTAACCACTACACCACCATATTAACCACTACACCACTGTGCTAACCACTACACCACCATACTAACCACTACACCACCGTACTAACCACTACACCACCGTACTAACCACTACACCACCGTGCTGACCACTACACCACTGTACTAACAACTACACCACCATACTAACCACTACACCACCGTACTAACCACTACACCACCGTACTAACCACTACACCACTGTGCTAACCACTACACCACCGTGCTGACCACTACACCACCGTACTAACCACTACACCACCGTACTAACCACTACACCACCGTGCTGACCACTACACCACTGTACTAACAACTACACCACTGTACTAACCACTACACCACCTTACTAACCACTACACCACTGTGCTAACCACTACACCACCGTGCTGACCACTACACCACAGTACTAACCACTACACCACCGTACTAACCACTACACCACTGTGCTAACCACTACACCACCGTACTAACCACTACACCACCGTACTAACCACTACACCACCGTACTAACCACTACACCACCGTGCTGACCACTACACCACTGTACTAACAACTACACCACTGTACTAACCACTACACCACCATACTAACCATTACACCACCATACTAACCACTACACCCCCATACTAACCACTACACCACCATACTAACCACTACACCACCATACTAACCACTACACCACCATACTAACCACTACACCACCATACTAACCTCTATGTTTACATATGAATAAGTTCAGTACACAGAAAGTTTGAAAAACAGGTGGACTTCCCCTTTAATGAAGCCATGGTCTCTGCTGTGCATCAGCGTTTTCTCCCTGATTACTATTCGTTTTGACACACATGCACTACTAATATACTGAATGTGAGTCTCGCTCCTGCTGCTGAGCTCAGAAACGCCCGCGGGCCTCAGACACTTCATAACTGATGACTGTAACACACACTCACAGATACACACACACACACACACACACACACACAGATACACACACTCACAGATACACACACAGCCTGACATTTCTGTATGCGTCGTTCAGCTAACGTCCACGCCGCTTACTGTTGCCTCGCTGCGGCTCCTCAGCCGTGTGGTGATTTTCATTTCACCGCCCAAATTACACGGCCCTCTGACAGAAGCGCTTTTTAGCAGGCGCGAGAAAATAAATACATTTCTTCGAGGCTGCGTTTAAACGGGATTCTTTGGCAACATACACTTTTGTGCCTGTTTGTAACACAACTAAATTACAGCCCTCGAGAACGGCTGGGAGGGTTCCAGACTCGGTGGTGTGTGTGTGTGTATGTGTGTGTGTGTGTTAGGTTTGACTGAGCATGCGACTTTATGTTGTGTAAACATTTTGATGTGCTGATTGGGCGGCGCATGTGTGTTTGTTGGTTTGTGTGTGATTATTTAGATTATGTGTATAGATGGTGTAGAGACACCACTCTAACAACTGCTGCCAAATAATGATAACAGTACTGGAGTACTAAATATAAACCACAAAAAAGTGGTTCTAAGATATGTAAGAATAACTGTTATTATTATTATTATTATAATTATTTTTATTATTATAATTATTATTATTATTATTATTATTAATAATAATAATAATCCGCATCATAAAAGAAGAAAATGAAAAAATATGCCACAGATGCAGTATAATAACTATACAAAGCCTCTGATGTGATTTTATTTTTTGTATAGGAAAAGATCTGGTGCCCACCAGATAGTATGTGGTAATCACCATGTAGTATCAGGTACTATCAAAAAATAAGCCACATCTGTATCTGGTGCTCACCGTATAGTTTCTTGTGCTCACCACATAGCATCTGATGCTCACCTGATAGTATGTAGTGCTCACCGAACAGCATTAGAGCTCACCTGATAGTATCTGGTACTCACCACATAGCATGTAGTGCTTTTACTACTATATGATGAGGACGTATCTTGTCCTCACCATATAGTTTCTGGCATCTGATGCTTACTTGATAGTATCTGGTATTCACCTGATAGTATCTGGTGCTCACCACATAGCATTTAGTGCTTACTTAATAGTATCTGGTACTCACCACATAGCCTGTAGTGCTTACGTCATAGTATTTGGTAGTCACCACAATACAGGTAGTGCTTCGACTACTATATGGTGAGGACGTATCTGGTCCTCACCACATAGCATCTGATGCATACCTGATAGTATCTAGTACTCACTTGATAGTATCTGGTACTCACCACATAGCATTTAGTGCTCACCTGATAGTATCTAATGCTCACTGCATAGCATTAGAGCTCACCTTATAGTATGTGGTACTTAACCACAATGCATTAGAGCTCACCTGGTAGTATCTGGTACTCACCACATAGCAGGTTGTGCTTACTTAATAATATTTGGTAGTCACCACATAGCAGGTAGTGCTTCTACTACTATATGGTGAGGACGTATCTGGTCCTCACCACATAGTTTCTGGCATCTGATGCTTACTTGATAGTATCTGGTGTTCACCTGATTGTATCTGGTGCTCACCACATAGCATTTAGTGCTTACTTAATAGTATCTGGTACTCACCACATAGCATGTAGTGCTTACTTTATAGTATTTGGTAGTAGACTCTGTTAATGTGATTGGTTCCTGTCACAAACCATCACAGCCAATCAGCTTCTGCGCTCCCCCTGGGTCAGGTTGTGGGTACATAGCATTTAGTGCTTACTTAATAGTATCTGGTACTCACCACATAGTTTCTGGCATCTGGTGCTTACTTGATAGTATCTGGTGTTCACCTGATTGTATCTGGTGCTCACCACATAGCATTTAGTGCTCACTTAATAGTATCTGGTACTCACCACATAGCATGTAGTGCTTACTTAATAGTATCTGGTACTCACCACATAGCATGTAGTGCTTACTTAATAGTATCTGGTACTCACCACATAGCATGTAGTGCTTACTTTATAGTATTTGGTAGTCACCACATAGCATGTAGTGCTTCCACTACTATATGGTGAGGACGTATCTGGCCACATCTGTATCTGGTTCTCACCACATAGCATTAAGTACCTCCAAAATGACAACAGGAGAGGACAAAATCTGTTTTTACTTTCAATGTAAGTCTATGGAACCAGAACATTTTCCAAGCTATTTTGGAGCGTTCCTATTGGTCCATTCATCATGACATGTGTACACAATGTAAACGGCAGCTGCATGTTTCTCATTGGATAGTGACGATATATATGTGTGTTATTTTGTTATGTGACATAGCCAAGAATCGCCCACTTCGACAGGAAGTGGCCGTTTGTCTGACATGCAAAATAAAAGTGGAATTTAGTAACAAATTTCAGAAAAAAACAACAACCTCTTTGTGTTGCTCCGACTTTTTATTGACAGTCTATGCTGTTCCAGGAACGCCTAGTGGAGCATGTAATGCCGACTGGGACTGTTAATGTGATTGGTTCCTGTCACAAACCATCACAGCCAATCAGCTTCTGCGCTCCCCCTGGGACGGTTGTTGGTACTGAGCTTTGATATGAGAACTACAGTGTGTGTGTGTGTGTGTGTGTGTGTGTAAAAGAGTGTGTGTGTGTGTGGAGAATCCTTGTGGGATGATGTGCCTTTAGCTCGTTCTCTTTCAGGTGAAATGCTGAAATGAATGCAGCAGCTCATTTGGAAAGGCTTCAATCACTGCCAAGAACCTGGAGCCGCTTTGATCCTGTTCTTGTGTGTGTGTGTGTGTGTGTGTGTGTGTTGCACAGTGAAACGAACAGTCTGAGCTGATCCTCTTACGTGCTGGTACAGTTCTTATCTGTATTTCCACAAAAGATTGAGGTGAACTTGCGAGACCCCCTGACATTCTCTCCATGATGTCTGCGGTGAAGTGAATCACACAGAGAGACTCTCTACTGTAGGAACAGCATCCACTACGCTGAGAAACAGAAAGTACTGAAAACCTTAGAATATCAAGGCAACAACATGCATTAAGATGCTGGAGTGTACAGCAAAAAAGTACAGTACAATACAATAACGCTCCAAATGGATATGAAAAGACTATACACTAAAACCTGGACTGTACCTGGACTGGCATCTCATCCAAGTTGTATGTTATGCCATATGTGGTCTGAATATAAATATCAGGTCCAAGTCGAAAGTTTGGACACACCTATCTGAATATAATCCAAATACAATCCAATGCAATCCAATAATGCTCCATATGGACCTGGAAAGACTACACACTAAAACCTGGACTGGCATCTCATCCAAGCTATATGTATGTTATGCAAAATATAGTCTGAATATAAATATCAGCTCAAAATCAAAAGTTTGGACACACCTACATGAATATAATGCTTCATATGGACATGGAGAGACTGTAAACTAAAACCTGGACTGGACTTGCATCTCATCCAAGTTGTATGTATGTTATGCAATATATAGTCTGAATATAATCAGATCAAAAATAAAAAAAAATCAAAAGTTTGGACACACCTACATGAATATAATTTAAATACAATCCAATACAATAATGCTCCATATGGACATGGAGAGATTGTACACTAAAACCTGGACTGTACCTGGACTGGCATCTCATCCAAGTTGTATGTTATGCCATATGTGGTCCAAATATAAATATCAGATCCAAGTCAAATGTTTGGACACACCTGCCTGAATATAATCCAATCCAAGCCAAAACAATAAAATGCAATACAAAACACTTCCTATGGGCATGAAGAGACTATATACTAAAACCTGGACTGTACCTGGACTGACATCTCATCCAATTTGTATGTTATGCCATATGTGGTTTGAATATAAATATCAGGTCCAAGTTAAAAGTCTGGACACACCTGCCTGAATATAATCCAAATACAATCCAATGCAATACAATGCAATACAATAATGCTTCATATGGGCATGAAGAGACTATACACTAAAACCTGGACTGTACCTGGACTGGCATCTCATCCAAGTTGTATGTATGTTATGCAATATGTGGTCTGAATATAAATATCAGATCCAAACAAATAAAGAACAAAGCAACAGCAGTAACTCTAAAGGGCCCATATCATGGATTGTATCTCGTCCACGTTAACACAGATCAGCTAATATGGGCCCTTTAAAAGACTTGGGACATCTATAGTATCGATAGAGTCCTTTATTCTGTTTTGTGTTTTTCTCTTTCTCTCAGTATCCTCTTTGGTCATCCTACTGGCCTGGGGGCTCTAGCGCTGGCCAGCATTGGCTGTGGATCCTTGCCATTGCCCCCCAGCACGACCACACATGGGAAGCAAGTGCATTAGACATGAATAAATCATTTCAGGATTTCGACCATGAAATGGAGTGCAAATGATTGTGTGTGTGTGTGCGTGTCTGTGTGTGTGTGTGTGTTGGGTGATAATTACATCCCCCACACACACACACACACACGACAGGTGCTCATACCGCCTGCGGACTCAGGTATGGGGGGACTACATCAAGCAGAGAGGCACACTAAGCACCCCCTCACCCCCTTCCTTAGTTTTGTTCTATCCACTCTGCTAATTGAAGGACAATTCCACCAAAATTTCTGCATGTTTAAATGTTTAAGATGTAAACAAAGTCATTCAGTCTGATTTGGTGCGAAATGCTCTGTCGTGCGTTAGCGGTGGTGAGAGGAACCAAACTGAACATGGCAGGTTCATCCACGGGTCCCGCTTGACCACCACGGTCAAAGCAGGCAAACAGCCAACAAGCTGTGGGCTTGTGCGGGTGGGTGTTATGGCTTGCTGTGCGGGCCAGGCTTGGACAACTGTCCGCAACAAATAAGCTGCAAGTATGCCACAGAGAACAAACACACTTAGTAAGTATTACTCATAATTACATTTAGGCGTGCATCTAAGCAGAAGCACTATGTATATATATATATATATATATATATATATATTATATATATATATATATATATATATATATATAGTTGGACAATGAAACTGAAACACCTGTCATTGTAGTGTGGGAGGTCTCATGGCTAAACTGGATCAGTCTGGTGGTCTTCATTATCTGCACATTGCACCAGTAAGAGCAGAGTGTGAAGTTCAGTTAGCAGGTAAAATCACAGTTTAACTCAAAATACTACAATAACACAACATTATGGGACATACCAGAGTTCAAAAGAGGACAAACTGTTGGTGCACGTCTTGCTGGGGCCATCTGTGACCAAGACAGCAAGTCTTTGGTGATGTATCAAGAGCCACGGTATCCAGGGTAACATCAGCAGACCACCAAGAAGGACCAACCACATCCAACAGGATTAACTGTGGACGCGAGAGGAAGCTGTCTGAAAGGGATGTTGGGTTCTAACCCGAATTGTATCCAAAAAACAGAAAACCACGGCTGATCAAATCACGGCAACCTCAGTTCTCCTGTTTCCACCAGAACTGTCCGTCGGGAGCTCCACAGGGTCTCCAAATTTATCAACATTAACATTTTAATATAACATTATAGTCATTATGGCTTTTAGAAAGGCTTTTGGGGAGGTGGGCTAGTGCACTATAGACGCCTGTGATGTGGCCTAAGCTTTTGTCCTAAGTGGTATTTTTTAAGTACTTTTATACTTTTAAGTAGTTCTGAAAGCAGTACTTTTACACTTTTACTGGAGTAAAAGCTTGAGTTGATACTAAACCCTAGTATCTATACTTCTACCTGAGTAATGGATATGAATACTTTTAACACCTTTGCTGATTAATACAGTTTTGGAGCGTAATTCCCAGCAAACGAGTCCTGTGTCGCTTTTCCTTCATTACTAAGCTTTTGGCTTTGGTGTATATAAGGCTGAGGCTGTCGCTCTGCAATAGTGTACGACTCCCCATGAAAAATGAGGCTGCACTTCTATTACAGTCGGACCGCTATCTCCCTCTTTATGGTGGTGTAATTTCTCCAGGGGAAATAGATATCCACTTTTACATACAGTTATGGGGGGAAGGAAGGAAATTCCTATTGTAGGTTCAGTGCAGAAACTCTGAAACAGCTTTTCTTCCCACCTCTTTTACTCAGCACTCATAGTCTTGTGTAGTCCTGGAGCCTTTTGTGGTCCTATGAGGGTAAATAAGCCTGCAAACTGAGCAAGTCATGCTGGAAGAGATTGCTTACAGGCCGGCGGGCGGAATTCTCTCTCTCTAATAAGAGGCTGGTGCTGTTTTTTGATGTGTTTCATTGATTCCTCTCTCTCTGTTAATTGATTTATTGATTACTTTGGCCTTTTAGGGGAACGCGGTAGCGCTCGTCCACTTCCCAGGTGCTTATTATCCCGTATTCATTTTATAGCTCTGCTAGGAAGCAGGGCTTTTATAGTAAACTAGTCGTAGGATACAGAGTGTAAATGTATATGTGATATAAACACTACTGTGATAGTTTAAAAGCCTTTATCTGATCAATAAGTGGATTGTCACCAGTAAAAACACCAGATATTATTAGAACAGATGTAAATAATCATACAAACAATACAAAGTAATGAATGAATAATGAATGAATATCTTATTGTGAAAGAAGTAGATCAGATCTTGAGCTCCAGTTTGAAGAACAAAGTTAGGTTCCAGATTTCTCCTGGACGCCCCAGACATTGTATGAATGTGTTTAGTTCCTTCAGCAGCAAATCTTGATTTAGCTTAATGAAGTACTGAGCAGTCAAAGCAGGTATTAGATGAGAACTGATAATAATACTGGGTTGTTTATAGAAGGAGAAGCTTGGAAAGGGTTAAATAAACACACTGATCTTTTACATAAAGCACTACTTACTGTATTAATATTGTCAGAATATTTAAAAAAAAAATTTTAAGTAAATAAAAGCTTCCTGTCTGCTTTTGAACTGTAATAATGTCCCCAAGTGCTCAAGACTGCACTGTACTGTACATAATATAATAAATATGTATATGTGTAATGGTTGGTATGGTGTTCTGGGTTACACAGACATGTTTGCTTTGCGGATGTCTCTTTAGAATTTGCATAAACATCACACAATGTCTTCATTAAAACAGTTTCAGCCTTAAGTCTCAGTCTCCGTCGTATCCCATAATGCTGTGTAATACAGGTCAATGTCACAGTTAGTGGATTTCACATTAAAATTATGACTAAAGTATTTAATGTGGAAAACTGGTGTTACATAATAAGAGTTCAGGCCAGACATACTGCTAACAGACTCTCGTTACCTGGTTTATATTCTATATCAGGGGTATTTAATTAGAAGTCAGTATGGTCCAACTAGAGGAGATTTCCTCAGGCCATCATTTCTAACTCATCATTTCTAAAAAAGTTCATCTTAAAGTGTTTATTTATAGAGAAAGTAAATAAAAGGTGTGTCTTCTTGTTAACTCAGCTTCACAGATGAACATGTTGGTTGTACAGAGCGGTGTTCTCCAGAACTAGACGAGCAGGTCCATTCCAGAACCGTTCCTGTTAAACACTCAGTTCTCTCTGTTCACTTTTCTGATTTTAGAGCTCCTTATTCTTTCTGACTCGCTTTAGTCTCCGGCTGCTGCTCCTCGCTTCCTACCTCGCCTGTGTGCGGAGATCTTACAGCGTACGCGATTGGTCTCTGAGTTCACTGCACCGTAAAGCCTGTATACCGTAAAGTCAAGAAAAGCTTCACCGTTTAAAATAAACACAGTCTAAATTAGGATCCGAACCGCTGCCTGCCTATTAGTGACCCCAGGACTATAATCCTCTCTAACCAGAGCTTACAGGCTAATAGTCTCCTATAATCTTTACAGGCAATCTTTAAAAGGAACTCCAGCCTAATTATGTACATTAATACTTAATTATCTCGACAAGTTTGACTATAGCGCGACCCTTTTTCTCACGCCTCCTGCCGATGACATCTCCTCAGTCGGCTCACCTACCAGACCATTAGAATCTATGGATGAACCTCAGAACTCCATTTCCCCCAACCAGTGAGAGATCACCTGACTTCTATGACATCGTCTTCAACCAATAGACCTTCTGATCATTCTCACCTGCGTCCTATTTCTTGCAATTATTCAGAGAGTATTTAATCTCAGACTCCAGCCATGCTCTTCGCAAAGTACTGCCAATGTCACGGCTGCTTGGGTGGCGTTGGTAAGATTTCTAGCATATGACTTGTTTTCTGTGTTTTGACATAGTTGGTATTGGTGGTTGTGCTCCTTACAATTGATTCTTATATGTAAGTATGCGGGCGGCACAGTGGTGTAGTGGTTAGTATGGTGGTGTAGTGGTTAGTATGGTGGTGTAGTGGTTAGTATGGTGGTGTAGTGGTTAGTACGGTGGTGTAGTGGTCAGTAAGGTGGTGTAGTGGTCATTATGGTGATGTAGTGGTTAGTACGGTGGTGTAGTGGTTAGTACGGTGGTGTAGTGTTTAGTACGGTGGTGTAGTGTTTAGTACGGTGGTGTAGTGGTTAGTATGGTGGTGTAGTGTTTAGTACAGTGGTGTAGTGTTTAGTTTGGTGGTGTAGTGGTTAGTATGGTGGTGTAGTGTTTAGTACGGTGGTGTAGTGGTTAGTATTTTGGTGTAGTGTTTAGTACGGTGGTGTAGTGTTTAGTACGGTGGTGTAGTGGTTAGTATGATGGTGTAGTGGTTAGTACGGTGGTGTAGTTGTTAGTACGGTGGTGTAGTGGTCAGTACGGTGGTGTAGTGGTCAGTACGGTGGTGTAGTGGTCAGTACAGTGGTGTAGTGTTTAGTATGGTGGTGTAGTGGTTAGTATGGTGATGTAGTGGTTAGTACGTGTGATGTAGTGGTTAGTACGGTGATGTAGGTGGTTAGTTACGGTGGTGTAGAGGTTATTATGGTGGTGTAGTGATTAGTATGGTGGTGTAGTGGTTAGTACGTTGGTTGTAGTGTTATGGTGGTGTAGTGGTTAGTATGGTGGTGTAGTGGTTAGTACGGTGGTGTAGTGGTTTATGGTGGTGTAGTGGTTAGTATGGTGGTGTAGTGGTTAGGTAATTGTGGTGTAGTGGTCAGTACGGTGGTGTAGTGGTTAGTTACGGTGGTGTAGTGGTTAGCAACTGTGGTGTAGTGGTTAGTATGGTGGTGTAGTGGTTAGTATGGTGGTGTAGTGGTTAGTATGGTGGTGTATTGGTTAGTATGGTGGTGTAGTGGTTAGTTATGGTGGGTGTAGTGTGGTAGCACTGTGGTGTGGTGGTTAGCACTGTGTGTAGTGTTAGTGTGTGTAGTGTGTTAATACGGTGGTGTAGTGGTTAGTATGGTGGTGTAGTGTTTAGTATGGTGGTGTAGTGTTTAGTACGGGGTGTAGTTGTTATACAGTGGTGTAGTGTTAGTACGTGGTGTAGTGTTTAGTACGGTGTGTAGTGTTTAGTATTTGGTAGTGTTTAGTACGGTGGTGTAGTTTGTACGATGGTTAGTGGTTAGTACGTGGTGTAGTTGTAGTACTTGTAGTGGTCAGTACGGTGGTAGTGGTCAGTACGGTGGTGGTGGTTAGTATGGTGGTGTAGTGGTAAGTATGTGATGTAGTGGTTAGTACGTGTGTATTTTTATGGTGTGTAGGGTTATGGTGGTGTGTGGTTATGGTGGTGTAGTGGTTAGTATGGTGGTGTAGTGGTTAGTATGGTGGTGTAGTGGTTAGTACGGTGGTGTAGTGGTTAGTACGGTGGTGTAGTGGTTATGGTGGTGTAGTGGTTAGTATGGTGGTGTAGTGGTTAGTACGGTGGTGTAGTGGTTAGCACTGTGGTGTAGTGGTTAGTATGGTGGTGTAGTGGTTAGTATGGTGGTGTAGTGGTTAGTATGGTGGTGTATTGGTTAGTATGGTGGTGTAGTGGTTAGTATGGTGGTGTAGTGGTTAGCACTGTGGTGTAGTGGTTAGCACTGTGATGTAGTGGTTAGTATGGTGGTGTAGTGGTAAGTATGGTGATGTAGTGGTTAGCACTGTGGTGTAGTGGTTAGCACTGTGGTGTAGTGGTTAGTATGGTGGTGTAGTGGTTAGTATGGTGGTGTAGTGGTTAGTATGGTGGTGTATTGGTTAGTACGGTGGTGTAGAGGTTAGTACGGTGGTGTAGTGGTTAATACAATGGTGTAGTGGTTAGTATGGTGTAGTGGTTAGTCTGGTGGTGTAGTGGTTAGTATGGTGGTGTAGTGGTCAGTACGGTGGTGTAGTGGTCAGTACGGTGGTGTAGTGGTTAGTACGGTGGTGTAGTGGTTAGTACGGTGGTGTAGTGGTTAGTATGGTGGTGTAGTGGTTAGTCTGGTGGTGTAGTGTTTAGTCTGGTGGTGTAGTGTTTAGTACGGTGGTGTAGTGGTTAGCACTGTGGTGTAGTGGTTAGCACTGTGGTGTAGTGGTTAGTATGGTGGTGTAGTGGTTAGTATGGTGGTGTAGTGGTTAGTATGGTGGTGTAGTGGTTAGTATGATGGTGTAGTGGTTAGTATGGTGGTGTAGTGGTTAGTATGGTGGTGTAGTGGTTAGTATGGTGGTGTAGTGGTTAGTATGGTGGTGTAGTGTTAGTACGGTGGTGTAATGGTTAGTATGGTGGTGTAATGGTTAGTATGGTGGTGTAGAGGTTAGTATGGTGGTGTAGTGGTTAGTACGATGGTGTAGTGGTTAGTCTCCTCACTCCTGAAAATTACTTTTCAACAGAAACCTTGAAGAACAATCATTTAAATCATTTATCATTTAAAAGCTTGTCCACCAAATTGTGGTGGTCTTCCCAAACCTTAAACTGGAAAATCTCACTTTCAGGACTATAGTGGCAGCTACATGTTCAAATAATGGTACAAACAATAGAAGAGTCAAAAAGTACATAATTTCTTATGCGACAATGAACTGTAGCATCAGCTTTGTGTCTATATTTCTAACCTGGACATTAAATTACACGTGTAATAAAATTAAACAGCACCACTCCTGTTACTTTTCGCTGTCGTGTCCCCAAAGATGTACACAATATCACTGATACAAGCACTTTCCAGTCCCTACAAAGAGCCTCTAATTCTTTGGCCATTTAGCATGAATCTCCTCATAGAGCTCCGAGTACAATATCAGTATTGTTAGGCGCTCGCAAACCTCTGAGCTGTGCGGAATTCAAACGGGAAGAGCTCAGGAGACGCGCTGCAGAAGTGTCCCTCAAAGAGGCGTCTTCTTTTATGCCGCTCCTGCGGAAGCTTCTCTCGCCGCTCACTTGGATTATCACTTCAAATTTCTCTGACATAGAGTTCATTTTCTGAGACAAAGAGAGCTTAATTACGAGGGGTGTCCAATGTTGTGAATCCATTCGGATTCCGCTCTGGCGAATCACTCCGAGGCTTTGTCGGGAAACAAAGGAGGGTTTATGCCAGGAGGAGCGCTTTGAGGGAGGCACAGGAGAAAAGGAAGTCATTTACAGGACAATGTGGTCTCTTTCTCACTCTCTCGTTCTTTTTATGTTTCTCATTCTCTCCAAGTTTGACCTCCACATCTTAGTGATAATAATAATATTCGGGAATAACATTGAACAACTTTGGCCAGAGGGTTTAATGATAAGCATGTCTTGCATCAGTAGTTTTGCTGTTCTGTCATAACTACAGGAACATATTTAGAAATGATATCAGGGGCCAAGCGGCAACAGAAACAGAAGATTTGTTCGATGAATGGAGTATTCCTTTAAGTTGAGATCTGTCGGTATGAAGAATTGGATGGAGGGGTGAATTTCAAATGAATGTTGGCAAAAAAAATCATATATTTCATTTTGGCTGCGAAGTTACATCCAGATTATGTCCAAATTTTGCAATCCCACTCCTCCCACAGCTTCTGAGCTGGAAACATGAAACATTGCAGGAGGTTGTATCTCATTGGACTGCTTGTACTGTTTTCAAAACAGTACTACTCACACAGTTTCTTGGGATTCATACATCGTTCTGTCCATAGGAATATTTGGCAGAATGGGAATTATTCCACAAGACCTCCACTGTAGTTCTTGAGTAGAAGGACGTCTGGAGGAGAAGGTAGTTCTTAAGTAGAAGGTAGTTCTTGAGTAGAAGGACATCTGGAGAAGAAGGTAGTTCTTAAGTACAAGGATGTCTGGAGAAGAAGGTAGTCTTGAGTAGAAGGACATCTGGAGAAGAAGGTAGTTCTTAAGTACAAGGATGTCTGGAAGAGAAGGTAGTTCTTAAATAGAAGGACATCTGGAGGAGAAGGTAGTTCTTAAGTACAGGGATGTCTGGAGGAGAAGGTAGTTCTTAAGTAGAAGGACATCTGCCGGAAAGGGAGGTCTTAAGTAAAAGGATATTTGAACGAGAAGGTAGATCTTGAGTAGAAGGACATTTGGAAGTGAAGGTAGTTTTTTAGCAAAAGCACATCTGAAGGAGAAGGTAGTTCTTGAATAGAAAGACATCTGGTGGAGAAGGTAGTTCTTGAATAGAAGGACATCTGGAGGAGAAGGTAGTTCTTGAATAGAAGGACATCTGGAGGAGAAGGTAGTTCTTGAGTAGAAGGACATCTGGAGGAGAAGGTAGTTCTTGAATAGAAGGACATCTGATGGAGAAGGTAGTTCTTAAGTAGAAGGTCATTTGAACGAGAAGGTAGATCTTGAGTAGAAGGACATCTGGAAGTAAAGGTAGTTTTTTAGCAAAAGCACATCTGAAGGAGAAGGTAGTTCTTAAGTAGAAGGACGTCTGAACGAGAAGGTAGTTCTTGAGTAGAAGGACCTCTGGTGAAGAAGGTAATTCTTGAGTAGAAGGACGTCTGGTGGAGAAGGTAGTTCTTGAGTAGAAGGACGTCTGGAGGAGAAGGTAGATCGTGAGTAGAAGGACGTCTGGAGGAGAAGGTAGATCTTGAATAGAAGGACATCTGATGGAGAAGGTAGTTCTTGAGTAGAGGGACGTCTGGTGAAGAACGTAATTCTTGAATAGAAGGATGTCTGGAAGAGAAGGTAGTTCTTAAGTACAAGGATGTCTGGAGAAGAAGGTAGTCTTGAGTAGAAGGACATCTGGAGAAGAAGGTAGTTCTTAAGTACAAGGATGTCTGGAGGAGAAGGTAGTTCTTAAGTAGAAGGACATCTGCCGGAAAGGGAGGTCTTAAGTAAAAGGATATTTGAACGAGAAGGTAGATCTTGAGTAGAAGGACATCTGGTGGAGAAGGTAGTTTTTTAGCAAAAGCACATCTGAAGGAGAAGGTAGTTCTTGAATAGAAGGACATCTGGTGGAGAACGTAATTCTTGAATAGAAGGATGTCTGTAAGAGAAGGTAGTTCTTAAGTAGAAGGTCATTTGAACGAGAAGGTAGATCTTGAGTAGAAGGACATCTGGAAGTAAAGGTAGTTTTTTAGCAAAAGTACATCTGAAGGAGAAGGTAGTTCTTAAGTAGAAGGACCTCTCGTGAAGAAGGTAATTCTTGAGTAGAAGGACGTCTGGTGGAGAAGGTAGTTCTTGAATAGAAGGACGTCTGGTGGAGAAGGTAGTTCTTGAGTAGAAGGACGTCTGGAGGAGAAGGTAGATCTTGAATAGAAGGACATCTGGTGGAGAAGGTAGTTCTTGAGTAGAGGGACGTCTGGTGAAGAACGTAATTCTTGAATAGAAGGACGTCTGGAAGAGAAGGTAGTTCTTGAGTAGAAGGACGTCTGGAGGAGAAGGTAGTTCTTGAGTAGAAGGACGTCTGGAGGAGAAGGTAGTTCTTGAGTAGAAGGACGTCTGGAGGAGAAGGTAGTTCTTGAATAGAAGGACGTCTGGAGGAGAAGGTAGATCTTGAATAGAAGGACATCTGGTGGAGAAGGTAGTTCTTGAGTAGAGGAACGTCTGGTGAAGAACGTAATTCTTGAATAGAAGGACGTCTGGAGGAGAAGGTAGTTCTTGAATAGAAGGACGTCTGGAGGAGAAGGTAGATCTTGAATAGAAGGACATTTGGTGGAGAAGGTAGTTTTTGAGAATGAAGTCGTCTGGAGAAAGTAGATCTTGAGTAGAAAGATGTGTGGAATAGAAGGACGTTCTTTAGTAGAAGGTTGTCTGGTGGAGAAGGTAGTTCTTGATTAGAAGAACATTCTAACGGTGTTCTTATGAGCTGCTATGTGTGTGAAGTAACTGACATGGTCAGTTTACTAATATAAATATTATTATTTATATAAATAAAACTGATCTCCCACGTCTGAACAACTTTAACCTCCCAGCTTGGTAACCGGATCTAACTAGCGATTGGAATTAGCAGTGACTAAGCAATGACTCACATACTCCAGTGAGTAGATACTCACTCTTCCATGCAAATGATGCCGCCATTGAGCCTCAGTGGAGTGAACAGATTTTAAGAAAACAAGTGAACATCATCTCTGCTGAAAGAGGACCATATGGAAGAAGACCTGCATCGTGTTTTCACAACTCTAACAACTGTAGAAACATTCTTCGGCCTGTTTGCGTCTTCAACAAGTGTTTGAGCGATGCTGAAGAAATGTCCTTGCCGGCGGGTCCTGCTGTTCCATCTGGGGGGCTGTTGTTGTTAGTGACAGACGGTTCCTTGTTAAACTAAAGTGTGACGTATATACAGTCCTCAAATTAAAGCGGGGTGAGAGCGACGGGCCGCGGCTGAGAGGGTTTTGATTGAGCTGACACGAACGGCGGCGAGGCTGTGGTGAGCGGCAGGCTTTCTGGTGGGAGGACGAGGGCTGTTTAAAGGTTTTCATTTACCCCGTACGGAGAATAATAACACCGCCTTCTGACTCAGAGAGAGAGTCCAGAAACACCCTGTTTGACCTTTCAGCATAAACCACTCCTCAAATAATTTCACACACACACCACGTTAAGGTGGGGACGGGGGTGTTTGGTGGGGTCTTCATTAATAGGACTAGGACTCTTTTCATGTATAGATGGTCAAACTTTAAATTCTATTGTTTTTAATGGAGCTGTTAACAAAGTGAGTTAAGTCAGATCCACTGGGTGGATTTTGAATCGTGCTGTTTGGTTCAACTGTAAGAAACAACAACAATGTCCACAGGTCATAGAAGGATGTCTGGAGGAGAAGGTAATTCTTGAGTAGAGGGTAGTTCTTGAGTAGAATGACATCTGGAGAAGAAGGTAGTTTTTAAGTACAAAGATGTCTGGAGAAGAAGTAGTTCTTAAGTAGAAGGATGTTTGGAGGAGAAGGTAGTTCTTGAGTAGAAGGATGTCTGGAGAAGAAGTAGTTCTTAAGTAGAAGGATGCCTGGAGGAGAAGGTAGTTCTTGCGTAGAAGGTAGTTCTTAAGTAGAAGGACATCTGGAGGAGAAGATGGCTCTTAAGTAGAAGGATGTCTGGAGGAGAATGTAGTTCTTGAGTAGAAGGTAGTTCTTGAGTAGAAATACTTCTGGAGGAGAATGTAATTCTTAAGTTGAAGGACATCTGGAGTAGAAGGTAGTTCTTGAGTAGAAGGTTGTCCTTAAGTAGAATGTAGTTCTTGAGTAGAAGGTAGTTCATGAGTAGAAGAACTTCTGGAGAAGAAGGTAGTTCTTACATAGAAGGTAGTTCTTAAGTAGAAGGATGTCTGGAGGAGAACGTAGTTCTTAAGTAGAAGGACATCTGGAGGAGAAGGTAGTTGAAGGATGTCTGGAGGAGAAGGTAGTTCTTAAGTAGAAGGATGTCTGGAGGAGAAGGTAGTTTTTAAGCAGAAGGATGTCTGGAGGAGAACGTAGTTCTTAAGTAGAAGGACATCTGGAGGAGAAGGTAGTTGAAGGATGTCTGGAGGAGAAGGTAGTTCTTAAAGAGAAAGAAGGATGTCTGGAGGAGAAGGTAGTTTTTAAGCAGAAGGATGTCTGGAGGAGAACGTAGTTCTTAAGTAGAAGGACATCTGGAGGAGAAGGTAGTTGAAGGATGTCTGGAGGAGAAGGTAGTTCTTAAGTAGAAGGATGTCTGGAGGTAAAGGTAGTTCTTGAGTAGAAGGTAGTTCTTGAGTAGAAATACTTCTGGAGGAGAATGTAATTCTTAAGTTGAAGGACATCTGGAGTAGAAGGTAGTTCTTGAGTAGAAGGTTGTCCTTAAGTAGAATGTAGTTCTTGAGTTGAACGTAGTTCTTGAGTAGAAGAACTTCTGGAGAAGAAGGTAGTTCTTACATAGAAGGTAGTTCTTAAGTAGAAGGATGTCTGGAGGAGAACGTAGTTGAAGGATGTCTGGAGGAGAAGGTAGTTCTTAAGTAGAAGGATGTCTGGAGGAGAAGGTAGTTCTTAAGTAGAAGGATGTCTGGAGGAGAAGGTAGTTCTTAAGTAGAAGGACATCTGGAGGAGAAGGTAGTTGAAGAATGTCTGGAGGAGAAGGTAGTTTTTAAGTAGAAGGATGTCTGGAGGAGAAGGTAGTTTTTAAGTAGAAGGATGTCTGGAGGAGAACGTAGTTTTTAAGTAGAAGGATGTCTGGAGGAGAACGTAGTTTTTAAGTAGAAGGATGTCTGGAGGAGAACGTAGTTCTTGAGTAGAAGGATGTCTGGAGGAGAACGTAGTTCTTGAGTAGAAGGATGTCTGGAGGAGAACATAGTTCTTCTATTTTGCTAAAGGAGCTAATCTGTTAAGAACCAAAGCCAGTGGAGCCGTTTTAAGGGGGCCTGAGAGCCTGTATTCTGATTGGTGGTCACTGGCGCTGTGTGTCACTACTCGTTTGCACTCTCTTGTCATGTTCCACATGCTTCTGTTTGATCACATCCCTAAATTAATTAATTTATTTTTTTTATTAGGGGTTTATCAGGTACTGTATTTGGCCACAGCTTGCCTCACACATGCACTGAATGACTTCCGGTCACTATTTCATTCCATGTGCCAGACAAGCTGTGGCCAAACACGGCTCCTAATAAACCCCGGTCTGGAAATGCTACAGTATGTTAAACTCAGCAAATGAATGGAGTCTGTGCTTCACTGTAGAGGACACATCAACTGATTTACTCCTATTTACATATGTAAAGCAGGTAGACGACCAAGTAAACAAGAAAGTACAGAGAAAAGAGAAAGAACGAGGCGAACAGACGGTCAGAGACTGAGAAGAGACGAGAGATATGGATTGGTGTCTGGCTCTGCTGCGTCTGACTGCTCTGCCCCAGGTCTCTCTGGCCCGGCTCATATCCAGAACGGGATTTGCACACTTCTCTGTGTCTAAAACATGTTCCGCTGCAGGTTACAGCCGCGGCAGCCGCACGCTCTGTGTGTAATTCCAGCCCAAAGTGCTGTCGCTGGCTTCCACGCTAATCCAATCAAACTTCCTGGCCCGGGGGCTCCGCATGCGGATGGAGGGTGTTTCCGATTTTGTTCCCATAGCTGTGAGTGATTTGTTCATTGTTTGCGGAATAATATGCCGTGAATTATTCATGTCACATGCGGCGACAACAAACCGTCGCCTGCACGAGTGTTAAAAAGACTAACCCTGCGCTACGTCGCCCCAAGTTTGTCTCCTGTGGTGAGAGTGTTCAGGGGGGGCACTCGCACTGTCGCGTGTGGGCGTGTACAAGGCCGAGCTTCCCACAAGTAAAGCCAAATAGTAATAACCAAAACAAATATCCGCTACACAGCAGTCATCAGCTTCTCTTCCATTTTCACCACAACCCTGTTGAGAACTGGAACAAAATGCTGGGAGGAGCAAAGGTTCTGAGAACAGAAGCTAAGGACCTCAGAGGAGAAGGTAGTTTTTGAGTAGAAGGACATCTGCAGGAGAAGTTGGTTCTTGAGTAGAAAGATGTCTGGAGGAGAAGGTAGTTGTTGAGTAGAAGGATGTCTGGAGGAGAAGGTAGTTCTTAAGTAGAAGGATGTCTGGAGGAGAAGGTAGTTCTTGAGTAGAAGATAGTTCTTGAGTAGAAGGACATTTGCAGGAGAAGGTAGTTCTTGAGTAGAAGGACATCTGAAGGAGAAGGTAGTTCTTAAGTAGAAGGATGTCTGGAGGAGAAGGTAGTTCTTGAGTAGAAGGATGTCTGGAGGAGAAGGTAGTTCTTAAGTAGAAGGTAGTTGTTGAGTAGAAGGACGTCTGGAGGAGAAGGTAGTTCTTGAGTAGAAGGACATCTGCAGGAGAAGGTAGTTCTTGAGTAGAAGGATGTCTGGAGGAGAAGGTAGCTCTTGAGTAGAAGCGTGTCTGGAGGAGAAGGTAGTTCTTGAGTAGAAGGTAGTTCTTGAGTAAAAGGACATCTGGAGGAGAAGGTAGTTCTTGAGTAGAAGGACATCTGGAGGAGAAGGTAGTTCTTAAGTAGAAGGATGTCTGGAGGAGAAGGTAGTTCTTGAGTAGAAGGATGTCTGGAGGAGAAGTTAGTTCTTAAGTAGAAGGTAGTTGTTGAGTAGAAGGACGTCTGGAGGAGACGGTAGTTCTTGAGTAGAAGGACATCTGCAGGAGAAGGTAGTTCTTGAGTAGAAGGACATCTGGAGGAGAAGGTAGTTCTTAAGTAGAAGGATGTCTGGAGGAGAAGGTAGTTCTTGAGTAGAAGGACATCTGGAGGAGAAGGTAGTTCTTAAGTAGAAGGATGTCTGGAGGAGAAGGTAGTTCTTGAGTAGAAGGATGTCTGGAGGAGAAGGTAGTTCTTAAGTAGAAGGTAGTTCTTGAGTAGAAGGACGTCTGGAGGAGAAGGTAGTTCTTAAGTAGAAGGATGTCTGGAGGAGAAGGTAGTTCTTGAATAGAAGGACGTCTGGAGGAGAAGGTAGTTCTTGAGTAGAAGAATGTCTGGAGGAGAAGGTAATTGTTGAGTAGAAGGACGTCTGGAGGAGAAGGTAGTTCTTAAGTAGAAGGATGTCTGGAGAAGGTAGTTCTTGAGTAGAAGGATGTCTGGAGGAGAAGGTAGTTCTTGAGTAGAAGGACGTCTGGAGGAGAAGGTGGTTGTTGAGTAGAAGCATTCCCATAAACACTCTCCTAAACCGAGTGGAGAGCCTTCCCACAAGAGCTGAAGCTGTTATAGCTGCAAAGGTTGGGCCGACATCGTATTAAACCCTATGGATTAAGAGTAGGATGTCACTGAAGTTCATATGTGTGTTAGAAGTGAAGAAACATTAGTCAACATTGGTCAATATTACCTGTTTATTGAACTATTTACAGTAAACCCTCCAAAATAACACCAGGACCACCAGATTTTTGCTCCAACCCCCCAAAAATAAACCAATATGGCGGTGTGGCCGCCGGGACTTTAATTTGTCTCCTGACTACTGTATGGATTTCATCTCACAAAGGGTTTGCAAAGTAGCTAAAGAGTGGAATCAGGTGAGTCAGGTGAGGAAAAGAAATGTGGGAAAATGTGGGGAATTGAAGTCACCGCATTAAAGTTTCACCAACTTGAGCCTAAAGTTTTCTCTATACTCTAAATTCCACATAGAATCAGACTTCTGCTCCTCATGTCTTTTTCAAAGACGTGCATTCATTTATGCATTGTGCCGCGAGCATTAGGCCGGAAATCTCCTCATCTGAACCCCGGCGGACCAGGCGAGATAGAGAAGCGCTCCCTTCTACTGTAATCTTTAGCTCCGAGCTATCCCAGAATTCCGCGCTCAAGGCCATCTTCTCCATTACAGCCGTGTGAAAAGGGAGGCCGCCGCCGCGACGCGCTTAACTTTCACGCTCTCAATCATTTATTGTCCCTCTCTCTATCTCTATCTCTCTCTATCTCTCTCTCTCTCTCTCTCTCTCCTTCTCTCTCTCTCCTTCTCTCTCTCTCTTTCGTTCCCTCCTCACAAGAAAACACTTGCGTTTGCCGCATGGATGCATAACTGAAAGAGGCAACAAAAAGCAAAGAACAATGCTCTGAGCCAAAATCCCATTTGCGCTCCACGGCCGCCACTTCCACTCAGCCAGAGCTTCACACCCGCAGATCCGCCCTGACAGGAAGCGCTGACGCTGACGCTTCTCCTGCTAAAATAATAAGCGCACGCTTCAGACACAGTATCATCCCTTATTCAAACCCACATATACAGTACACTGTCAAATCCTGGGTATAGGATGTCTCCCCCCGCCCCACGCCCACCAGAACCAGGCTGCTATTTCTGGGCCTATACTGTGCAAACGCTTGGAATCAGCATTCAAAGGTTTAGCGTTTTCAATACAACCAGTTCAAGACCACCTTATTTCATTTCCAGTCCCCACAGCTGTTAAATTACATGTTATCCAGGAAACACAGACCACCAGACCACATTGTCCAGTACTGATGGAGTTTAGGAAGGAGGTTCTGATCCAGGATCAGCTACCATGTGTATCAGTACTGATGGAGTTTAGGAAGGAGGTTCTCATCCAGGATCAGCTACATGTGTATCAGTACTGATAGAGTTTGAGAAGGAGGCTCTGATCCAGGGTCAGCTACCATGTGTATCAGTACTGCTGGAGTTTAGGAAGGAGGTTCTGATCCAGGATCAGCTAACATGTGTATCAGTACTAATGGAGATTAGGAAGGAGGCCCTGATCCAGGATCAGCTACATGTGTATCAGTACTGATAGAGTTTGAGAAGGAGGCTCTGATCCAGGGTCAGCTACCATGTGTATCAGTACTGATGGAGTTTGGGTAGGAGGTTCTGATCCAAGGTCAGCTACCATTTGTATCAGTACTAATGGAGTTTAGGAGGGAGGCTCTGATCCAGGATCAGCTACCATGTGTATCAGTACTGATTGAGGTCAGGATAGAGGTTCTGTGTGTATCAGTGCTGATAGAGTTTCGGAAGGAGGATCCAGAATCAGCTAACGTGTATCAGTACTGATGGAGTTTGAGTAGGAGGTTCTGATCCAGGGTCAGCTACCATGTGTATCAGTACTGATGGAGTTTGGGTAGGAGGTTCTGATCCAGTGTCAGCTACCATGTGTATCAGTACTGACAGAGTTTGGGTAGGAGGTTCTGATCCAGGGTCAGCTACCATGTGTATCAGTACTGATGGAGTTTAGGAAGGAGGATCCAGGATCAGCTACCATGTGTATCATTACTGATGGAGTTTAGGAAGGAGGCTCTGATCCAGGATCAGCTACCATGTGTATCATTACTAATGTAGTTTAGAAAGGATGTTCTGATCCAGGGTCAGCTACCATGTGTATCAGTACTGATGGAGTTTGGGTAGGAGGTTCTGATCCAGGATCAGCTACCATGTGTTTTAGTACTGATGGAGTTTAGGAAGGAGGCTCTGATCCAGGATCAGCTACCATGTGTTTTAGTACTGATGGAGTTTAGGAAGGAGGATCTGATTAGATTGAATACAGACTGTAGTTCATTTGATTATCTGTATACTTTGTTACTCTGTTCTTTTATGGTCAGGACCCCCACAGGACCACCACAGAGCAGGTACTATTAGGGAGGTGGGTCATTCTCAGCACTACAGTGACACTGACGTGGTCTTGTGTTAGTGTGTGTTGTGCTGGTGTGAGTGGATCAGACACAGCAGTGCAGTCCTGTTTAAACACCTCAGTGTCACTGCTGGGAATAGTCCACCAACCAGCAACATCCAGCCAACAGTGGAACTTTTAATGGGAGCCAGTGCAACACGTCCGCAGTGAAAAGGCTTTGATGGCTTGATCGTGCTTTGACAGTGTCGGGTTATTCATTATGTAGACATGAAATGGAATACCCTCTTACCCCCCACCGTTAACCCCTCCACCACGCACACCGTGCCATCCATAAAGCCCAGTGTGTCCCTCTCATTACCCCCAGCTCCTTAGGGGGTCTACCCCGGCACTGCTTTGGAAGCGGGGGGGTATGACAAGTGTGTTCAGCCCTGGGCGCTGATGTGACGGCTTTGCTTTGCTAGAAATAATGTTTCATCTTTTTCTCCAGCACCTCGGGCTCCAGCGCACTCGAATCTGGTGTGACGCGTGTGTTGCTTGTCATTAAAATGCTCGTGTGTGCGTTGGTGCTCCGTTGTGCTCTCCTTTTCAGCACCGCTTGTTTCAGTATCACTTTACTTGCTGTATAACTCTGGCTATATTAGTATGAAGGTCATATTAATATGATTTATCTGGATTTCAATGTTTCTGCAGGTTTGTATAGTAAAAGCAGTGATCGGCTTATTGATATTAATATTTTATTAACTCGTCTTTGTTGTATTTACACTCTAAATTATAAATTCTACATTCTATCGTAGTTATACTATCATCATATTGTACTGATATTGTTTTAGGGCTGTGATGAGAATACTGTGGTCATGTGTTGCCTACTGCAGCTCATTACCATTAACAATTTTTATTTATTTATTTATGTATTTATTTATTTATTCATTTGGTTGTTTATTGAGCTCATTACCATCACCACAATTTTTATTTATTTGTTTGGTTGTTTATTAAGTTCATTACCCTCACCACAATTTTTGTTTATTTATTTGTTTGTTTGTTTATTGAGCTCATTACCATTACCACTGCATATTTATTTATTTATTTATTGAACTCATTGCCATCACAACATTTTTTATTTATTTGTTTGTTTGTTTGTTTATTGAGCTCATTACCATCACCACTGCATATTTATTTATTTATTTATTTATTAATTTATTTTTTATTTATTAAGCTCATCACCATCACCACTGCATATTTATTTATTTGTTTGTTTATTGAGCTCATTACCATCACCACTGCATATTTATTTATTTAAATCATTACCATCATGACCACAATTTTTATTTATCCATTTATTTTTTTAGCTCATTACCTTCCTGATCCAGGATCAGCTACAATGTGTATCAATGCTGATAGATTTTAGGAAGAAGGTTCTGATCCAGGATCAGCTACAATGTGCATCAATGCTGATAGAGTTTAGGAAGAAGGTTCTGATCCAGGATCAGCTACCATGTGTATCAATACTAACAATACTGGTTCTGATCCAGGATCAGCTACCATGTTTATCAGTACTGATGGAGTTTAGGAAGGAGGCTCTGATCCAGGATCAGACACCATGTGTATCAATACTGACAATACTGGTTCTGATCCCGGATCAGCTACTATGTGTATCAATACTGATGGAGTTTAAGAAGGATGTTCTGATTCAGGATCAGCTACCATGTGTATCAATACTGACAATACTGGTTCTGATCCAGGATCAGCTACCATGTGTATCTGTACTGATGGCGTTTAGGAAGGATGTTCTGATCCAGGATCAGCTACCATGTGTATCAATACTGACAATACTGGTTCTGATCCAGGATCAGCTACCATGTGTATCAGTACTGATGGAGTTTAGGAAAGAGGTTGTGATCCCGGATCAGCTACCTTGTGTACCAGTACTGATGGAGTTTAGGAAGGAGGCTCTGATCCAGGATCAGCTACCATGTGTATCAGTACTGATGGAGTTTAGGAAGGAGGCTCTGATCCAGGATCAGCTGCCATGTGTATCAATACTGACAATACTGGTTCTGATCCCGGATCAGCTACCATGTGTATCAATACTGACAGTACTGGTTCTGATCCCGGATCAGCTACCATGTGTATCAATACTGATGGAGTTTAGGAAGGATGTTCTGATCCAGGATCAGCTACCATGTGTATCAGTACTGATGGAGTTTAGGAAGGAGGCTCTGATCCAGGATCAGCTACCATGTGTATCAGTACTGATGGAGTTTAGGAAGGAGGCTCTGATCCAGGATCAGATACCATGTGTATCAGTACTGATGGAGTTTAGGAAGGAGGCTCTGATCCAGGATCAGCTACCATGTGTACCAGTACTGATGGAGTTTAGGAAGGATGTTCTGATCCAGGATCAGCTACCATGTGTATCAGTACTGATGGAGTTTAGGAAGGAGGCTCTGATCCAGGATCAGCTACCATGTGTATCAGTACTGATGGAGTTTAGGAAGGAGGCTCTGATCCAGGATCAGCTACCATGTGTATCAGTACTGATGGAGTTTAGGAAGGAGGCTCTGATCCAGGATCAGCTACCATGTGTATCAGTACTGATGGAGTTTAGGAAGGAGGCTCTGATCCAGGATCAGCTACCATGTGTATCAGTACTGCTGGAGTTTAGGAAGGAGGCTCTGATCCAGGATCAGCTACCATGTGTATCAGTACTGATGGAGTTTAGGAAGCTGCTCCTAGTTCTTTTGCCGCTGCAATTCAGTCCAACATGCCGCCTGCCTGACTGCGCAGACCCGCCCTCCAGTGACTCATGGCCTCCTGCGCGGGCGACGCTGAGCAATTTGAGGCTTAGAAATCTGGAAAATCTCCGGAGTGCTGTTACTGACTTCCACAATGTTTCCCCGGCACGAAACAAGCCCGCGGTGCTGCTGCGGCACTCTTTATATCACTCTCGTAAAGCCTAACCTTCATTCATCATATCCGTAATCCATCAAATCTGTAAGTCGCATGCAGTTGCTTCCGTGATGTACAAAACTCTGATGCTGTTAATGTGCTTGTTTGTTTGTTTGTTTGTTTTCTTCATGCTGATGCGCATTTAAACTCTGCCGCTCGTTCGCCGCGCGCTCGCCCCTGCAAGCCATGTGGCTGCACTCCTCGTGCGATATTGCCTTTTTAATGCAAAACTCAACAGTTTGTTGATTAGAAAGTCCCCCAACCAGCTCTCGGCTTTCCATCTGTTGTTTGTGCGCCTGTGGAGTCGGAAAGCTGCGCAGTCAGTAACCTGTGACAAAAACAAAACGTGGCTCGTGGAAGAAGAACTGGAGGAAATTAGCTGAAGTTCTATTTTCCTCTCAGCCACCGAGGCCAAGCTTGGGGTAGTTGTGAGTGCTGTGTTGGAAATAGGAATTGGAATTTGGCTATGGTGCCACAACTGTGTGCTTTACACTACGACTACACAGTATACATCCATTATCTTCTGCTTTACCCCCCCTAGTCGGGGTCATAGAGGGGCTGGAGCCGGGGTACACCATGGACAGGTCGCCAATCCATCGCATGGCCAACGCACACTCACACCTACAGACAGTCCAGAGTGAGGATCCTAACATGCATGTGTTTGGACTGTGGGAGTAGTAGGAGTGTCTAGTCGAGTGTACAGTGAGTGGACACTGCAGAATGATCCAGCACCCTATTGATACCTGCTCTGTGGTGGTCCTGATCATTAAATAAAGTATACAGAGAATCAGATGAACTACAGTCTGTAAGTGTAGAACTACAAAGAGCTGCTGTATTGTAAGTGAAGTATTGGTGCTTACAATATATTTCTTCAGTAGTTATACTATACTATACTATTTTATACTATACAATATTATAATATTTTATACTATACTATACTATACTATACTATACTATAATATACTATACTATACTATACTATTTTATACTATGCAATATTATAATATTTTATACTATACTGTACTATACTATTTTATACTATACAATATTATAATACTTTATACTATACTGTACTATACTATTTTATACTATACAATATTATAATACTTTATACTATACTATACTATACTATAATATAATATACTATACTATACTATTTTATACTATACAATATTATAATATTTTATACTATACTATACTGTACTATACTATACTATACTATGCTATTTTATACTATACAATATTATAATATTTTAAACTATATAATATTATAATATATTATATTATACTATACTATACTATACTATACTATACTATATTATATTATATTATACTATACTATACTATACTATAATATACTATACCATACTTTACTATAATATATTATACTATACTATACTATACTATACTATACTATATTATACTATACTATACCATACTATATTATACTATACTATACTATAATATACAATACTATACAATACTATATTATACTAAACTATACTATACTATACTATATTATACTATACTATACTATATTATGCTATACTATACTATAATATACTATATTATACTATACTAAACTATACTATACTGTACTATACTGTACTATACTATACTATACTATACTATACTATACTATACTATACTATATTATGATATACTATACTATAATATACTATATTATACTATACTAAACTATACTATACTGTACTATACTGTACTATACTATACTATACTATACTATACTATATTATGATATACTATACTATAATATACTATATTTTACTATACTAAACTATACTATACTGTACTATACTATACTATACTATACTATACTATACTATACTATACTACCAGAAATGAGAGAGCAGCACCATTTCTAAATGGAAATAAGTCAAATACTCCATAGGGTGTACTTCTCCACTCTTTCCTGAGAAACTCAATCCACTCGTTCTTCTTCTCTCCTGCTTTATTTTCCATACCTCTTTTTAACAGCTTCCTTTCTTCACAACTACAGCTGCGCCTCTCTCCAGCATTTCAGTCATTTCTTTTTGCGTTCATCCATGTCCATCTCTCACTCCCTCTCTGCTCTCTGCATCGTCTACTCTCTGCCTCTTATCATATGTTGAAGCTGGAGAGGAGAGGCGGAGAGCGTGAGAGAGCGAGTCAGAGAAACAGAGGAAGAGAGGCATGTACTCTTATCAGGACTGTATGGAACAAGACAGTCGAGGATGCTATCTGCCAGATGTTGTGTGCTCAGACTTTCAATGTCTCTCTCTTTCTTTTTCTCTGTCTTTCCTACATTTACTCACTTCCATGAACTGAAGGTTTGAGAACGTTGATGTGTAGGAGGAGGTGCTAATAATCAATCACCTCATCAAATAACACTATTAGCTTTGAAACTGTAGCTGCTTCTGAAATCAGATACGTATGTACGACTAAGTCAGCGTCTAGTGCGGCTAGTGTGTTCGAATACTCAGTAGGCATCTAGCAGTACGTGAATATTACCTGGACAAAGGTATCAAAAGTATTCACATTCATTACTCAGGTAGAAGTATAGATACTAGAGTTTAAAAATACTTCTGTAGAAGTTGAAGTATTAACTCAAGCTTTTTACTCCAGTAAAAGTGTAAAAGTACTGCTTTCAAAACTACTTAAAGTATAAAAGTAAAAGTAATGTAAGGAAAAAAAAATGCCATTAAGGATAAAAGCTTAGGCTGCACCACAGGGGTCTATAGTGCACTAGCCCACCTCCCCAAAAACCCCATTCTTCTAAAAGCCATAATGACTATAATGTTATATTAAAATGTTAATGTTGATAAATTTGGGATGCGCTAGGCTTCCTGTTTCAGCCGCATATACACCCATTGAACAAGAATGTAGTTTAATACAATGTAAATATATTAAAAAGTATATCTGTTACTACTGAACATTAACATGTGTTTCATGGAGCAGAATATATGATGACTAGTTGTCTATAAGTATTGTAATGAAGTCAAACTTCAAAGACATGTTATCAATAACGTTTAAGCTTACTTAAGCTAACAAAGTATTTATACTTTGTTACATGCCACCTTTGTGAATGGATACATGGGTGGATGGATGGATGATTTTAATAAATTCAGCATACATTCATGGCATACCCAATACCTCATGATACCAAACATAAGGCTGTATAATTGCTATTATAAAGTTACATGCATTACAGTATAATTACATGCATAATACTTTATAAAGCAAGAGTATATGACATCATACAATCAGCCATAATGCATTATAGCAGCTGTTCATAAGAAAACTGTATACACTGAAGTTATAGAGCGTTATAACAGGTCAAGTGAGATTTAATCCAAGTTAAGGTGTAATCTAATTGCTAAAGCAGGAAGTACAAGAACAAGTGAGCAAAAGCCGCTTATAGCCACTAATGTTAGTTATGATGCTAAGCGCGACAGCTGTTATTAACTATAGTTATTTACCAGCACCTGTATAGCACCTGTAAACAACTATCAAATTTACACCACATATGAAAGTTATGCTCTAAAATAAATAAATAAATGTGTTTTTTTTAAGGTTCTTGTCCTGGAAGTTATTATACCAGATCTAAACTATAACATTACTTTGTTATAGTGTATAATAATGCATAACAACATTCATTCTTATAAGAGATCGGCTGATTTTTAACCAAAATATGTGATCGGATAATATTTCTCCAATTTAGCCGATCCCAAGAGCCAATCTATGGCGTTAAACGAATGAGCCTAATTTCTGTATTTCCAGCTAGCGTTTCATCCAGGAAGAGGAGCCCTCCGGCCAGCTCCCTGCAATTCCTATCTGAACCACTAGGTGGAAATACACACCCTTTTATTTTCCACAGACTGACTAAAGCAGCGACCTCACGAGAAAAGCATGCGCTGATAGAAAATATGTCGTCCGTCTGGCAGTGTTTACCGTATGTGACTCAGACTCATCCAGGACGTTTTGTAAAATTTGTGAAATCTGCGTGATGGTAATAAACCAGTTTAGACCATGTTTCATGACTTGCTCGTGCTAACAATTGCATATAGCCCCGCCCTCGATTGGTATCGGCTACCGGCCGATCACGCTGAAAGGTGATCGGCGATCGGAATCGGCCTCAAAAACCCTGATCGGGCCATCTCTAGTTCTTATAAACAGATATCATAATTCATTCTAAAACCTGACATGATAAAGTTGCATAGTACTATAACTCCATTTACTATAACTCATGCATTATTATTATTCATTAATATAGGAAGTGTTATTGATTATTCTGTGAGCTGCCCAAGCAGCCATTCACATTGGCTAACTAACTGACCATTTCGGGTACTTGGTAGGATCCTACACATGTAAAGCAATTAAAGTTAAAGCAGCAATAAAACGAGTTTTTTACACCACACCAGCTTAATGATTTAGGAAATAATCAAGTATATACAATTAGTTTAAGGTCATAAGGAATAAGCAGTATATCCTGCTCTGAAACACTGTGTGGGCGTGTCTACTGAAGCTGCTGAATTCAGTCCTGGGCTCACCTTGTAAAATGTAGCCGTTGGGCAATGACCTAGCTTAAGCAGCCTGAAGGGCCTTGAGTAGGCTTAAGGCTGGCAGCTTAGCACTGTAGCGAAGGACCAGCGAGCTGTAACGGGGACACAGGCTCGCAGTGAAGCGGTAAAACTCTGTGGAAGGTCCCAAAGAAATTACAGCAGGACCCTGTTCCAGCCTGAGCGCAGCATGAGGGTGCGCGAGTATGGCAGGCTGACCCATGTAGCCTCTTTTGCTTTAGCTTAACTAAGGCCGTTTTTACACCAGCACTAGTTAGTCCGGTTAAAACGGACTCTGGTTTGTTTGTTGTGTGAAACCAGTAATCACACTCAGGTGCGGACCAAAACAACCCCACCGAGACCCTCGAGAGGAGGTGGTCTCGGTCCGGTTCCAAACGAACTCCGGAGCGGTTTGTTTGTGGTGAGAACATGATCCGACCTCGATCCGACCCCAGTATTAGGTGTACTTCACAATTTTGATCTAAACATCTCCTGCAGCCAGGTGTGCTTTGTGTTATGGGATGCGGCAGATGGCGTAAACAGAGAACTGGAGAACTGTAGCAGCTAACAGGGACGGTGAAGCGAGGTCTCTCTTGGACTAGCAGTGAGGGACGTTGTCTACTTTTAAAGTCTGTTCTAAAAGATACAGGTAGTCAGTGCAGCTCTTTTAAAACAGGACTGATCTGAGATCTGTTTAGTGTTTGCTACGATCCCAGCTGCTGCGTTCTGGACCAGTTGGATTGTTTTCTTAGGAACTCCAGTAAGAGACTATTACAGTGATCAACTCTGATCATTACAGTGATCAACTCTGACCATTACAGTAGTCCACACTGACCATTACAGTCATCAACTCTGACTGTTACAGTGATCAACTCTGACCATTACAGTGATCAACTCTGACCATTACAGTGATCAACTCTGACCATTACAGTCATCAGCTCTGACCATTACAGTAATCAACTCTGACCATTACAGTCATCAACTCTGACTGTTACAGTGATCAACTCTGACCATTACAGTGATCAACTCTGACCATTACAGTCATCAACTCTGACCATTACAGTCATCAACTCTGACCATTACAGTGATCAACTCTGACCATTACAGTGATCAACTCTGACTGTTACAGTGATCAACTCTGACCATTACAGTGATCAACTCTGATCATTACAGTGATCAACTCTGACCATTACAGTGATCAACTCTGACTGTTACAGTGATCAACTCTGATCATTACAGTCATCAACTCTGACTATTACAGTCATCAACTCTGACCATTACAGTGATCAACTCTGACCATTACAGTCATCAACTCTGACCATTACAGTCATCAACTCTGACCATTACAGTGATCAACTCTGACTGTTACAGTGATCAACTCTGACTGTTACAGTGATCAACTCTGATCATTACAGTGATCAACTCTGACCATTACAGTCATCAACTCTGACCATTACAGTGATCAACTCTGACTGTTACAGTGATCAACTCTGACTATTACAGTGATCAACTCTGACCATTACAGTCATCAACTCTGACCACTACAGTGATCAACTCTGACTGTTACAGTGATCAACTCTGACTATTACAGTGATCAACTCTGACCATTACAGTCATCAACTCTGACCACTACAGTGATCAACTCTGACCATTACAGTGATCAACTCTGACCATTACAGTGATCAACTCTGACCATGACAGTGATCAACTCTGACCATTACAGTGATCAACTCTGACCATGACAGTGATCAACTCTGACCATTACAGTGATCAACTCTCACACCAGCACAGCACACACTAACACACCACCACATCAGTGTCACTGCAGTGCTGTGTAGCCTCTTTTGCTTTAGCTTAACTAAGGCAGTTTTTACACCAGCACTAGTTAGTCCGGTTAAAACAGACTGAGAATAGCCCACCTTCCTATTAGTACCTGCTCTGTGGTGGTCCTGTGGGGGTCCTGATCATTGACGAACAGAGTAATAAAGTATACAGAGAATCAGATGGACTACAGTCTGTAAGTGTAGCTCCTGTATGGTCAGTGGAGCTGATAACTGGAAGTATACTTTCAATTTAGAGCTGTTTGGGCAGTGATGGGCAGCTCTATCCACAGGGAAGTTTGGGGTTAGGTGTCTTGTTTAAGGGCACTTCAGTTGCATCCTATTCGTTCAGGGATCAATCCAGAGACCGTCCGGTCACAAGTCTGGTTCCTAAACCTCGGGCGCATGACTGCCCAGGCAAAAATGCCTGAAGGCTTGTAGCCCTCCACTTTTCTGGAGGGTTGGTGGCAGATGATGAGGAGACGAAGTTCAACCAACTTTGACAAACTTGAGCACAGCCAATAGGCAAGACTCCTTCGCACTTGACCACTTGAGAAAAGACCCGAGACGGCGAGTCCTTTGTATCTTCTGTCGCTGTTTTTAATGAACGTTCGCCCTTTTAATGCTCTTTCCCTCCGAACAAAGGACGAGATTACACAATGAAGGCATCTAACTATTCACACTCCGTCTAAACAAAAACTTTTATCTAGCGCTCGTCTTCGCCACTCGGGTTCGATAGCCCTTTATTAGACGGGGAAAGGCACTCGCGCCAGTTTTGTTTGCCTTGCTCTTTTCACAATAGGCATTGTTACAGCACAGCTTCGCCGAGATCCGGGTCCAGGCATCTAATGAGTAAGCCGAGGGCGAAGGAAGAACTGTCTGAGAAGATACACACGAGCGCCCGCGCTCACACAGGGGCCGTCTGTGATCTGTCACCCCATAGACGTCGCTGCCCGAGTCTGCCCTAAGGTCATTTCGGGTTGGGTGCAGAAGAGACAGAGGCTGTCCAGACTGTCCTCCTCCTCTCTTTGAAGAGGTCTATATATGAACACATTACCACATGACTGTATATGGCCGTGAATACTGACAGTAGGAGAACTCACAAACAGAATAAATCACCAGGACTTAGAAACAATGCTTCTCCAAGTGGAACCAACGTTCCAGTTCATGCTCTTTAATACCAACATAATATTTCTGGACCAGCTGGAACTAAATAAAACCCTGTTTTTAGAGATAATATAATAAAATAATAGGGGGCAGTAAAGAGTTACAGTGTGTGCTTATATATGCTTATTGTATTTGTACTTGTTTTGCTAACTGGTGTGGACCAGATGAGGATGGGTCCACTTTCTTGAGTCTTTGTTCCTCTCAAGGTTCCTCTTAAGGTTTCTTAGTGTGTGGATTTGATTGAGTGTTAGTGAGGTCAGGTACTGATGTTGGAACATTGCTGTGGGGATTTGATTGAGTGTTAGTGAGGTCAGGTAATTATGTTGGAACATTGCTGTGAGGATTTGATTGAGTGTTAGTGAGGTCAGGTACTAATATTGAAACATTGCTGTTGGGATTTGATTGAGTGTTAGTGAGGTCAGGTACTGATGTTGGAACATTGCTGTGGGGATTTGATTGAGTGTTAGTGAGGTCAGGTAATTATGTTGGAACATTGCTGTGAGGATTTGATTGAGTGTTAGTGAGGTCAGGTACTAATATTGAAACATTGCTGTTGGGATTTGATTGAGTGTTAGTGAGGTCAGGTACTGATGTTGGAACATTGCTGTGAGGATTTGATTGAGTGTTAGTGAGGTCAGGTACTGATGTTGGAACATGGCTGTGAGGATTTGATTATTAGTGAGGATAGGTACTGATATTGAACATTGCTGTGAGGATTTCATTGCATATAGTGAGGTCAGGTACTGATGATAGAACAAAGCTGTGAGGATTTGATTGAGTGTGAGTGAGGTCAGGTACAGATGTTGAACATTGCTGTAAGGATTTGATTGAGTGTTAGTGAGATCAGGTACTGATGTTGGAACATGGCTGTGAGGATTTGATTATTAGTGAGGATAGGTACTGATGTTGAACATTGCTGTGAGGATTTGATTGCATATATTGAGGTGAGGTACTGATGTTGGAACACGGCTGTGAGGATTTGATTATTAGTGAGGATAGGTACTGATGTTGAATATTGCTGTGAGGATTTGATTGCATATATTGAGGTCAGGTACTGATGATGGAACAAAGCTGTGAGGATTTGATTGCATATATTGAGGTGAGGTACTGATGTTGAACATTGCTGTGAGGATTTGATTGAGTGTTAATGAGGTCAGGTACTGATGTTGGAACATTGCTGTGAGGATTTGACTGAGTGTTAGTGAGGTCAGGTACTGATGTTGAACATTGCTGTGAGGATTTGATTGAGTGTTAGTGAGGACAGGAACTGATGTTGGAACATTGCTGTGAGGATTTGAATGAGTATTAATGAAGCAAGGTACTGATGTTGGACATTGCTGTGAGGATTTGATTGAGTATTAGTGAGATTTGTGAGGATTTGATTGAGTGTTAGTGAGGTCAGGTACTGATGTTGGAACATTGCTGTGAGGATTTGATTGAGTGTTAGTGAGGTCAGGTACTTATGTTGGAACATTGCTGTGAGGATTTGATTGAGTGTTAGTGAGGTCAGGTACTTATGTTGAACATAGCTGTGAGGATTTGATTGAGCGTTAGTGAGGTCAGGTGCTGATGTTGAACATAGCTGTGAGGATTTGATTGAGTAATATTAAGGTCAGGTACTGATGTTGAACATAGCTGTGAGGATTTGATTGAGTATTAGTGAGGTCAGGTACTGATGGTGGACATTGCTGTGAGGATTTGACTGAGCGTTAGTGAGGTCAGGTGCTGATGTTGAACATAGCTGTGAGGATTTGATTGAGTATTAGTGAGGTCAGGTATTGATGTTGAATATAGCTGTGAGGATTTGATTGAGTGTTAGTGAGGTCAGGTACTTATGTTGGAACATAGCTGTGAGGATTTGATTGAGTAATATTAAGGTCAGGTACTGATGTTGAACATAGCTGTGAGGATTTGATTGAGTATTAGTGAGGTCAGGTATTGATGTTGAATATAGCTGTGAGGATTTGATTGAGTGTTAGTGAGGTCAGGTACTTATGTTGGAACATAGCTGTGAGGATTTGATTGAGTAATATTAAGGTCAGGTACTGATGTTGAACATAGCTGTGAGGATTTGATTGAGTATTAGTGAGGTCAGGTACTGATGGTGGACATTGCTGTGAGGATTTGACTGAGCGTTAGTGAGGTCAGGTGCTGATGTTGAACATAGCTGTGAGGATTTGATTGAGCGTTAGTGAGGTCAGGTGCTGATGTTGAACATAGCTGTGAGGATTTGATTGAGTAATATTAAGGTCAGGTACTGATGTTGAACATAGCTGTGAGGATTTGATTGAGTATTAGTGAGGTCAGGTACTGATGGTGGACATTGCTGTGAGGATTTGACTGAGCGTTAGTGAGGTCAGGTGCTGATGTTGAACATAGCTGTGAGGATTTGATTGAGTATTAGTGAGGTCAGGTACTTATGTTGGAACATAGCTGTGAGGATTTGATTGAGTAATATTAAGGTCAAGTATTAATGTTCAAACATTGTGGTGAGGATTTGATTGAGTATTAGTGAAGCTGGATACCGATGTTGGAACATTGCTGTAAGGCTTTGATGATGAGACAACACAGTTTCACTGCTCTACAGTCCAATGCTGGGGGGCTTTATGCCCCTCTAGCCCATGTTCGGCTGGGATGCTCATCACATTTCATTGGGAACGTTATCTATTATACGTATTTGATGTGTTTGCAGTTAAAAACTCGTACAGAAGATAAATTCTCTCATTTGAAGGAGCGTCTGGATGTTTCATGGCAAGGTTCATCACCAATGCAGATTATTAGGGTATCATTTTACAATAACAGTGCAAATTAATGACTAATTATGAGGTTAATGAGCCATAAATAACAATTGAATTCACTCACTCTGGCTGAGTTCACCTTACCACCATCCCAAAGTCAGGTATGACTTTACCTAGATGGAAAAGTAGCCTTCATCAGGGCATTCTCCTCACCCGACACTAACCAGTTCTCCTCTTTACTCATCTGCTACACCCTCAACTGCACCACTGTGTCCAGTGATTCTTCTTCCACAGTCGGCGCTTCTTCATTTACCCTTCCGCCAAGTTGTTTTCCTCCCCGGTTTGAACGGTCCGCGGGAATTTATTGATTTGTTGTGAAGGTCAACGTCTGGAAGCTGCTGATTCAGATATGTTATCAATGAGGTACAGAAATGTTTTCTCCCTGTACTCATGGACTGGTGATTTGTCCATGGCATACCCTGCTTTTGCCTGATGACACTGGGATTGGCTTCAGCCCCCCACTGACCCTGACTAGAGTAATAAAGCGGAAGGTAATGGATGGAAACTGTAAATACTTGTTGAATAGAGGAGGATGGGTCTCCCTTTATGAGTCCTGGTTCCTCCCAAGGTTTCCTTCTCCAGTCTTGACAAAGTTGTCCTCACCACCGTTGCCTCTGGCTTGCTCACCGGTCAAAACTGTAGGTTTCCAAACTTCCACGCTGCTTGGTGACAACGCTGTGGTGAAAAGTGCTACACAAATAAACTTGAATTGGACTGAATTGGAAAAGTGATCAGCTTCTGGAGACGTGTGGCTGCAAATCTTGCTCAGACAGTGTTTCTCCCGCTAAATTGAAATCCCTCGACTTTTCAAAAAACATACCTCGCACGCAGCACTTCCGTGCACCACAGTGAGGCCGCTTGCGTTACAGTGATTCTTCTTCCACAGTCGGCGCTTCTTCATTTACCCTTCCGCCAAGTTGTTTTCCTCCCCGGTTTGAACGGTCCGCGGGAATATATTGATTTGTTGTGAAGGTCAACGTCTGGAAGCTGCTGATTCAGATATGTTATCAATGAGGTACAGAAATATTTGCTGACTTACAGAACATCCGCAGAAAGCCTCCTCTTGGTAATCATGGACTGGTGACCCATCTATGGCATACCCTGCTTTTGCCTGATGACACTGGGATTGGCTTCAGCCTCACTCCATGACCCTGACTAGACGAATAAACCCAAAGGTAATGGATGGAAACTGTAAATACTTGTTGACCAGAGGAGGACTGGTCTTCCTTATGAGTCCTGGTTCCTCCCAAGGTTTCTTTCTCCAGTCTTGACAAAGTTGTCCTCACCACCGTTGCCTCTGGCTTGCTCACCGGTCAAAACTGTAGGTTTCCAAACTTCCACGCTGCTTGGTGACAACGCTGTGGTGAAAAGTGCTACACAAATAAACTTGAATTGGACTGAATTGGAAAAGTGATCAACTTCTGGAGACGTGTGGCTGCAAATCTCGCTCAGACAGTGTTTCTCCCGCTAAATTGAAATCCCTCGACTTTTCAAAAACATGCCTCGCACGCAGCACTTCCGTGCACCACAGTGAGGCCGCTTGCGTTCCAGTGATTCTTCTTCCACAGTCGGCGCTTCTTCATTTACCCTTCCGCCAAGTTGTTTTCCTCCCCGGTTTGAACGGTCCGCGGGAATATATTGATTTGTTGTGAAGGTCAACGTCTGGAAGCTGCTGATTCAGATATGTTATCAATGAGGTACAGAAATGTTTTCTCCCTGTACTCATGGACTGGTGATCTGTCCATGGCATACCCTGCTTTTGCCCAATGACGCTGGGATTTGCTTCAGCCTCACTCCATAACCCTGACTAGACGAATAAACCCAAAGGTAATGAATGGAAACTGTAAATACTTGTTGAATAGAGGAGGATGGGTCTCCCTTTATGAGTCCTGGTTCCTCCAAAGGTTTCCTTCTCCAGTCTTGACAAAGTTGTCCTCACCACCGTTGCCTCTGGCTTGCTCACCGGTCAAAACTGTAGGTTTCCAAACTTCCACGCTGCTTGGTGACAACGCTGTGGTGAAAAGTGCTACACAAATAAACTTGAATTGGACTGAATTGGAAAAGTGATCAACTTCTGGAGACGTGTGGCTGCAAATCTCGCTCAGACAGTGTTTCTCTCCCCGCTAAATTGAAATCCTCGACTTTTCAAAAACATGCCTCGCACGCAGCACTTCCGTGCACCACAGTGAGGCCACTTGCGTTCCAGTGATTCTTCTTCCACAGTCGGGCGCTTCTTCATTTACCCTTCCGCCAAGTTGTTTTCCTCCCCGGTTTGAACGGTCCGCGGGAATATATTGATTTGTTGTGAAGGTCAACGTCTGGAAGCTGCTGATTCAGATATGTTATCAATGAGGTACAGAAATATTTGCTGACTTACAGAACATCCGGCGAAAACTTCCTCTCGGTACCCGGGCTTTGGGAGCGCTGAATGCGGCCTCGCTCCCTGAGAGAATCGCAGCCGAACATCTGCATGGATTTTACTAAATGATAAATGATGCGTGAGCGCGGCCTGCGTGCGTGTGTTTGGGAGAGATAGCGCGAGAAGAATTAAGGCCACTCCTTTTTAATTCTCTCTCGCTCTCCAGCTCTCTCTCTCTCTCTCTCTCTCTTTCTCTCTCTCTCAGCATGTGTGTGTGTGGTTTAGTCAAATATTTAAAAGTGTTTGCATTTTGTTAAAACTCCAGGAAGAGAGTGGATGGAGCGCTGCTCCGACCCGCCGCGGCTATATTTAGATCTGGGCGCTCTTGGTAATTGCAGAGGACCTGATGGCATAAAAACATGACCTCAATTAACACAGTGTGTGCTAACTAATAGAGTACAGCGCTCGAGCCGCGCACTAAAATAAACAGCTCCTGATGAGGCTCAGCTCCACTTACAGACTGGGGCTCCTTATCTTCATCGCCATCATCCTTCTCCTCCTTCTCCTCCTCCTCTTCACTCACTGCTGCCTTACTGATGATGATGATCTGTCCCCCCACCCCCTCATCCCGCCCCATTTGATTCAGTTCCATTCAATTCAAGTTGGCTTCAGCTAAAACTGGAACTGTTGTGTTACGAACAATATGTGCATAACAAAGTACAGCTGAACATATTAATTATTGATAGATGCTAATTTATTATTAATTGATTATTATCACTGATACAATAATGAGCTGCTTGTTAAGTTGTTTAATCTGTTTAAGCAAGTTCCAACTTTTAGAATGAGGTGGCTCTCTTATATCTACACACACTGTCCACTGTATCAGCTCCACTGACCATATAGGAGCACCACTTACAGGCTGTAGTTCATCTGATTCTCTGTATACTTTATTACTCTGTTCTTTAATGATCAGGACCCCCACAGGACCACCACAGAGCAGGTACTATTAGAGAGGTGGATCATTCTCAGCACTGCAGTGACACTGATGTGGTGGTGGTGGTGTTGTGTTAGTGTGTGTTGTGCTGGTGGAGTGTTTAAACACTGTGTCCACTCACTGTCCACTCTATTAGACACTCCTACTACTTGCTGGTCCACCTTGTAGATGTAAAGTCAGAGACAGTAGCTCATCTGCTGCTGCACAGTTTGTGTTCCTCTAGTTCTTCATCAGTGGACACAGGACGCCGCCCACAGGACACTGCTGTCTGGATAATTTTGGTTGGTGGACGGTTCTCAGTCCAGCAGTGACACTGAAGTGTCTGATCCACTCCTTTGTCAATGTGGGACCACTGTGTTTATCCATTATCTGCTCTGACCAGGGCTTGCTAACCAGTGTAGAGGTTCTCTGGTATTCCCATTCCTATTCCGGAACACGTTCCATAATGTTCGGTGGTTAACACAGCTTTGCTGAGGTCAGTGGAGCACAAGTTGACCTGCTGCTTGATAATAAGTGTTAAAATTGGGCTTCTATTTTTAGGAAAGGGGTGGGACTGTGATAGAGACATAGAGAGAGAGGGGGGGTATCATGGACGTGGTGGTGGGGGGAGTAGAAGGAATGAAATAGCACGAGGACTGCTGAACTGTCGCGGTTGTAACTTGGTTGACGCCACCTTTATGGATATTGGTTGATATTGGCTCGGCTGTTGACGAGCCACACAGTACCCCGAAGACCCCTAAAGCATGGGATGATCCCGCTGGGGCAGCAGCTCCGTGCTGCACTGAACACACATCTTCTGCCGTCAGCAGACTTCCTAAATGCCTGGCCTTTGGACTTTTACTGTATATCGTGGATAGCAGGGTCCAGGGAATTGATACTCAGTGCATAGTTTTTTCTTTCTGCAACATCACTATGCTTAAATTTACATATACGTGAGGTGGTTCATATACAACTCAGGTCCTTAGTGACTCATATCTAATGCAAACTGACCTTTCAATGCATCTCCAGCGATTGGGTTCATTTGTGGGAACTGCTGTGTGGTCATATATATATGATCCGCACCTCGTGCCCTCCACGCTTCAAGTACGGCTTGGCTTGACCCGCCATCCCTCAAGATTCATGGAAGACACGCGACAAGATGCTTGGAAGGAGCCCAGATGGTGGAACGAACTTCCACTGGCTGTCCGAACAGCGAACTCTCTCACGGTCTTCAAACGCAGACTGAAGACCACCGTCTCTTTGTGAAGCACTTATGAGTACTAATCTACTGAAGCATTGGTAGAAACCGTAACTGCACTTGATCTTCTAGGAACTCTGGATAAGTACTGCACTGATACTGTATGTAGTCTTGTATTTATTCTCTTCTCTGTAGGTGTTCCAGTCTTGCTAGGTGTTGCTCTGTGTTTAATCTTATATTTTGTGGTCTTCTTTCTAGGTATCAGCACTGGAACTTGTTTATGGCAGTGTTTGAGCTCAAGAGTAGTTTGGACTTAAACCTGTTTGTACTAGATAGAGATACTCATACTTTGACTGAACACTAAGCACTTTAAGTAAGTTGCTCTGGATAAGATGTAAATGTAAATATATATATAGCACTTTATTAGAGTAATAATGGAACCACTTCATTTAGATGGGATCGAGAAGCTAAGGCAGGTTTGGAGAAGTTTTGCTTCTTTACTGGAGCGATGAGGCTAATGTTCCTCCTCTGTGTTTCCCACTAGGGTCACTGTTTGGTCTCCAGACGTCTGTTTTGCACAATCAGAACTAATAATGTACTTGTTTAAGGGCTCGGGTCGCTGGTGCTTGGCCGCTTGGAGATCCAGAAATCAAACGTGTCTATTATTTTCTGTCTTGTTTGGTGTTCAACAGCAGGAATGATATGAGCGTCCATACTTGAGAGTCAGACGATAAAACAGGCAGATTCTGCTGACAGTGTGGCTCTGATGTGCTGCTAGAAGAAGAAGAAGAAGAAGAAGAAGAAGAAGAAGAAGAAGAAGAAGAAATATCTACTGTTGAAGCTCCCTCATATTTTAATAGCCCCAAACACATTTAGATTTTAAGGTCTGGTCCAGATGGTCAGTCGATTGTTATGAGAGCACCAGCAGCTTCTTTGGTTGATGTGTCTGTATCTCCTTTTCTCATTGAGGACCTTCTTAAACTACACATCCTTTCAGACCCCCCATAGCACTGAGGTGTCTTCTCACAGTGGAAGGATGGACAGAAACAGCTGTGGATGTTGGATGTTCTCCTAAAACGATCAACGTGCTGTTCATCTGATGGGAACCGGGTTTGGGGGTCTACCAGGTCTTCCAGGTGGCTGTTAGGATGGACTATTTAGGTGACTATTGAGTTGTAGTGTTTGTTAGGAGAGTCACATGTTCACTTTAGCTGTTTTGGACCCCAGTATTGGAAACCAAACCCTCACTTTTCTAGTCAACACTGTTGTCTATTGGATTAGCCGTACAAATGCATTTAACTAGAATCATGCAGGAATGCATTTAAGGGTGATAGTTGGATATTTTATACATTGTCGCTGTCTTAAGAAAACCAAACAGCTTACAGGACGATGGATATAGAGTTTTAGGACACTTGGGGACATTATTATATTTAAAATGCTGTTTTCTCAGACAGGAAGCTTTTATTTACTCAGTAAACACTTTATTATTAAATATTAAACAGTATTAATACAGTAAGTAGAGCTTTTACATACGTCAGTGTGTTTATGTAACCCTTTCTAAGCTTCTCCTTGTGGAAACCACCCAGTATTATTATCAGTTCTCATCTAATACCTGCTTTGACTGCTCAGTACTTCATTAAGCTAAATCAAGATTGCTGCTGAAGGAACTGAACACATTCATACAATGTCTGGGGCGTCCAGGAGAAATCTGGAACTACACTTTGTTCTTTAAACTGGAGCTCAAGATCTGATCTACTTCTCTACAATAACATATTCAGGTTACTTTATATTGTATGTATGATTATTCTTATGATATCTGCTGTTCTTACTGGTGACAGTAGACTTATTGATCAGATAAAGAGTTTTAAACACTTCTGTTCAGTCGTGTATATTGAGTGAGGTTTTTTTTCCACTCTGGCAAGAATGCATTTAAAGTTCTGTTGTTTTTTGCTGTTGCGCAGCTTTTATATCTATAGCCTTCAGCCCTATAATACTTCTTACCAGGGGAATTATCGGAGCGCTATAGCGCGATTGGAAAATATAGATACTGCGCGGCGTAACGGAATTCTGATCCTGAGCCTCTTCCTCCTGCTCCACATCTAATGAACACAGCCCCCTGCTTCACCCCTTATGTAAATCTGATCCTCCTGACCCCAATACCTTTAGACTCATGCATTAAAGATCTGTGTTTTGAACAGCGCAGTGGAAGTGAAGGGCTATGAGGGGAGAAATGCTGAGCTGTTGCTGTAAATCAGCTCGAGCTCTTTAGAGTTTTATAGCCTCCGGAAATGCAGTGCTGGCTGTCTATAGCGGACTCGACGTACTTAAAGTTTTGACAGTAAATGTGTCTGTGTGTGTTTATGGTGGTGGGGGGGTGGATGGGGGGTGTATATATGTGCACAAAAGCCACTTTTTGTATGTGCCGTGTCATGTATCCCATATCATGTAAATACAACCAGTACATTAAACCCACCTCCTTATATCTACACTCACTGTCCACTGTATCAGCTCCACTGACCATATAAGAGCTCCACTTACAGACTGTAGTTCATCTGATTCTCTGTATACTTTATTACTCTGTTCTTTAATGATCAGGACCCCCACAGGACCACCACAGAGCAGATACTATTAGGGTGGTGGATTATGTGTTGTGCTGGTGTGACTGGAGGTACCTGAGTGTCACTGCTGGACTGAGAATCGTCCGCCAACCAAAACTATCCAGACAGCAGTGTCCTGTGGGCGGCGTCCTGTGTCCACTGATGAAGAACTAGAGGAACACAAACTGTGCAGCAGCAGATGAGCTACTGTCTCTGACTTTACATCTACAAGGTGGATCAGCAAGTAGTAGGAGTGTCTAATAGAGTGGACAGTGAGTGGACACAGTGTTTAAACACTCCAGCATATTGTCGCTGCCACTGGGTAAATAAGTATGAGCACAAAGCCATTTTATACATATATATATATATATATATTATGATGTTCCAATGTAAGCCAATGGAACCAGACGTCTTTCCAAGTCATTTCTTTTGTTCCAGTCATCATGAACAGCAGCGGTATGTGTGTGTACGTCTTTAATTTGATGCCACATTATTTGCAAATTTATCTGCATCTAAATTCCTCTGGGTTTGTGTGTGTGTGTGTGTGTGTTCTTGTAGAGGTATAGTTGTGAGGTTCACATGTTCTCACTAGTATAGTACAGTCTAAATTTTTTGATAAAGTGAGGACATTTTGCTGGTCCTCACTTTAGGACATGTCATTTAAAAAAAAAGTTTAAAAGTTAAAAAAAAAAAAATCTAATAAAGCAGAAAATTAGTCTTTTGGGTACTAAGGTTAAGTTTAGGGTTAGGTTTAGGTGTAGCATTATTTAGTTATAGGACAACAAAGATCAATAGAAACCTATGGATGACCTCACTAATATAGTAAGACAAACATTTGTGTGTGTGTAGTGGGCTGGGGTCTGAGGACCGGCACAAGGTTCAGTGTAAATGGTGGGTTGAGGGACATGAGTTGTGTAAGGACAGTAGGAGGCACTGGTGTGTGTATGTGTGTTTGTTTGTGTGTGTGTGTGTGTGTGTGTAGTAGGTTGTCTAAATGGTGTGTTGGAAGAGCTGAGTTGTGTGAGGACAGTAGGAGGCGCTGGTGTATGTATGTATGTGTTTATTGGGCTGGGATCTGGGGTCTGGTACCAGGGTCTATCTGGACAGTGAGATGAGGGAGCTGAGCTGTGTGGGGACAGCAGGAGGCGCTGATGTGTGTGTGTGTGTGTGTAGTGTGCTGGGTTCTGGGGTCCAGCTTGAGGGTCCATCTAAATAGTGGGTTAAGGGAGCTGAGTTTTGTAAGGACAATAGGAGACGCAGATGTGTGTATGTGTAGTGGGCTGGGGTCTGGGGTCTGGTACCAGGGTCTGTCTGGACAGTGAGCTGAGGGAGCTGAGATGTGTTAGGACAGTAGGAGACGCAGGTGTGTGTGTGTAGTGGGCTGGGGTCCGGGGTCTGATATGAGACGGTGGGCTGAAGGAGAGGAGCTGTTCAAGGACAGAACTAGACAATGGCATGTGTGTGTTTGTATAGTGGGCTGGTGTCCAGGGTCTGGTGCGAGGGTCTGTCTGGATGGTGGGTTGATGGAGCTGAGTTGTGTGAGGACAGCAGGAGGCGCTGGTGTATGTGTGTAAACACTCTGATGGAGGTCGTTTCTCTCTGCAGGTTTTTAATTGGTTAGTAAGAGAACACCTGAGCCCTGTGGGCAACATGCATACACACACATCACAGATTGAAGAAGAACAGGCATCACAGACATACACACACACACACACACACACACACACACACACACACACACACATACACACACACACACACACATACATATACCTCAGAGTGAGGAGGAATGGGCTTCACACACAAATACACACAAACACACTTTCTGTATTTGTGAAGACATCTGTAGCTTTCTTTTGCTAACCTCAATATCCAAACCTCAACCTAACCTTAAGCACAGTATCCAAACCCAAACCTAACCTTAACCTCAGTATCCAAACCCAAACCTAACCTTAACCTCAGTATCCAAACCCAAACCTAACCTTAACCTCAGTATCAAAACATAACCTAACCTTACCTTAGTATCCAAACCCAAACCTAACCTTAACCTCAGTATCCAAACCCAAACCTAACCTTAACCTCAGTATCAAAACACAAACCTAACCTTAACCTCAGTATCAAAACATAACCTAACCTTACCTTAGTATCCAAACCCAAACCTAACCTTAACCTCAGTATCAAAACCTAACCTTAACGACAGTATCCAAACCCAAACCTAACCTTAACCACAGTATCAAAACCCAAACCTAACCTTAACCTCAGTATCAAAACATAACCTAACCTTAACCTCAGTATCAAAACCCAAACCTAACCTTAACCTCAGTATCAAAACCCAAACCTAACCTTAACTACAGTATCCAAACTCAAACCTAACCTTAACCTCAGTATCAAAACCTAACCTAACCTTAACCTCAGTATCAAAACATAACCTAACCTTACCTTAGTATCCAAACCCAAACCTAACCTTAACCTCAGTATCCAAACCCAAACCTAACCTTAACCTCAGTATCCAAACCCAAACCTAACCTTAACCTCAGTATCAAAACATAACCTAACCTTACCTTAGTATCCAAACCCAAACCTAACCTTAACGACAGTATCCAAACCCAAACCTAACCTTAACCACAGTATCAAAACTCAAACCTAACCTTACCTCAGTACCAAAACATAACCTAACCTTAACCTCAGTGTCCAAACCCAAACCTAACATTAACCTCAATATCCAAACCTCAACCTAACCTTAACTACAGTATCAAAACCCAAACCTAACCTTAACCTCAGTATCAAAACCCAAACCTAACCTTAACCTTAGTATCAAAACCCAAACCTAACCTTAACCTCAATATCCAAACCTCAACCTAACCTTAACTACAGTATCCAAACCCAAACCTAACCTTAACCACAGTATCCAAACCCAAACCTAACCTTAACCACAGTATCCAAACCTAACCTTAACTACAGTATCCAAACCCAAACCTAACCTTAACCTCAGTATCAAAACCCAAACCTAACCTTAACCTTAGTATCAAAACCCAAACCTAACCTTAACCTCAGTATCAAAACCCAAACCTAACCTTAACCTCAGTATCAAAACCCAAACCTAACCCCTACCTCAGTATCAAAACCCAAACCTAACCTTAACCTCAGTATCAAAACCCAAACCTAACCTTAACCTCAGTATCAAAACATAACCTAACCTTAACCTCAGTATCCAAACCCAAACCTAACCTTACCTCAGTATCAAAACATAACCTAACCTTAACCTCAGTGTCCAAACCCAAACCTAACCTTAACCTCAGTATCAAAACCCAAACCTAACATTAACCTCAGTATCAAAACCTAACCTTACCTTAGTATCCAAACCCAAACCTAACATTAACCTCAGTATCAAAACCTAACCTTAACGACAGTATCCAAACCCAAACCTAACCTTAACCTCAATATCCAAACCCAAACCTAACCTTAACCTCAGTATCAAAACCTAACCTTAACTACAGTATCCAAACCCAAACCTAACCTTAACCTCAGTATCCAAACCCAAACCTAACCTTAACCTCAGTATCAAAACCCAAACCTAACCTTAACCTCAGTATCAAAACCCAAACCTAACCTTAACCTTAGTATCAAAACCCAAACCTAACCTTAACCTCAATATCCAAACCTCAACCTAACCTTAACCTCAATATCCAAACCCAAACCTAACCTTAATCTCAGTATCAAAACCTAACCTTAACTACAGTATCCAAACCCAAACCTAACCTTAACCTCAGTGTCCAAACCTAAACAGAACCTGAACCTCAGTATCAAAACCCAAACCTAACCTTAACCTCAGTGTCCAAACCCAAACCTAACCTTAACCTCAATATCCAAACCTCAACCTAACCTTAACCTCAATATCCAAACCCAAACCTAACCTTAACCTCAATATCCAAACCTCAACCTAACCTTAACCTCAATATCCAAACCTCAACCTAACCTTAACCTCAATATCCAAACCCAAACCTAACCTTAACCTCAGTGTCCAAACCTCAACCTAACCTTAACCTCAATATCCAAACCCAAACCTAACCTTAACCTCAGTGTCCAAACCTAAACAGAACCTTAACCTCAGTATCAAAACCCAAACCTAACCTTAACCTCAGTATCAAAACAGAGAGCAGAAAGAGAGAGAGCAGAAAGAGAGAGGGAAAGAAAGAGAGAGGGAAAGAAAGAGAGAGGGAAAGAAAGAGAGAGGGAAAGAAAGAGAGAGCAGAAAAAGAGAGAGAGCAGAAAGAGAGAAGGAAAGAAGCCACGGACAAGCTGCTTTTGTTTACTCCTTCCTGTTTCCCCCTCTTTCTCTCTCTTCTTGCCCAGAAGTCTCCTACTCAGCTGACAGAAGGTTTCCTAAGCAGCCCTCATCCCCTTTTCACCCCACCGCTGACTCAGAGCAGATCAGCAGACGGTGGCCCGCTGCCACCCAGCCCGGACCACTGACCCGCACCAGTATGGGAGGAGGGGGGCCTTCTGACAGCATCGTGTGTAACCAAAACCACACAGCCCACCACACTAGTGTTCAAAATCAGTGTATTCAGTAACGTTACAGTGCTCACGCTGCAGCGGCTCTATATCATTCAAACCCTGTCCCTTCAAAAACGTTCAGAGAACATCATTTAAACATGTGATGCTTCGGTCTTTATGGAAATTCTGGGATCCTTTATGATCGAGGATGGGTCAAAAATTTTATTATTATTATTGTACTGTTTGTTATTATTTGTTACTATAATTATTTAATGAATAAAAAATAATTAAAATTAATAATTGGTTAATATATAAATAATAATAACAAACAATAATAGTAATAATATAAAAGCAAAGTTTTGTATCACATTTGCTACATCTGCAGTTTTTTGTTAACAAATGAAAACATTCAGAACAAAATGTTTTAACCCTTTATATACTGAGATGATTCGAAATGTTTAGTCATTTCTGACAGAAAAGAAAAGAATTTTTCCTATTGTTCAGTGTTCTACACATTCTGTATCTACTACAATCTCCACTAGAATCTAAAACAGAGTGTGGATTTGAGTAAAGTCCGGATGAACATCAGGTTTTACAGGAGCAAAATGATAACAGTGATGATCCACAGTCTCAAAAACCTGTGCATCAAATATGAGTCACCGGGTGTTAAAGTGTTAAAAACTTTTCTACTCTATAACTTTTTGCTGATCTGAAAATATTGATCCAAAATATTGCTTACCACTACACGACCATACTAACCACTACACCACCATACTGACCACTACACCACCATACTAACCACTACACCACCATACTAACCACTACACCACCATACTGACCACTACACCACCATACTAACTACTACACCACCATACTAACCACTACACCACCATACTAACCACTACACCACCATACTAACTACTACACCACCATACTAACCACTACACCACCATACTAACCACTACACCACCATACTAACCACTACACCACCGTACTAACCACTACACCACCATACTAACCACTACACCACCATACTAACCACTACACCACCGTACTAACCACTACACCACCATACTAACCACTACACCACCATACTAACCACTACACCACCATACTGACCACTACACCACCATACTAACCACTACACCACCATACTAACCACTACACCACCATACTGACCACTACACCACCATACTAACCACTACACCACCATACTAACCACTACACCACCATACTAACCACTACACCACCATACTGACCACTACACCACCATACTAACTACTACACCACCATACTAACCACTACACCACCGTACTAACCACTACACCACCATACTAACCACTACACCACCATACTAACCACTACACCACCATACTGACCACTACACCACCGTACTAACCACTACACCACCGTACTAACCACTACACCACCATACTGACCACTACACCACCATACTGACCACTACACCACCATACTAACCACTACACCACCATACTAACCACTACACCACCATACTGACCACTACACCACCATACTAACCACTACACCACCGTACTAACCACTACACCACCATACTGACCACTACACCACCATACTAACCACTACACCATCGTACTGACCACTACACCACCATACTAACCACTACACCACCATACTGACCACTACACCACCGTACTAACCACTACACCACCATACTAACCACTACACCACCATACTAACCACTACACCACCGTACTAACCACTACACCACCATACTAACCACTACACCACCATACTAACCACTACACCACCATACTGACCACTACACCACCGTACTAACCACTACACCACCGTACTAACCACTACACCACCATACTGACCACTACACCACCATACTGACCACTACACCACCATACTAACCACTACACCACCATACTAACCACTACACCACCATACTGACCACTACACCACCATACTAACCACTACACCCACCGTACTAACCACTACACCACCATACTGACCACTACACCACCGTACTAACCACTACACCACCATACTGACCACTACACCACCATACTAACCACTACACCATCGTACTGACCACTACACCACCATACTAACCACTACACCACCATACTGACCACTACACCACCGTACTAACCACTACACCACCATACTAACCACTACACCACCATACTAACCACTACACCACCATACTGACCACTACACTACCATACTGACCACTACACCACCATACTAACCACTACACCACCGTACTAACCACTACACCACCATACTGACCACTACACCACCATACTAACCACTACACCACCATACTAACCACTACACCACCATACTAACCACTACACCACCATACTGACCACTACACCACCGTACTAACCACTACACCACCGTACTAACCACTACACCACCATACTGACCACTACACCACCATACTGACCACTACACCACCATACTAACCACTACACCACCATACTAACCACTACACCACCATACTGACCACTACACCACCATACTAACCACTACACCACCGTACTAACCACTACACCACCATACTGACCACTACACCACCATACTAACCACTACACCATCGTACTGACCACTACACCACCATACTAACCACTACACCACCATACTGACCACTACACCACCGTACTAACCACTACACCACCATACTAACCACTACACCACCATACTAACCACTACACCACCGTACTAACCACTACACCACCATACTAACCACTACACCACCATACTAACCACTACACCACCATACTAACCACTACACCACCATACTGACCACTACACCACCGTACTAACCACTACACCACCGTACTAACCACTACACCACCATACTGACCACTACACCACCATACTGACCACTACACCACCATACTAACCACTACACCACCATACTAACCACTACACCACCATACTGACCACTACACCACCATACTAACCACTACACCACCGTACTAACCACTACACCACCATACTAACCACTACACCACCATACTAACCACTACACCACCATACTAACCACCACACCACCGTACTAACCACTACACTACCGTACTAACCACTACACCACCATACTAACCACTACACCACTATACTAACCACTACACCACCGTACTATCATGAAATTTACACACAATTTGAGATAATAAAATAATAAAAATAATAAAATTAGTGACTGTTTGGATGGTAGTGTTTATTTGTGTTCTACTGAGGACAACTGTAGCACACACACACACACAAACACACACACACACATACACACACAAACACACACACACACACACACAAACACACACACACACACACACATACACACACACATCTGTCATCAATCATCACACAGGGCATTTCATAGTATCTGACAGACGGTGATGTTTATGAAGCGCGGGATGGAACGGCAGTGTCACGCTGGTGACAGATCACTGTGCGCTGATGGGCAGCGTATGTCGCTCACAGATCTGGTTAGTGGAGGGCTTTTTGGAGGGTCCGGCTGCCAAAAGACCATAACACTCTGTCAGAGGTGTAATTGAAGTAGAGTGGACAGATCACACATCCAGGGCAAACATGGGGTTTGTTAAAAGAGGTACTTCAGATATCAGCACTTTAGCAGATCTACATGGTGGACTACAAAATCAGCTCAGACAGTAGACAGTTGTAAGAATTTGTAAGTCTTACTTTTATATATATATATATAATGGTTAGGGTGTAATGCTTAATATAGTTGTGTAGTGGTTAGTATGGTGGTGTAGTGGTCAGTATGGTGGTGTAGTGGTCAGTACGGTGGTGTAGTGGTTAGTATGGTGGTGTAGTGGTCAGTACGGTGGTGTAGTGGTTAGTATGGTGGTGTAGTGGTCAGTATAGTGGTGTAGTGGTTAGTATGGTGGTGTAGTGGTCAGTATGGTGGTGTAGTGGTTAGTATGGTGGTGTAGTGGTTAGTACGGTGGTGTAGTGGTTAGTATGGTGGTGTAGTAGTTAGTATGGTGGTGTAGTGGTTAGTATGGTGGTGTAGTAGTTAGTATGGTGGTGTAGTGGTTAGTATGGTGGTGTAGTGGTTAGTACGGTGGTGTAGTGGTTAGTACGGTGGTGTAGTGGTTAGTATGGTGGTGTAGTGGTTAGTACGGTGGTGTAGTGGTTAGTATGGTGGTGTAGTGGTTAGTATGGTGGTGTAGTGGTTAGTATGGTGGTGTAGTGGTCAGTACGGTGGTGTAGTGGTTAGTATGGTGGTGTAGTGGTTAGTATGGTGGTGTAGTGGTTAGTACGGTGGTGTAGTGGTTAGTATGGTGGTGTAGTGGTTAGTATGGTGGTGTAGTGGTCAGTATGGTGGTGTAGTGGTTAGTATGGTGGTGTAGTGGTCAGCACTGTCTCCTCACAGTAAGATGATCTGGGTTGGATTCCCGGTCCGGGTGGTTCTGTGTGGAGTGTGTATGGTCTCTCTGTGTTTGAGTGGGTTCCTCCGGGTACTCCGGTTTCCTCCCACAGTCCAAACACATGCATGTTAGGATCCTCACTCTAAACTGCCCGTAGGTGGGAGTGCGTGAGTGTGTAGGCCATGTGATGGACTGGCGAACTGTCCATGGTGTACAAGAGAGCTGCCATTTACATTGTGTGAAAGTTTCATGATGAATGGATTAATAGAAATAGAAATGCTCCAAAGTCCAAAGTTCTGGTTTCATTGACCTACATTGAAAATGAAGACTCTCCTGCAAAGTTACTATTTTGGAGATGCTTGATTTTCTCTGGACAGCGATGATATATAATCAATACTATAAAACAATAATATATAAAACATTCCTGACTGGTGATGGATGCTGGTTCTTCTGCTGAAGGTTTCAGCTTTTTCTTCTTCCTCTCCAGAGTCAGAGGAGCGATCATGAAGACTGAATTCAAGCTCACTGTAAAAAGGGTGCGTTATTCGGCCGTGCACACTTCTTTGGTTCACATCCAAAGTTTCTTTGCTTTCATACTTTCAAATTTTCTTTGGCGCTGCGTTCTCATCGACTCATGACTGCATTCTGACATCTCCTTCAAAATCTTTATGATCACAAAGCATGTTTGCAGGTGTGGATAGTAACAAGGTACATCTACTTGAGTAATAATAATAATAATAATAATAATAATATTTATTTATGGAGCACTTTTCATACCAGTGGCAGCTCAAAGTGCTTTACAGACAGTTTTTATCTGTAATAACATAAAATTAATAAACCAAAGACAAAGTTCAGCTTTATAGCTACTAAGATGTTAAAGTTTTAAGGAGACGCTGAGTTACAGAGAGTCATATTTAACTGTGTATTAAAAGTGACTCTGAGCTGGACTGTCTAATAGAAGCTGAACTGAGCTCCACAGTTTAGAAGCAGAAGAGCTGAAAGAGTCTCTCCAGGTTCTCTGTATGTTACTGTGAGGTTGGTGAACCAACAGACTTTCGGACTCGTTCCCCATAGCGAGTTTGTTCCCCGGCTTTGCCGGTCCACTAATAATTAATGTATTTAGTTAGTGTTAGCATTGGAATATCACCCTCTGTGAGGGTGCTCTCTGTTCGAGGCAGCCACCGGATGAGCTCTGAGACCACGGCGAGGAGTTATGGTTAATAACTGTTCGAACTGTCCACACAGGGCTGGTTCCTCTATCCCTTCTCCATAGGACGCGAGGTACTGCTCTGGTTCCAGTGGCGTTCCGGTGGGGCAGCGAGTCTACATCCATGGCCTAACTCACCATCTAGCCTGCTCCGTGGGCCACTCCTCAGTCTGCCTTAAGGCCCACTGCTCTCTCACTCCTGGACTCCTCACACTAGCGAGCCTTTGGACTGTTTTTCTGTTGATTATTGATTATTGACTCTGAGTATCTAAGTATAATAAACCATTCAAATGAATCGTATAACACCTCTTGAGTGTGAATCCTTACACCAGGAGTATATATATATATACAACTTTATTACTATATATATATATATATATATATATATATATATATATATATATATATATATATATATATATATATATATATATCATTAAGTAATAAAGTTGTATACTTTGTAAACCTGGTGGTTTGTACAGAATGTTTGTGGTCCTAACAGCATAGAATTATGAAGAACGTTGAGTTGGACTGATGAACAAGTGGCATGGATTCAAATTTTGCCACAAATGGACACATTTTGGATACGTATTGGATTTCTGTCCTAAATCTGAACCAAAAATTTCAGATTCAATGTGATTTTGGTGTTGAAACTGAATCAGATATGAGGATTTGGGCCCTTTTTTATTAGGAAGTCCAGTAAGAGACCATTACAGTGATCAACTCTGTTGTAACAAACACATTAATGAGTTTCAGGATGCCAGTGTTTTCCATTTATAAGAAGGGAACATACAGCATTCCAGTTTGTTGCGTGATGGAAAGGACGACTGTTGTGGAAATCATAAAGGCTGGAATGGAGACGAATCGTTCATATAAGAGAACTTAAATCGATTCAGTGGAGACGCTGGAAAACAATTGAACAGTTAATCAATCCGTTAATCCCGTTGGCTTACTTAACCAGATAACTTTGATCTAATCAACCTCCCGAAAGTTGTCTCGGCGTATCAATCCGAGATGGACGCCAGCCGGACAAGGACAGAACAATCATATTAGGGTGGTCCGAGGTTGTGTCTTTAATGTGCGCAGGAATTGATTTCCAGTCACGGTGCAGTTGCGGCCCGGCAGCGGAAAGCGCCAGGCCTTTGTGAGGTCTGAGTAAATCAGCAATCACGGCCATGTCGGCAACAAAGGCTGCACTGGTCAATAGCTGCTCTCTGTCTGACGAACGCTATAGGAAATCAGTGGCAGTGGAAATGATGGGGCAACAATTGATCAGAAGGAACTTCTGGATCTCCAGTAATAACTATAGTTACATAGGCATATAAGGGAAGACACAAAAGAGAGGAGGAAACAGAGGTCGGGGGACGTGTCTGGGAAAACAAGGCACACAATACAGAGACGCATTATGAAGCCCAGATTGTCTGCACTCGCCTCAGACGGCCGTACGGTAAGAGGAGGGACTTACAGACATACCGGCTTCAGAGAGTCGTACGAGACGAAAATCATTTTCAGAAAGAAAGAAAGAAGTGAGCAGAATTCTTTATCGATTTCAAGGCAAATTGTTGGTGTGACGGTGGAAAAGAGAACGGAGTGAAAAGAGAAGAGGGGGAAGGAGGAGAGGAGATGAGGGGAGAGGATAGAAGAGATGTGAGGAGGAGAGGAGAAAGGAAAGGAAATGGTGAGGAGGAGATGGAAAAGAACAAAGGAGCAAAAGGTAAGAGAAAGAAAATGGAGATGAAAGAAAAGAGAAGAGAAAGAGGAGAAAGGAAAACATAAAGATGGAGGAGAGGAGAGGAGAAAACATGAAGGTAAAAAAAAATAGAAGAGGATTAAAGAAACCACAAAAATGGAGGAGAAGAGGAGAAGTGAGGAGGAGAGGGGAAAGGAAATGGTGAGGAGGAGATGGAAAAGAACAAAAGAGCAAAAGGAAGGAGAAAGAAAATGGAGATGAAAGAAAAGAGAAGAGAAAGAGGAGAAAGGAAAACAAAGATGGGGGAGAGGAGAGGAGAAAATATGAGAATAAAGGAGAGAACAGAAGAAAGCATGAGGATGGAAGAAAGGAGAGAAGAAAACATGATGGATGTAAAAAAAAAAATAGAAGAGGATTAAAGAAGCCAGAACTGAAAAAACATGAGGATGAAGGAGAAGAGAGAGGAGGAGAAAAAAAGGAGAAAACACGAAGGAGGAGCAGAAAAGAGCGGAGGAGAAAAGGGAGAAAACATGAGGATGGATGAGGAGAGAGAGGAGGAGAAAAAAGGAAAAAACATGAGAATGGAGGAGAAGAGAGAGGAGGAGAAAAAAGGAAAAAACAGGAGCATGGAGGAGAAGAGAGGGGAGGAGAAAAAAGGGAAACATGAAAATAGTGAAAAGAATAAAATATAAAAATGGAAAAGAGGAGAAGAGACGAGTGTATAGAGGAGAAAAAGAACAAAGAAAACAAATAAATTGAGGAGGAGAGGAGAAAATAAAAATGTAAAGGAGGAGACAGGAAAAAAGAGAAAAGAGGAGATGAGAGAGGAGAGAAGAAAACATGAGGATGGAGAATAAGAGAGAGAAGTAGAAAAAAAGAGAAAACATGAGGATGGAGGAGAAGAAAGGAGATCAAAGAGGAGAGAAGAAAACATGAGGATGGAGGAGAAGAGAGGAGATCAAAGAGGAGAGAAGAAAACATGAGGATGGAGGAGAAGAGAGGAGATCAAAGAGGAGAGAAGAAAACATGAAGATGGAGGAGAAGAGAGGAGATCAAAGAGGAGAGAAGAAAACAAGAAGATGGAGGAGAAGAGGGGTGTTCAAAGAGGAGAGAAGAAAACATGAAGATGGAGGAGAAGAGAGGAGATCAAAGAGGAGAGAAAGAGCATGAGGATGGAGGAGAAGAGAGGAGATCAAAGAGGAGAGAAGAAAACAAGAAGATGGAGGAGAAGAGAGGAGAGAAGAAAACATAAAGATAGAGGAGAGCAGAAAACATGAAGATGGAGGAGAAGAGAGGAGAGAAGAAAACATGAAGACGGAGGAGAAGAGAGGAGATCAAAGAGGAGAGAAGAAAACAAGAAGATGGAGGAGAAAAGAGGAGAGAAGAAAACATGAGGATGGAGAAGAAGAGAGGGGAGGAGAAAAAAGGAGAAGACATGAGGATGGAGGAAAAAACATAAGAGGATATAGGAAACCATGAAAATGGGGGAAGACAGGAGAGAAGAGAGAGAAGAAAAGAGGAGGGCCAAGAAAGGAGAAAACATAAAAATAGAAGACAGGAGATAAGAGGAGAAAACATTTGGATGATGAAGGAAAGGAGGAGAGGAGAAGATGAGTGAAGATGGAAGGACAGGACAGGAACATGGGAGAGGAGAAAAGAAAACATGAAAATGGAGCGAAGGAGAGAAAAAGAAGATGACAGAAGAAGAGGGGGCAGAGGAGGAGAAGAGAAATCAGGGAGATGGTACAGAGGAGAGGATGTGAAAAAGGCAGGAAGGGCAGAGGGAGAGAGTGGAGTGTGGAGAAAAAGGAGAAAAGATAAAGAGAGAGGAGAAAAAAAGATGATGTAGAAGAGGAGGATGAAAAGAAAGAAGGAGAAGGCAGAGATGAGAGTAGAGGAAAGAGCTGAGGAGGGGACAGCAGAGGTGAAGAGAAAAAAAGAAGGTGAGAGGAAAAGTAGAAGTGAGTAGAGGAGAGAGGTGTAGAGGTGGGTGAAGGAGGGAGCAGGAGAGGAGAGGCCAAATGGAGGTGTGTGAAGTTTAAATGCCACAGGCACTCATTCATCGCCATTAAATATTTAGCAGGGCTTTTGGAGCGCCGCGGCTGCCTCGGCGTGGGGGGGCAGCAGCAGTAGAAGTGGGCTTTGAGTCCCCCGCCGGTGGAGCCGCTCTAACCTTCTGACTCTTTAATAAGAGAAAAGGACAGTCTGTTACAGATACGCACTGATAGAGAATAGATTTACTCCCGAGGCCGCTCGCTGACTCGCCTCTGTCTCTCCGTTTAACAGGAGTGTTTGTGTCTGAGATCAGGCTTTACGTTTACGTGTCATTTGCACATCAGAGCATACACACACTGAAACGCTCAGACAATCACTCCCTACAGCAGGGAGTGACAACACACACACACACACACACACACACACACACACTCATATAAAATAAAAAATAAAAAAATATCTCCAAAATTGCAACTTTACAGAAGAGAACAAAAACCTACTTTACTTTCAATGTAAGTCAATGGAACCAGAATTTTTTCCAAGCTATTTTGGAGCACTTGAGGTCCATTCATTATAAAATTTTAACACAATGTAAACAACCAATGCCATATTCAAATCATGTAGAAAACTAAAAAACAAAACTAAAAATTGACAAAAATGGAGAATCTAGCTGGAATCTAGCTAGGAACCATCTACTTATTTATCTATATTATATTAATGCTATGGACAACATCACTAATTCACCTAGGGATTGACTTGGATACTATGTATATATATATATATATATATATATATATATATATATATATATAGTCGCTATCCAAAGTAAAACATATTCCCAAGCTGCTGTTTTTATTCTGTAAAGGTTTTATGATGGATGGACCAATAGAAACGCAAAATAGGTTGGAGAAAATTTCTGGTTCCATTGACTTACATTGAAAATAAAGACACACACACACACACGCGCACACACAAACACACACACACATATATACATATATAAACCCATGTATCTACATTTTTGTCTTGTATTTTTCTACACTATTTGTAATCTGTTGTTTACATTATGTAAAAAATTCATGGTGAATGGACCAATAGAAATGCTCTAAAATCACAATTCTGGTTCCAGTGACTTACATTAAAAGTTCTGAAGTTTTTTGTCTTCTCATGTATGTTGCCATTTTAGAGATTGGACCGCGTTGTTATGTATGCATTTCTATTGGTCCATTTATCATAATATATATATATATATATATGTAGCTGCTATCCAAGTGAATTCACTAAGTGAATTTGTGTTGTTATCCATAGCATTGATGTGAATAAATAAATAGTAAATAAATAAAAAAATACAAAAATACATAAATAGATGGTTATATTGTCCTAACTTTTAATGTAAGTCAATGGAGCCAAATGTTTTTCAAGCTATTTTGGAGCATTTCAACATTAAAACTATGCTTCATTTATATTTTAGCAACCTTTGTTTTAAAAGTAGGTCGTCATACACATACCATGCTTATAGTACCATGCGTATAGCTTATAGAATTTCTGAAAAATCAGTGGAGTTCCCCTTTATCCTACAAAATAAAACAATAGGCTACTGTTCCTTTAAGAGCGCGATGCAAATGAGATCCTCACTTTATTAGCATAGCTCCACCCTCCGTCACGCGGGCGCTGTGGCGCGAAATCAGTGGAGGGAGAAGTCTTACCAGAGACAGAAATAGATTAAAAATCGATATTTTAGTAAATAAACTTTTTGATATTTGAGTAAAAGTTCAAGCTACAACTGCAAACCTATGTCTGGACACGTAAAGGTGCTGTGAAATCGACTAGGGAGGATTTTGGTGAGTTTAAAACGTTTGTACAACCTCTAGACAAAACCTGAGGTAAGTTTACGTGTTTACATGCTAAAATGTGGGCTACCTTAAAACTAAGAGTTAATATTAATTTGCTGGAGCTTCTTATTCGAATTCCTTCTGTCCACCTTAAATTAACATTCAAATCAGATCTTCAACAACGTCTTTCTTCAACAAATCCTCCTGAAGTGTTGAATTAGGTGTGCGAAGCTTATATTCATGTTTTTAAAATGCAGTTTAAGTTGTAACTGTTGGGCTCTGAGTGGTTTTCTTGTGTGTTGACTGAAGCTGAGATGCCACCTATTTTTAAAAGCTAAAAAAAAGCTGTGTTTGTTGGGCATGTGGAACTGTCATCAGAACCTGTGCCAATAATGTAAATGTTGATATTCAGGAATTTTTCTGACAATGCTGTTTATTGCAGGTCAGATGTCTTAACCCCCTTGTGTTCGCCACACATGGACGGTGACCTGTGAGTTTTGAGTTCTTATCTAGGTTTTAGAGAAAAAATATCTGTTTTTGGGTTAAGCTAATGTGGTAGGGCAGACTTACTCAAGAAGTTTCCCCACCACCTGTTTTGAGGGCTGTGTATCAACTGTGTACTACAGCCCTACAGCCCTAAGCCTTATTCCAGCAGGTTTAGTATAATATTGGAACATGGTGTTATTTGAGTAATTGCAGATGATCTCTGTGATTTTGATCCAGTATGAATATGCTATATATATATATATATATATATATATATATATATATATATATATATATATGTATATGTATATGTATATATGTGTGTATGTATATAATTTATATATATATATATATAATGTGTGTGTGTGTATATGTGAGTATATATGTATGTATATGTGTGTGTATGTATCCCTGCTTGAATCCACATATCAATGATGTATTAACAAAACTGGGTAAAAAGAAGCAGACGAGGAAATCTCTTCCTATTTGCCAGCTTCATGTTCGAGTTTCCCATTTTACCTTAAATGGTTCAGTGGCTGCTTTCTGGGGGCTAAGGTGTTATAAGACTTGTTGCACTATTAAAGGTGGGATAGGAAAATTTGAACAAGAAGCTGGCAAATGAGACACTGACTTCAGCTTTGTAGTAAATGTGCTTCTCTTTATTTTATGATCTGAGATGAGGCTATGGGGCAATGCAGAGTTAAAGATCATTTGGAATTATACCTCTTTTAATTTTTTTACATTAAAAGTAAAGAACACTTCTCTCCTGTAAAGTTACTAATGTGGAGATTACTAATGTGGTACAATTGGCAATGAAATGCTTTGACAACTGCCCGCTCACATAAAACAATAAGATAATATAGTAAGGGCATGACTACATTAAGAAATATATTGTTCGCTGTTCAAAGAAAATCAAGTGTCTCAATCAATTGCAGCTTTAAAGAAGAGGGTGAGAACTGTCTTAAATTTTAAGTTTTTGTCAAGATATTTTGGAAAATTTCTCTTGGTCCATTTATCATGATATATTACAAAAATCGAAATACCATTTTTTTGGGGGGGGGGCAGCGACGGTGTATTAAGATAAGTGCAAGATGAAACAAACACTAATAAAAATAATATTTAATTTTGAGGTAAAATAATACTAAAAAAGATTGCTTTATTTCCCATTTTATTTTGTATAACAGAGTTTGATTTGACCCCTAATTACTGTGACAAGAATCCACAGTGCGTTTGCTGATGGCTGAATCACAGGCAGTGGGGAAATTAAATAAATGAGAGGGAAAATGAAGGGAAATGGTTTCCCCTCGCAGGGCAGCACGTTTGCTGTTGTGTAAAGTGTTTTTGGTAAGATAATTGAACCCATGTTGACAGCCTAATTCTAGTGTATGTGTTGTCTAGCCGGATGTTGTGTGAGGCCCGACTCCTGTCACATAATGCTAATGTACATGTCCTCGCTCCCACATAAACAAGTAGCATAAGGGTGCTCTGCTAATTTTGCACGAGGCATGGTGGGCCATAGGAAGGTTGTGGATAGAGGGTGTACACATGATGTCATGCTACATATTTGCATCGACTGTACAAAAATCGGTTCAGCCCATATTCTGAGCAATCCTTTAACAGAAAGATAAAGAAAAACAAAAACAACTGGATCACACAAGGCAAAGTTAAGTTTTATTCACCAGCTTCTTGTTTGGATGTTCCTGTTCCACCTTAAATGGTGTAGAAGTTGCATCGGAATGTAGCAGCCACTTGACAAAACAAGTCTGTGTTTAGACATTCATAAAAACATTTTTTCACAAAGTGTTTGTGTTTTTGAACTTTGCGGCTTGTTTGTCGACTTATATTCTCCACGTTGATGTATTCCGCTGGAGTTGAAGGTGGGAAAACTCAGGGATTTGTGTCCCAAGCAAATCTTGGTAATACTCTCCTCCAGATAATGCCTTCCACCACCATCACACACTTCACATTTCCTTTGATATTACTTTGATCGCAGTGGCTTCGTTTTTGATTACGCCTGTCTCCGAATGGGCTGAAATTTGACTCGGAGTTTGAGAGCCCAAATTTATCTCTTATTTTTTTCTCCTTCTCTCATATAACAAGCTTTCCCTTTGTGGTTGTCTCTCTTGTTGGAGGATCAATAGTTATAATGTAGGGAATGCATGCATGTGTATATTTGGGAGGCTGGTGGGCTGAAGCTTCAGCGTCAAGCACTGTCTCCAAGTCACTGACACCTTTTCATTAGAACTGACAGCAGTCTAAACAGAAGCAGCTCTCGGCCTGTCAAGGCCTCATGCAGTTCTCCGTTAATGGCTTTGGAGAAGGAAGAAACAGACAGGATGCTGCTGCTTTGCCTTAACCAGCATACTGAGCTCGCTCTCTCCATCGCTCTCTGTGCTGCTCTCTCCTTTTCTTTAATCAGCAGACCTCCCGTCAGTGTTCTTCACTGCTGAGTCTGAGTGCTGCAATCAGACTTTAATTATGCAGTGCCGTTGCTGTTCCATTTGTTTTTCCAACCATTCTTCCATTCTTTCACCAGTCTTTCAATCCAACCTTTCAGCCACCCACTTTTTTGTCATTTTCCATCTGTTGATTTGTCGATCCCTGCATCCATTCATCCATCCTCCCATGTGTCTGTCAATCCATACATCATTCCAACTAACCTTTTAACAATCTTTCTTAACAATTCATCCAATCTTACATCCACCTTTCACCAGTTTTTCAATCCAACCTTTCACCTACCCAATTTTGTCATTTTCCGTCTGTTGATTTGTCAATCCATTTATCCATCCATCCTCCCATGTGTCCGTCAATCCATATCATTCCGACTAACCTTTTAGTAATCATTCTTAACAATTCATCCAATCGTGGGTCAATCTTTTACCAGTCTTTCAATTCAACCTTTCACCAATCTTTTTTTTATAATCTGCCCCTCCATCCATCCATCCATCCATCTTCCCATATTCCCAACAACCCATATGAGTCCAAATAAAATTTCTGTAATCATTCTAAACAATTTATCCAACCTTGCACCTATCCAGTTTATCATCTCCCTTCTGTTGTGTGTCCGTCCGTCCATCAGTCTGCATCCTTGTATCCAATCGTTAATCCATGCATCCATTTGACTAACCCTTATTTATCCAACCTTCCATCCTCCCATTTGTCTGGATTCCTTAGATTCATCTATCGAATACTGTCTTTCATTACCTTAACTGTTCTATGCAGCCATACATCATCCAATCTTCCATCCATTTGTCCATTCCTTTATTTTTGTTCATTAATTTTTATCCTTTAATCCATCCATCCAATCAACCTTTCAGTCGTTTACATATTATGCTGGCAATTAACTCATCCAAACTTTCATCCATTCATCCGTCTAACGTCTCTACATGCTGTTATCTACCTTTCCACCCATTCATCCATCTGTTCAGTCATCCAATCACCTAACCAACCAGCACTTCTGCCTTTCAAATGTGTAGTCCTTAGAATCCCTTTCAAGCTATTCTCTTTCCATTTATTCATTTTCCTCTTAGTCCAGCCTTTTGTCCACCATCCATTTTTTCTGTAAATTCACCCATCATTTCATGTGTCCATTCAATTAACCTTTCTATAATCCTTTGAAAAAATAATTTATCAATTTTTTCATCCACCCATGGATCTACCCACCTACCTACCTGTGTTCATCCTTCCATACCTCCATCCGTCTTTCCAGTCATTCATACACCCATCCAACCAGCCAGCCCTTCGATCATTGCCCTTTCAATCCCTTTAATCCTCTTCATTCCAGCTTTCTATCAGAATTCTAGTTCGTTCATTTCAACTTTTACCTGTCAATCCACCCATGAGTTCATGTTTCTGATCTTTAATTCTTCTGTTCATTTTTGCAACCTTTAATACATCAATTCTCTCAAAGCGTGTTCGCCCTTCATTTATTTTTTTATATAATGTGCAGGTTTTGTTTGGGCAGAAAACTAATAAGTGATGAGACAGCGTGAAGGTAGAGAACCTAATGAAGGGTAGCGGGAAAGAAAAACACATTTCTAGAGAAGTGTTGAGTACGGTGGCTGAAATAGATACTGCATCTCTCTCTCGTGTGGTATAGCCAATGCATTACAGTTTGCATAATGGGAGCTTTGTTGAAAAAGCAAAAAACCCTCCTCTCTTTTCAGCGTCACCCTTTAAAAATTAATTTAGCCTGCAAGTTGAGAAACCATTCATGCTGTGGTGTTGGAAAATGTATGTATGCAAATCTATGCAAAGAAATATCCGAAGGAAAGACTTGAAAGTTAAACACATTAAATGTTTAAATGGTTGATGGATGGACAGACGGATGGATGGATGAATAGATAAGTGGATAAATTTGCAGGCGGACGGAGGAATGGATGATGGATAGATGGATCTTCATTTTGGAGCCATCTCTCGTTCCTTATTCACCAGATTACTGGGATTTATATAGCCTTCCTCCAAGATCTTGACCTCTCGATGCAGTGTTTGTGTGAGTGCTGTTGTCATAGTGACAGGTATCCATCTCTTCAGAAGAGAGGTCCAGAAGAGAGGGGTCAGTATTGATCTGTGTGGTGATGACACCGTGACTCACCAGATATAGACAAAGCAGAGCTTCTATTTCCAGCAGAGTCTTTAGGTATAATATAAAGGTACAATCAGGAGCTGACCTGATGGGTCATATCGTGCTCCTACTTCAGGAGGTCTGTTGGCTGACGTGCAATCTTGACAATGTTCAGAAGTTCAGAGTCCATGTTTTCAATAATAGTTACATAAAATATATACTATTATTTTATCTAGTCTTTTGAATGTTGAAAGTAGGAATTAAGTAAATTGTAAAATAAAATTTCTTGTATTAGAACTTTAATCAGGCCTAAAGTTTTGCTTTGAATCCGATTGCAACCCAAGACTTTTCTGTTGTAGTTAGGCCTGACTTACAGCAAGCTTTGAATCCAAAGCTTTTTGTATTTCTGTAGATTTTTTTTTTTTGGTAAATGTTTATTTATGTTTTATGGTAAATGCTTCAGTCTGGTGTACTTTTTAGATTAGAGCTACAAACAACTGTTCTAAACAATTTTGTAGTTTTTTCCAGTATGATCATAACCTAGTGGTGAACAGTGGTCATTGGATGCTGGGCGTGCCTTTGTGCAAGAACCTGTAAATGATGGGCAGCTCTTAATGTAGAAGATCTATTTTCTCAGGAGAGTTAAATATGATATAAAGGTCAATTCCGGAATTGACTAATGGGTCATATTGTGCTTCTACTATAGGAGGTCGTTGACCAATGTGCCATCTTGACAACATTTAAGTTTGGAGTCGGAATTTTCAGTAGTATTACACCAAAAAGATTATTATTTTAGAGGTTATTAGAATTTTAATAAATAGAAATGTGAATTTTGTGTTAGAAGTAGGGGAAAACTTTTTAAAGAGATTAGATCTATAAACAAATGCTTTAAACGTTTTTAAAACATGCAGTATGAATGCAAACGATGCAGCAGAAAGTTATATTAGTTAACGTTACATGTAGGCCATTGTGAATGAACGTCCAAATTGTTTCTCAGAGGTTGAAAATAGTTTTGGTGTCAGAGTATGTGCATGCCGTTGTGTATTTGCAGTCGCAGTAAAGAACTTACCAAAGAGTAACATCTCATTGAAATGTTATTGGTTAAACCATACATAGAGTATTGTGAAGGACAAATATGTTACTGGATCTGTTGGCAGCATTGATATCAATATATCTCATCCATTTATTCTATCAGTCGTTAGTAACTACAAAAAAACTTTTAGCAACTAAAATAGTTTTTTTTTTTTCTCAATACTTAAATATATTGTTGTGAAAGTTTTTATTCATTGGAAATAACATTTACATTGTAGTACAAGAAGCTTGAAGGAAAATACCAAGTAAATGTCACCTTGATGCATTATTGGCATTACTATTTTGGTTAGAAAAATGAATAGCTTATGTCTGAAACAGTTTACTTTTATAAATGGGAATTAATTTTCCAAGATTTTCACCTGAAGATCAAGGCTTGTTCTGGGGTGAACAGGGTGTTTTGACACTAGTCTTAAATACCTGACTTTTTTGGGGGGGGTGGCTTTTTACAGGGTTGTTTTTGTACAAGAAAACTTATGTGCTGTAAGTTGATTGCACAGTTCCATATCACTTTAGTGTGCACAGGTTCTGCAAAATCAAAGTCAAGTCAAGTCAAGTCAAGTCAATTTTATTTATATAGCGCTTTTTACAACGATGTTGTCTCAAAGCAGCTTTACAGAGTTTTGAAAACAGTTATAACATATATCCCCCAGTGAGCAAGCCAGAGGCAACAGTGGCAAGGAAAAACTCCCTCAACTGGAGGAAGAAACCTTGGGAGGAACCAGACTCACAAGGGGAGACCCATCCTCCTCTGGTCAAACAGTATTTACAGTTTGAACTAAATACCAAAGAAAGGAGTCTCTGTTTGAAATCTGGATAGCAAAGCTTTAGAAGCTGCACAGATAGAGGCAGTGTATGACTGAGGCAGTCTCTGGCTGAGGCAGTCTATGACAGTCTTTATGTAAAGTGGGCGTGAGCTGAAACAGTCCCATCCTATCTCAGTGCTGGTGCATCTGGATGGCACAGTGATGTAACTGAGGGTGTAGCAGTATTTCTTATTTTCAAAGGCAATAAGAAATGTTTTGGCAATGAGTGAATGGCTTTGGATAATTAATTTTTAATTTTTCTTCAGTATGATACCAAACCTGTGGTGAACAGTGAACATAGGATGCTTGGCTTGTCCATGTACAAGAACCCAATTCTGTCTCAAACCTACTGCACCTGATTGGGTTCTTCAACTAATTATCGGTCTCTGTTAGGAAAAACCACTCGTCTAGAACAAGTTCTCTTGATCCTGCTTCTGGGGACCTACTGCCCTGCAGAGTTTCATGTGTTTCAAGCCTCAATGCACCTAATCCAGCTTCTAAAGGACTTGATAATTAGCTGATGAGCTGAACCAAGTGTGTTGAGGCAAGGAAGAGTTGGGACTGGGCAAGACAGTAGGCGTGTTCGACTTCAAACGGCACTGTACACCCTGGTCGTTGCATGGCTTGGTGCGGTGCATGCCGGTTAGTTTGTTTGTCCCACTTGAGTTGGCACCATCGTTGCTTCACCATGACATACAACGTTAACATCTCGCGACTGTGAGGCGGTTGCAGATTTCGTACACATTCGTTGCAGTTGCTCTCCACTAACTGCGTGAGCCGTCTTGATGACTACAGAGCTTAATCCTCGTTGGTTAGAAGCTCTGCGGATGTCTCTGACATTTGACTCTTTTTATTGTAAAATATAATATATAATGTTATAACATATATAAAATATATCTCCTCTAAAACACTTTAAAGACATCGTATTTACACTAATACTATCATATCTAGTAGCATGATTTGTATGCAGTATTCAACATATTTATTTTTTCATAATTAGCATTTCAGATCATGAAGAGGCTCAAGTCCTGTAGATTTATATTCTGCTCTTCTAGAGTGTTCTTAACGGCTCTTGTGATTTCTAACTGTCTTCAAAAGCACTGTTACACTATTTGGATCTATGTTTCTTTCTACTTCTTTTCTTTCTACTAATTTTTTATTGCGTCTACTTCATCAGCCATTACGAGTGCAAACACCGCGAGATCCGCCGTTGTTCACGTAGACTGCAGGTGGCAACTGTCTGAGTTGAGGGTCTCTTCTAACCTCCTCCCCTAACTGCGACTGGCTGCTCTCGCTGACCCCCAAGGCTGGTTTCAGCTGTATCTTGAACAAGCCTAGTGTGTCTGCATTAGTTGGGAAGGTTGTCAAATCTCATGCTTGATAAGCAAATTTCAGTTGGAGGAGCAATGACTGATGTCCACTAGTTCTTGCACAGTTGTTTGGAGTCCTATTTTCTCTTTATCTTCTCAGAACTTTTTGTGTTCCAGTTTTGAAGACCTTGTCTAGAACATTCATATCTGTCTTATGCGAGAGCGGACTGATCCATTCACCAAAAAAAATTCTAGCAATGGCCATGACTTCAAAATGGCAAAGCAACCCGACGTTTGGGTTAGTTGGTGATTACTGAACAATGTAGCATCAGCTTGCTCTGGATTTAAGTGAACTCATTCCTGGGGGGGTTCTACGTTGGTCTCGAGTTTGGCAGACCCGATCAGGCACCTCATCAGATTCGTAATAGGCGCTCGCAGTGGCCGGCACCCGCTCTGTTGCCGAATCGTCAATGTTGTCCTGTAAATTAATGTCTCCGACTCTGTAATCAGCCACCTGATTCCACTTATTCAGCCAGTTGTTTTCCACCCCTGCGCTGAAGCAATTAAAGGGTCCTGTGTTGTTGTAGCGCTGCCCCCTGCTGGGAGCTGGGGAAAGAGCGGCTGGAAGCCCTAGCAGGCCACACATCCCATAATCAAATAGCTGACCGCGTTGCCGTGGCGATGGCTGGGGTGGTGAGGTGCAGTAATGAGTCGGATGGAATCCCTAGATGAGGGGAGAGAAGAGGAGAGGAAACGACGGGGAGAGAGGAGGGCATTCAGGCTTTACCGACAGCATTGCTATTCCCCAGAGCAGTCACTGAAAGTGGAGGAGGCAGATTCTTTGACGTTTTCTTTCGTTCTCCCCGTCTTTTCCCTTGCTCTCTATTTTATTTATATTCTCTTGCCTATTTCCTTTCAGTCTCATTCCGCCCAAGTGGCATTCATTTTCACTCACTTTCTCTTTCTTTACCTTCCCACTCGCCTCTCCCTTCATCAGATTCTCAGTCTTTTTCTGTCCACTTCTATCACTCCTTCTTGCTCTTCCATTTGACTTACTTTATCTCATTCCAACCCCATTTCTGTCTCATTCTGTCATCTTGGCCTCTGTTCTCCTGCTCTCCGCCCCCTCGGCATCTTGTTTGTACCCTAGACGTTTAATCCCCAAAATGTTTAGTGATCCTGAGAACTGATGATTTGTCCGGTTTCAGCTTTTCTTTTTTTTTGGTGCTTATCTCTGTTGCAGCTTCTTGACAGCTACACACAGTTTTAGACCCATAGCATTGAGGTTACTTCTCACAGTAGAAGCCTAAACAGAAATATTTGTTATTAAGAGTTGTGGTGATCTGCCAAATTGTGAATAATTATTAGAAACTGTCTCCCCATCCTTAAAGGTTTAAATCAGCTGAGATGAATTTAGGTAGTAGCTTGTGTCAGTGATGTCTCTTTGAAGTCTTTTGGGATCAGGGTTTATGTAGAACCATAAACCAATTGGTTAGAAGACTGTAGAATATAATAATAATAGTAGTGTTAAAGTAGCAGTGGTGCACAGAAATGCAGAATGGACAAATTTAAAAATTTATTGGTTTTCATTGGTGGCTGATCATTTTCACAGGCTCCAAAGTAATTGGACAATTGAGTGATAAGCAATTTTGTTGCCAGGTGGGGCCTTTCCTTCATTATTTAAAGACAAGTAGATCAAAGGTCTGGAGTTGAATATGCATTAATAACTGTTCATGGTAACCCTGTCCAATAAGTCACTGATACAAGTTAAGGGGTAATCGTTAACTTCAGTTTGGCCAAATCAACAATTCTTAAAGAAGGAATTAATTAGGAAATTCAGCAAAACCAGGAGACCTAGAAGACCACAAAAGACAGCTAAAGTGGATGATTGTACGGTTATTTAAAAAAAAAAAAAAAACCCTTGTCAACAATTATTTAAGTTAAGGACATTCTGCCTTAGTCAAAATCTGCAGTCAAGATGTACCTTCAAGAGGCAAATCACTAGTGGCGCTCAGGAAGAGATATGCCAGATTAGATTACAAAAGACTGACCAGTTAAATTCTTTGGACAGATTGTACCAGAATGATGGGAAGATTACAGAGAAAGACGAAGTATGATTCCGAAGCATATTGCATCATCTGTGAAACATGGTGGTGGCAGTGTTAGGGCACAGGCATGTATGGCTTCCAAAGGAACTGGGTCACTAGTGTTTATTATGAATGCGCATTGCAAAGCAGTTGTTTTTAATTTTTTAAACTTTTTGTTAGTAACTCGTCTTAGTTTTCGAAATATCAACACTGTTCCAGCTCCAGATTGTCCGATATGATTGTGTCATTCGGGCTTGTATACAGGCTGTACAAATTCTGGAAATCAATGGATTGTTTGCCCAAAGGTTTGTCCCAAATAGAATGAATAGGATAAAGTCCACACCAGTCTACTGAACAGACCCCGATTTACATACACTATCTCAGGGCACACCCCCGGCTACAACTGCAGTGTTGGTTTGACCATCCATGCAGTGAAGTTCTGGTACGGCCTAGTGGCTGACAGACTTTTATTTGCAAGACTGTGCAAACATCTCCAGTCAAAATGTCCATTAAACAGAAGTTGGTCACTTGTGCTGAAAAAACAACTTCCCAGATCTTAACTTTGGTGGACTTTGGCGTAGGGCTGCAGCTATCGATTATCTTAGTAATAGAATATTCTATCGATTATTCCATCGATTAATCGAGTAACCGGATAAAAAATATGCTTTTTAATTTTAAAAGCGATAGTAAATATATAAGATAATTGCATAGAATACAGTTTAAAAGAAAACATTTTTTAACAATTACTATTATTGAAATTTATTACTAGACCTATGTATCATACTGCAAGTTCACAAGACTGGCTACTGTACACTCAGTCACTATGCAGAAGCTTGTCTTACTACAAACACCACCTGATATTTAGTTTACTGTGTATTTTATGCATCACTGGGAGGGATAAGTGTGTGTGAGGGGTGTATGTTCTTGTGAGGGTGTGTTTGTTTGTAACTATAATCAGAACAGTAATATGAAAGTTAAGGTTTTTATTTTTTGTGGTTATGTTCTTAAGCAAAGTTTAGATCATTTACGGACATAACTTGCTATCACACAGACTTACTTTCTTAACTAATTATTACATATAACCGCAACTAACATACACGCTTTACTAGCCTTCATCTCAACTCACCATCACACTGACTTACTTTCTTAACTAGTCATTACATATAACCATAACTAACATACACACTTTACTAGCCTTCATCTCAACTCACCATCACACTGACTTACTTTCTTAACTAGTCATTACATATAACCATAACTAACATACACGCTTTACTAGCCTTCATCTCAACCCACCATCACACTGACTTACTTTCTTAACTAGCCATTACATATAACCATAACTAACATACACACTTTACTAGCCTTCATCTCAACTCACCATCACACTGACTTACTTTCTTAACTAGTCATTACATATAACCATAACTAACATACACGCTTTACTAGCCTTCATCTCAACTCACCATCACACTGACTTACTTTCTTAACTAGTCATTACATATAACCATAACTAACATACACGCTTTACTAGCCTTCATCTCAACCCACCATCACACTGACTTACTTTCTTAACTAGTCATTACATATAACCATAACTAACATACACGCTTTACTAGCCTTCATCTCAACTCACCATCACACTGACTTACTTTCTTAACTAGCCATTACATATAACCATAACTAACATACACGCTTTACTAGCCTTCATCTCAACTCACCATCACACTGACTTACTTTCTTAACTAGTCATTACATATAACCATAACTAACATACACGCTTTACTAACCTTCATCTCAACTCGTCATCTCACTGATTAAGGCTAAATGTTAGTTACTGTGTGTCGCGCCGCTCTGTGGACTGGACGTGCTGAAACATTAAAACACTGATGTCATGCTCGGCTAGGGGTTACTGTAAAACTCAGATTCACTTTCAGTTTACTGGGAAAGCTCAGTTGCTTGCTTTCTGAAGTTAGCTTCTTATTTGAATACCCCGTTCCCCCTTAAATGGTATAGAAGTTTTATTCTGGCGCCTCTAACTGCTGCAGCATTTAAGGTGGAAAGGCGGAATTCGCATAAGAAGCTAACTTCAGCCACATCTTTCTTCAGGTTGGCGCTCAGTAACGGCTCTCTCGGCTAGTTCAGTTTACAATAGACTTTGGACTCTGTGTATGGTTGTCCCTGGTCGTCGCTTTTGTTTTCCTCTCCTTGTTTTCTCTCTCTCTTTATTTTGCAATCCGCTCCATCAAACCACATTGTCTTCAGGTCACCTGGCAACATCGTAAGCGCGAGCTGTGCAACAGTAAGTCATCCGGCCGAAACAGTGCACTGTATATGGTTGTATGGATTAAACGAATCTTCGAGGCAAAGAATTTGCTTCAATTATTTTTTGTAATCGAGTTACTCAAATTCCTCGAGGAATCATTTCAGCCCTATTTTGGTGTAAGATTCGTAACTAATATTAGACCATTTCTGTTGATCTGTTCATCATAAAGTCTTGACTCACTGTAACTCGCATTGCAGTTGACATTCAGATTATATAAAAAAATAAAGAGCAAAACCAAAGATGCCAGGTTTTGTTCCAGCAGAAATAATATAGAAACTACATTTAGGCCTCGTTTTTCCACTTTCTGTCTCCGGCACTTCTAAAGTCACTTCTCAACACAGACTTTTCACTCTTCTCTTCTGTTCTTTTCTTTCTTTGCCTCTGTCTAAGAGCCTTTAGGTTGTACCCTAGACGTTTAATCCAGCATGTTCTCTAAATACTCACACTGCAGCTGTCTCTCTTTCTCTCTCGCCCGCCCGCTCGCTCTCTTTCTGCCTCCACCGACTTTAAAACCCTTTCATCTCTGTCTCTTCTCATTTTCTCGTTTTGGCCTTTTCACACCACGTCTGGGCCCAGTGCAGGAATTCTGCGTCCTAAAAAAAGAGGCTGTTACGCTTCAGAGATACGCAAGCAATTAACAGCCGGCAAGCATTTGCTTTCAGGGGCTTTTTATCATCAAGGATTCGAAGGACAATAGCGCATGTTGAATAACAGGACAGGGAGGCTGCGTTTGTTTCGTGAAACAGAACACGCTGAACTCTACTGATGCAGCATTCCAGCTTTGAATACCGGCCGTTAAGGACATCTGTACAATAGTCGGTTTAAAAGGCTTCGGAAAACGTTGCGTTACGTATGTTAAAGAATCATTGTTCCCCTAACGAAATGAAATCTTAATCTGCTTCACTGTGGGTTTGAAATTGTCTCAAAATAACAGCTCATGTAGCGTTTGGGTATGCAGGGTACTTGCATATGGCTCTGTGCTTGGAGGGCCCTTGAATTGTTTTTGTTATCAAAGCACAGGGCGCTTCTCATTTTCTTACTGTTATACACGCAGCGACTGAGTTGATGTGCACTGCAGTTCAGAGACCTCCAGCATTGCCCTGGGCCACCACTCAGCATTTTACAGCTACTGCACAGAATTAAAGCTAGAATAAAAAAACACAGAAAGCTGTGTAGTAGGTGATGCTGCAGGCTTTAAAGCAAAGACAGTCGATATAAGATAAACAGACAAATCTGCTATCTTAATGTTATAAGCCCAGTCGTAGTCTCAACCATAGATGCATAGATAGGGATTCTGATGTCTTTGTTAACCTGGCCACACTTGTCTTGAATTTCAGTCCACATCAGTGCGGGCATTTAATAAATGTTTTAAAAAACTTAACTTTATTAAAACTAAATTTTGAATTTATTCTATTAGTCGAAAGCACCTTGAACTGCCGCTGGTATAAAAAGTGCTCTAAAAATAAAGATCATTCTAATTACTATTATTTTCTACCACCTAGGAGCTTTTTGTCCCTTTAATATAACTGCTTAGCAGCACTATTACTTAGGGCTGTGTATTGGCAAGAACCTGGCAATACAATACGTATCGTGAAACAGCTGTTATGATTCAATATATTGCGATATTGCAAGCAAAGTGATATACTGAGATTTTTCAAATCCTGCCATTAAAACACACCACCATATGAACAGGTTTACCAATGCTTACAGTTGCATTGCGCCCTTGTGCTGCTTGTTAATGTTGGAGTGGAGCTAAAAATGTATTATAATACTGCCGTCTAGTGGTCAGAGGTTCAAACACAACACACAATGATTCACTGTCTGCCAGAAATCTGCATATTGATACTGTGTTTTTAAGAATCGATACAGTATCACTAAACATAATATCCCGATCTTCTATATTTTCAATATTTTCTTACACCCCTAATATTATTATGGTGTATTATGTTTTTACTGTGTGTTTATTTTGGCCAGACTGCCAGGATTCTGCCAGTTGCATTCTGATTGGTTTTCCACACTTTCATTTATATGTGCTTTCATGTATCTGAATCAAAGTTGTTCTAGCTACGTTCAGCCTATAGAACATTAGTCTCAGCCACAGACTTCTAAGTTTACTAAATTTCCAGACTCTTAGTCATGACTCATGCTGTTTCCTATATGCTGTGTCTGTACGCCAGCTTGTGATTGGCCGTTTTGTGTCAGTCACATTTTCTTTTCCTGCAGTACTAGAAGATTCTTGGTCACATTATGCAGAAGCGAATGGTACCACCCTCTCCTGTAGGACTAATCTGGTTATAACTTTACATCTTCTACCCTTCGCTTGAAAACTTGAGTTTGTGGAGAATTTGCTTATTGATAACACGTGATTAATTCACATTTGTGATTTTGAAAGTAATGCTTTAAATCTACACAATCGAGTCTCATTATTATAACCACTTCATACTTGGAGTAGCTGTTATAGGAAGTCTGGGGAATGTTTTCATGGCATTCTCTGGACCCACTCATCCATGTGGAGGACACTCTTAACCGATTTGGGTCTGAATGCATTCTTTCAGATCACGTACACCATACATGCTGATTTTCCTCCCTGGGGTGGATGGGGGTTTTAAAGCAAGACAATGCGACACGTCGCATGACTAGAAATGTCCATCATTGGTTGGGAAAGCTGACCAAGACTTCCAAGTACTACCCTGGACCGCTAAGTCCCCAGACTTCAGACACCTGTGACAACCTCACAAGACCTTATTGCTCTTGCTGTTCTAGTCATAATAATGTGACTCTTTTATGTAGATATGTAGTGCTATTAAATGAACTTGAATTATGTAAGCATATGGACATTAAATGTTACTGAATTTTATTACAGGAGGTTAAATCTTTTTTAACAGCTTATGTGTCATGAGATGGACAAAGACGGTCTTTGGTGTGAGATGAATTTTTTTTTGCATGTTAGCCTGAGGTTACATGACATTTGGCATCTGGAAAAACTAAAGTGCTGAAATATTGCCAATAAGCTTGCATCCTGGTACAATCTTTGCAATTAATCAGCAAGGAAAAGCCAGTCCAAGGTTTACTCTTGTTACCTGCTGTTTCTTCTCAGCCTCCATGCTGGGAATACTGAGAGAGCTGCTGAGGTCCCACAGTTGTTGTGGTGTGACTTGGTGATGATATTCTCCTTATTATAAATCAGAGTACCATTGAAATGATTTTGAAGTTGTTATTTTAAGGCAGAATTGGTGCATAATGCTGCTTTAAGAACCCAAGGAAAAGGTACAGCAGCTTTTGTTCAGACAGCTCCATTCAGCATGACTTTAATTCTACCTTATAAACGTAACTAGTCTAAATGTTATTAGGCCACTTTGCCAGTTCTGTTCCTTTGCACAATCATAGAAGTATCTTTTTTTTATTTTTTTATTTTTTAAATCCGCTTTTCTTCATGTTTTATCTCTACTACTGTGTCATAAAAATAGTGGGACTGTGAAGATTTAGTGCCATCACATCTTTGAGATTTGTGTCTCTGATAAAGGAGGGCTCAGCCCAGAAGCTCTGCATACGGACCTGGGGGTGACTTGTTAGACCGCTGCAATAAGCTAATGGTCTCTAAAGGAGAGGGCAGTAAAAAAAGGAGGAAATAAAAGATGTCAGTGACCTTAATCATTATCTTTTATGGCAGACCTTTAACATCCGTCATTTAAATGTTTACTCTTTATAAGATGTATTGAGACATTACAACATTTGAGCTGCGGTTTTACAAATTCGTACGTCATCTACTGAGAGCTGTATTAATGTTTAAAACGCCATTATGCTTGAAAGCGCTCTGAGAACTATGTTTCACACTGCAGCTGTATCTTGAGTATTGTCAGCTGACACTGATATATAAATGTTCATTGCATGGATTTCTCATAAGAGAAGTTTGTATGACTCTTTTGGAACTCTTTATTGAAAAAAAAAACCATGTATTCTGTGTATTCTATGTATTCTGTTTATTACAAACTGGTCCACACCTTTTTTTCCATTTGTGTACCATCAAAACAAAATTAAAGATTTAAATTAATACCAAAGACTGCCTTTATAAATTAGCTGATTTGTAATCAGGGCTTACAGTAAAGTGATTAGAGTTCTGAAACTGACCACAGATTTGTTTCTCTAAATTAAGTTGGCTAGCTTGTATTATAACTTATTGGTGAACTCAAGTCAATTTAATAAAATAGACTGTATGGTTTTTTGTGTTTACCATAATGATATTTTTATTTCTATTACAAATAGAATTTCTTCTATTGAAATAAAAATGGAGACATCAAACCTGTTGAGGAATTTGCAAGGAATAACTTCAGCTAGAAATATTAATCAGCAAGTTAATGTACACAGTAGGTCTTTCTAATGAAGAGCAAGATGCCACAAAGTAGTGCTGTCGTAGTTATTTCAAAATCGTCTAATCACAGTTACTTGTGGTGATCACAGTTACTTAATACTAATGATTATGAAAAGTTGTTCTAGTCTTAAGTAGCTGTCCTGGGTGTGCTAAGTGTATAAAAACTAAAAAAAAAAAAATGTATGTAAATAATAATATATTTTGCACTTCTGGTTGGGTGCTAAGTGCATTTCATTGGCTTTGTACCTGTGCTCTGCACAAAGTTGACGAAGTTGAATCTAATCTAATTTAATCATTGAAACGATGGTGACCTATTTAGAAGTCAGTGCTGAGTAATATCGGTATATTAGCTGTGTAGTTACAATATTGTGTATCACTTTGATTAATGACTAATAACCGTTGTATAGCCAGCAAAATTGCTAATTGGGTAATTTCTGCCTTCTACTTTAATAGTTGCAAAGAAACAATTAAACTGTTAATCACAAGTTAAATAATTATGATTATCAGCTAAAATTTAAAAACTGGTTCCTTGAGCGAAAACCATGTTGGTTCCATGAAGAAATGAAACCAAATGAAATAAAATGTGAGTTAAATAGTATGTTTAAAGGAGAAGGTGAAAACGTTCTTTACTTTTAATGTGAATTAATATAGTTTTTTTTATTCCAAGCAATTTTACTGTGTTTCTTTTGGTCCTCTAAAGAAGTTAGAGAAAATTGATTTATTATTGTTATTGTTATTATTTTTAATTTATTTATTCATGTCTTTGCTACACAGCGACTGTGTTCTCAAGTACTCTGAAAAAGAATTTGTGCAGTTCATCGATTTCACTTAGCCCTGATATTTCTCTCAATACTCCATCCAATCCCTCAGCTGCCCTTGAACGTTCTTAAAATATCAAGAGCTTTCGCGTCCATGAAAATCATGGAGAAAATTTGTGCGGTGTCAAAGAGGCGTGAGCGGATCAGTAAGCTTGATGGGCTGCGGGATCACGTATAACTCGCACCTGTCCCGCCAATCAGGGCCCGAGTCTGGATGCCCAATTTGAGCTGTCTGCCTGTGTTACGTCTCAGCCACAGTGATGAGCTCCAATTGCGGGCCACTTTGTCTCACTTAGACAAGCTGCTTGCTTCTCGCTAGATGCTGATTCTACTCAGCTGGGTAAGCACACGGTGGCAGGCAGGGTGTCACTGCTGGTTCCACAGTCTCCTCTTCGGGCTCCTTGCCTTGCTCTGATGAAAGGGAGATGGATGCACTCCCGAAAAAAATGAAGGTGCCAGAAAAGGTTTCTTTGTAGTGATGCAATGGAGAGAACCCTTCAGTGGATTTGGTTTCTTTAACCCTCTATTGCTTCATGTTGCCTCAGGGCAGCAAATCCAGTTTCCTCATTTTAAAATGAAATAATTCATATTTAATGATGATGAAAGGGTTAGTAATGAAGGTAGGAGTTTAAATGAATCAAGACAAGCTTTTAATTGCTCACATGATTTCCTGGTGGTTTTTTTTATTTTTTTTTTTAAATTTTTTATTTATTTATTTTTTGATGATTCACTTTACTGTTCCAGAAAGTCTGCCTTGTGTAATATAATACAATTATACTTTTTCATCCTTCCAAATTTTTGATTTACATCTGTTAAATTTGATATATAAAATTTAATATATCAATAACATTTTATATAAGTTTACAAATAACCCAGAACATTGTACAGACCAGATCTGACCAGTACATACGGAACAGCAGCAGCCAGAGAGCTAAAGGAATCACAGCCAGAGTTATTGAGTTTATAGCTCTAGATAACCACGTTTCAACCATGTTTCATGACTTACTTGCGCTAATAACTGCATGTAGCCCTGCATTGGTGGCATAAAACCCCCCCCTCGATCAGTATCGGCTAACGGTCGTTCAAAATCGCTGATTGGTCCATCTCTTTATTTATATATATATATATATATATATATATATATATATATATATATACACGTACACACACACAATCCTACAAATAGCGTTTGTGTTGTAAGAACTGAACATTGTTATTTAAATTTGTCAGAGGTCCTTGCAGTTATCGTTTTCCCATTTATGCTCCATTTATCCCAAATTTTTGTTTAGTCATTTGTTTTTTATTTACTTTTAGAATACTTTTAAAATATTTAATGCATATGTCACTATAGAGACTAGAAGCCCTTTTGTTCACTTTCATTTAGTCAACATTAAATGTTCTAGTAGTATTAGTAGTTGTGTTTAGAAAAAGACCAGTAAATCACAACATAAGAGAGTCAAGTAATATTCCAAAGAGCTAAACTTTATTCCAAAAGCTTTTATACTGTAGAGATGCTGTCTTTATGAAAATAGCGTCCTTAAGTCATTAGCTCTAATGCTGTAGTTCAGAAAACTAATGTGAAAAGGTCGGGTCAGAGTAACTTCGGCAGCAAGTGATGCAGCAGCACGGCTGGTCTTCAATCTTCCCAAGTTCACTCATGTCACTCCCCTGCTGCGCTACCCTCACCGGCTTCCTGTAGCTGCGCGCAGTAAATATAAAACTCTGATGCCTACAAAGTCAAGGATGGACCAGCCCCTCTCTATCTTATGGCAGTGGTCAAGAGTTGTTCTGTACATCAAGACCTTGGAGCTTCAAGTACAGTTCCACTTCACCTGACATCCTTAAAGATGCGATGAAGACAAGCGACAAAAATCTTCTGTCCTGGAGCCTAGATGATGGAATGAACTTGCACTGGCTGTCTGAACAGCAGACACTCTCTCAGTCTTTAACTCAGACTGAAGACCATCTCTTTGTGAAGCTCTTATGGACACTCATCTAAAATATTTATTAAAATCATATATATATATATATATATTCTCTTTTGTCTAGGAATCAGCACTGGCCCCTGTTTCGGTAAGCCAGGTTTGGACTTGAACCTAGAGATACATGCTGTGACTGTACACAAAGCACTCTTGCAAGTTAAATGCCGTAAATGTAAATCATGCGTCATTCTCGGTAAATATAAGGGTCCAGGTTCTGTTATGTTAATGACTTAGACATGTTCTATAATTGAAATATGATCAATAACACAATGTTAGATTAGACTGCTGGCTGCCGCTAGTTTCCATCTGGGCTTGTTAAATGAGTCTTCAGAAATCTGTGCAATAACACGTATGAGAAAAGCCAATCAGAAGGCTCTGTACTATACTGCACTTTCACCTGAAGAGTGTTTCTGCCTGAAGTGCCTGCTAAGAGTCATCAGCTCTGATTGCACTCTTAAAAAGAAAAGAGATTTTTAATTGCTTTTTTACCTGTACACATGGAACAACCCTGGTTGCTATTGAGTCTTTATTAAAGATTCCTTAAGGAACCAACAGTGATTTATTATTATTGTTGTTATTTTTATTTGTTGTATTTTTGCATGACGTAGGGTTAACCTGTGGGTCACGCCCCACTTTGTGTTGTGCCAGCACTGCTAAGTGGTAGTGTTAAAATCTGTTACTATATAGATATATTACTATATATATATAATGTATATATTTGGCCAAAGCTCACAAATTATGGTGATTATTTGCAAAAAATAACAAATTTAGCCCCTACTGTTGTCTATATATTTGGTGCAAGTCTATGTAAAAGTTTAACTTTTATATTGTGGATCAGATAAAAAATGTTCAACATGACTTTAGTTTCCCAAAGGAAGAATAATTGGTTGTAGCCAGCCAAGAAAGACACTTGAAATATTATTGGTACTTGAAATATTATACAGTTAAAGTACTGCTATTGATTCATTATTTGCTGGCTGCCATTAATTTCTCTTTAGCCTTTAAAGTCAGAAATCTTCCCTTAAACTTGTGAAGGGAAAGCAAGCATAAAACACAATGCTATGGGCATAAACTGCACTTTGTAAAGACTGTGTATAAAGGAGCTCTGCCAAGGATCATTTCAAAAGGAAGCTTCTTAAATGGTTCTTGGCTGGGATGTGTGGTTCTAGAACCTTTTCTTGATGATAAAGATTTTTAATGAACCCTTCAAGAGTTGTTTTTTTTCTGTGGTGTCGCTCAAATTGCTTGTTTTAAGAATACAGAAAGAATATGACAGTAAAACATCGACTTAAAACGACAGTGTATCTATTTATTTCATTGATATTTAAGGCATTTAACAGATCCAGAGCATCCTACGAAAGTGCTTTATTGCCTGCTCACAGTTTATCTTTAGTATAATAGATTAACCTCCAAACTACCCTTTAGCTCAAACACTGCCAGAAAACGAAAGTGTTTCAGCAAGTACCTAGATTAATGCTTACTTAAGTAGTCCAAAATGTGACTTCAGTTTTTAATTTTCAGTTTGTTTGAAAGCCATGAGAGGGTCTGCTGTATAGACAGCCAGTGGAAGTTTGTTCCTCCGTCTGCGTGACAGGACAAAAAGTCTTGATGCTTATTGGTCCATGTGTCTTAAAGGATGCTTGGTCAAGATGAGCTGTATTTGAAGCTCGAAAGGCTTGAGATACGGATTAACTCTTGACCATTGCCGTTTAGTGGTCGATTCTTGGTTTTGTAGCCATCACACTTTTAAATCTGGCTACGGGAAGCCAGTAAAGAGAACGCAGTAGCGGAGTGACATGAGTGAACTTAAGATAGAGGACAAGCCATGCTGCTGCATCAAGGCTCTAATGGCCCATAGAGAAAGACATCCCGAAAGCAAGTATCAATAGTCAAACCTTGAAAGGATGAGACTGAACTATCATCTGGGTGGCCTCCAGAGTGAGAGTGAGAGTGAGAGTGAGAGTGAGAGTGAGAGTGAGAGTGAGAGTGAGAGTGAGGTTTGCACTTTGAGCAACTGGTCAGACAGAATGACATCAAGCCTTCTTGCATCTTCAGATGGTCTTTTGAATGTGATGCCAAGATCATGGTGAGGACCTATAGTTTCTGGGAAGAATAGTAGCTCAGGCTTTGCTAGATTTGAGCTTCAGGTGATGAGTCGTCACGCATGCCATCCATTTCAGCTCTGTTGATCAATACTTGAACAACAGAGCTGAATACCATTTGGCAACTTATACACAGTCGAGTTACATTATGACCACTTTCTACTTTGGATGCCAGCAGTGTGTAGGAGTCAGCGTTCTGGGGAATATTTTCGTGACATTCTCTGGACCCACTCAAACATGTGGAAGACACTCTCAACCCATTTGGGTCTGAATTCATCCTTACATGCTGTTTGTCTTCCCTGGGGCGTCACATGACTAGAAATGTCCCACGTTGGTTGGAAGAGCTGACCAAGACTTCCAAGTACTACCATGGACCCCTAATTCCCTAGACTTGAACCTAGTTGAGCATCTGTGGGATCTGTGTGGCCCTTTTAGATCATCCTCCACGCTCCCCCCAGCAGCACTGCAGTCAGCATGGCTTCAGATACCTGTGACCACCTACCAGGACCTTATTGAGTTTCCCAGTCTGTCTAGCTGCTGTTGTGTTCTGCACATGGCATTTAGTTACAATGTGACTCCTCTGTGTAGGTTTTCATGTGATCAGTGGTCTATTGTACTATATTACTCAGAAAGCTTTGAAATGTATCTAAAGGTGGTGGGGGAAGCACTTTGCGTGTTGTCAAAAAGAAAGTCATAAGGCAGCGTCATGTGGTAAAGGGTTAAATAGTTAAAATATCACACAGTTAATCTTATACAGTTGATTCATTGCTTGCTCTCTGGTCATGACTGCCATTAGCTTCCGTCTGGCCTTGTTAAGTGAGCCGTCAGACTCAGTGCATTAACGTGTGGAAGGAAAACCAGCGTAAATCAAAAAGCTCTGTAGAAAACTGCACTCTGACCCAAAGTCTGCTGAGCCATCAGCTCCAATTTCCAATAGTAGACTTATATAGGGATCTATATATATTTTTTTTCCCCCCAGTCCACAATGAGAGCTGTACTCTAATGTAAATGGATAGGTCAGGGGGAATTATGAAGGATACCTTCATACTCCAAGGAGCCATGAATATAAAACGGACCTTTTTACCGAAGGGACTGCTTCTGTTAAAATGTTAGACATTTTGAAATATTACCCGGCCGCTGTACCCACAATGCTTCTCTACAGCCCTCCTTCACTCCCTCCTTGTTGGGGAAATGGAATCAGGCCATTTTTCTGCCCTTTTTTTTTTTTTTTTTTACTCCTATAATCCACTCACGTTGGTACACTGCCAGCAGAATAAAGAAATAAAATTTTTATCACTGTGCGGTCTGCAATTTTCCATCAACAATGTTATTACATGGCAGAGTAAGTCCTTTGTGGGAGTGAATTACGGCAGGATAATACAACCTTGTAAAAAGCCCGTCCCTCAGAAACGCGTTAAAAAACGCAGGGTGAAATGCGTGGGGAGATTACTGCATTAGCGTCAGCTGCTCGGAGTAAATCCTTCGCTCTTTGTAATATGAACAGGGTTCGCCCTCAAGAGTGTTTCGCACAGACACTTTCACGAAAAATGAATAAAATGAGCTCGGAATCATCCGTGCCCTCTCCCTTAAACACGCGCTGCCGACGTGGCGAATGACGGCGGCAGGAGGAATCGAGGTCAAAGCCATTTCCTTCTCAAGGAAAATGGGTTTAAAACAGTTGTCTAACAACGATGAACCCGCTTTCCCTTCCGGCATTAAATCACCAGCTAGCTTATCAGAGTAGTGTCTGCACTGTTACTCCTGTGAAGTGTGAGCATGACAGTTGGTGTGTTTGTGTCTCTTGCACTCATTCTCACTCTCATTCTGTCTCAACAGGTGTACCTGCTTGCCACCATTAATCATGTGATGAGGACTGACCATTCAGAGTCCAGGCTTGCTTAACTGGGTCTTAAAAGGTGGGTAGTCAAGCTGGCTGAAGACGGCTACAACTACAGTTTGTTAGTAAACGCAACACTGCTGTCGCTTCTTCATCGTCTTGTTCGTTGTCTTTTTTTCATCACCATCTTCAATTTTTTTATTAGTTGTCTTTGATTTTGTCATCTTCATTGTTGACTTCTTAGCCAACTTCATCTTTTTCTTTGTTGTTGTTTTTATTTTTTGCTATCTTTATATTTTTCATCTTTATTATCTTCAGTGTCTTCTCCATGTTGTTGGCCTTCTTTTTATTTTGTGTGTTTTTTTTTTTTTGTTTTTTTGGGGTGGGGGTCTTGTTCTGTGTTGTCTTCATGTTTGCGGTATTTTTGTCCCCTTCTTTTTTTATTTTCTTTGTCTTTGTCGCTATTGTGGTCTTTGGCGCTTTCTTTTCCTTCATCGGTTTTTTCATCATAGTCTTTTTTTCATCTTTATCTTGTTCTTTACTGACTTCATCCCCATGTTTGTGGTGTTCTTTTTCTTCATCTTTGTCCTCTTTATTTTATTTTGCTTTTTGCTGTCGTCTTCATCATTTTTGGTTTCTTTATCATATTTTTTTATCCACTTTGTCTTCGTAGTCTTCTTTCCTCAGTCCTCTGCTTCTTTATTAACTTATTCTTTTTTTTTTTTCATTTTTCCTTTATCTTTTTCTTCTTACCAAGCAGATTGGAGCTGAACGTTTTTAGGCCCTCTTTAGCCCCCAGCAGTGTTTCTTATTTTGGATCTGTAGGACATTTGGACCCAGAAAACAATTACATCACACGTTGCGCCAGACAAGTGGACAGTGACGTTTCCTAATAACCTTCAGCCTGTAAGCGGGACCCCTATAAATGAAATTCTGGCTGTGCCACTGCTGTGATGTAGATGAGTCTGCATATCCATTTTCCTAAGACTCGAATCACCATCCAGAGAACATCCATATAAATTCCATGGCAGATGTTCATGTGCCAGAAGGCAGCGTCTAGATATCGCTCCCCCCCCAATACCTTAGACATATCCCTTACCATCTCGGCCAAAGAAAATAAATAAGTCTGCTGTGACGCACAGTTACCTCCTGTGCCGTGTTTGCTGAGCGACCAGCACAGCGCCGGTACAACGTAATGAAGAAACACAACTATCGGCTCTTAAATCTAATAGATAGGGAGCGCAGCGCATCTTTGAATTTATATTACAAATTGAGAGGAGAAAAGAGGCCCAGATAACTCGGGGGACATTGCAAGACAAACACAGCAGGATGAGGAGATAGTCATGGTGAGACTCAGCAAACACTGAAGGTCTGAGGGAGTCCTAGGGTGGGCCTTCGTTGCCAAACCTCGCTCTCTTAAGTCCTGCATTTCTCCTTTGCCTCCTTTAAGCCATAATGTAACACTGTCATGTTACCATTACTGGGACTGCAATGTGTGTTAAAGTGAAATAAGGTGGATACTTGATATAAGGTTGTATAGGTTTCCACGTAAGAAGCTCAGATCTCAAACTCTCAATACGCCTGTGGTTGGTGTTGTTTAGTCACTCAAGGAGTTTTTATCAATTACATTATCAAGTTTTTATTCATGAGGGGGGGAATGCAAGACACTGACCTGCAGCAAAACTGTTGAAACCTTTGTCTGTGGTCAGGACGAGAGCCTGAAACAGCTTCCTGTTCCAGTTTCTTGTAGCTGTAGTTTTAGATCTCTCACCAGTGAAACAATCACAGCACCTATAGACCAACTGTTCATTATACAATGCTAGCTACAATACTAAGTCAACTTATTTACCAGTTTTCCTGTTCCACCTTAAATGGAATGGTTGGTGCATTTTGGCTCATGCTGAACTATTTAAGGTGGAAACAGGAGAGCTGGTGAATGAGCAGCTGACCTGATGGTGTGGTTAGTAGAAGTGAGTATTGTATTGCGTATAGTTGTGGGTGAACACTGGTGATGGGTTTAACAGTAAGTACACAGCTGTAACTTTAATGATGAGGTGAAGGAGTTTGAATGATTTTTGCTGGTTAATCTACAGGATAGTATTCCCAACTTCATCTCTGGATACAGAAATTTCTCAAAATTCACCCCAAAAACCCCAAAGGCTTTGTTGCATAAAAATAAAAAAGCTTATAATTATGTGAATCATAAGGTGTGTCTCAAAACCTAGTGAGCTCCTACATAGGCAGCATTTTACGTCATAGTATGCACTCCCAACATGTAGACTGTCCCAATACTTACATACCTTAAACATGCTGTCTACTGAGGAACCTTATTTAGACCTGATTTTAAGAAGCACTGAACTCTTCCTCAGCCGCTAAGACAATCCCATGATGCAACGCAGGCTAATCTAGGAGCAGTGAAGTGGTTTTAAAATGTGAGTTATTTTGATTCTCTCTGGAGTTGTAATGTGTATCTGGTCATATAATCACACAGAACAGTATTTTATCAACTCTGTAACGAGTCCTTCACCATTTAGCAGTTTTATACTCTAGCTATTAGCATTTATGCTAGCAGATTTTTAAGCCTCTGGCTATTATTTTGGATGTTGGCCGGTTGCTTAGCAACCAGCTTAACCACCGGTCGCGTGCTGCAGTGGCCGGGAACAAACAGTGACGCGGTCTCTCTCTAACTAGAGCGTCTCAGTAATCTGTTTTATGAGGAGAGATGAGGAGAGAATGCTGCTACATCAACAGCTGCTACCTAGACAGCCTACACACCCATAGTCTTGGTGGCTGTTTTAAGACATATAATGCACATATCTTTATGATAAAAGCTCCACTTTCTACTTTGTTGTCAAAAAATAAATTGAGTATGTTTATGTATTTAGATGGTTCAAGCGCTTTCATCAATTTCATTGTGTTTGCAACAAGTTATAGGGCCTAACATATACTGACCATGCTAAATTTTATATTTTAATAACAATAAGAGCAAAAAATGGTTAGCAAGGGAAAGTTAAGGTTTGGTATAGGTATAGATTTAGGTTGCTGTGGCATCCCAGGTTGTTCCTAATGTGTTGCTATGCTATTGCTGTACTATCCCAGTTGACTGGTAAGGTGTTGCTTGCATTGCTTGTGATGGTGACACAAGAAAAATTTGGCTGGCTGTGGTGGAATGAAGTCCAACGCAGACTCCAAAATGCCACAGCACTCAATTCCACAGCACTCCCCTCACCTTTACTACATTAAGTTAAAGCCATATTACAACCACAAAAACACACAGTGGGTCACGTGGAAGAAATGTTGAGATTCAGTCTGTCTTTTAGATAAACAGTCATCTGTTAGTGGACTGTTATATCGGTTGCCGTTACTAGCCTAGCCGATTTCAGCTCATATCTTTCTGCTGGAAAACAGTCAAGTAAAGTGTAAAACTGACCTTGAGCTTAGCTTTTATCAGCTCTCCCTGCCGGCACTGTGCTCAGCTACATGATTTGTGATGTGGGACTTGCAGTGGGTGGGTGGTCTTAAGAAGTACAGGTGTATATATGCATTATATAACAAATCGATGGAATGACTTGCAAGATTAAGCCACTAATTCCAGATCATGTTTGTACAAGCTATTAAAAAGAAGAGGTTTGGAAAACAGAATTACAAACAGTCAGTTTCTGCTAAACTCCCCACAGTCTCTCCCACTGCCTTCCTTCTGAATAAGAGCGCTACTGTGTTTGCTTTGTCTAACTCAGCCAAAAAATAAATAAATAAATAAAACCCTCCTGTCGTGTTTACACAAACAAAGAAAACCTCATGACATGGGCTGTACAAAAGCACTCTACATTTCAAGATACATTCTGTGTTTTTGCAGAAAGGTGCTGGCCCTGCCACTGTATTGGCAACAAAGCTGAAGCACTGAGACTGAAGATGTGCTGCCCCCTTCAAGTGCAGACGCTTCTCTGTCCAAAAACCTTTAGAAACACATCCTGAAGCTGTGGTTGCTGCTTATATTTGTTATTGTACATGATCAAATACCCCTCCGAGTGGCCTTTGAGTGGATAGCGCGGTTGCTTTGAGCTCTTGAGGTGTTTACCGCAGGGAGTCAGTCGAGGAGAGGCTGAGCATCAGTGAGCATAAGGAAGTTTGTCATCATGACTATTGCACGATTTCACCAGCTAGGTTAAAGAGAACAGAGCCATCAGAGCAAGGACGAGCATGATTTATGACAGGTGAGGTTTACTGAGACCCAGTGTGAAAAAATAATGAAATGTCCTTCGTAAAATAAAGACCTCTACTGTGTTTTGATTTGATTAGTATCCCGTGTGAGCCAAACTTTGCAAAACTGCATGGCGGTGACCAAAGGTCAGTTTTTGCCCTTCATATTCTTTAAATGTGTACGATTAAATGGATAGGGTAACTTTGAGCCACCCGAGCAAAACCCCCATAGAGCAAGTATTATTTGGGTGGTGGATCTTTCCCAGCACTGCAGTCACACTGACGCTGGTGGTGTGTTGTGCTGTTGTGAGTGGATCAGACACAGCAGTGCTGCTGGAGTTTCTTGAACCGCTCAGTGTCACTGCTAGGCTGGGAATCGTCCACAAACCGTCAACATCCTGTGGGCAGCGTCCTGTAGTGTGCAGCAGCAGATGAGCTATCGTCTCTGACTTTACATCTACAACGTAGGCATATCTAATAACACCCCAGCACCCAACACCCAAATAGTAGCTGCTCTCTGGTGGTCCTGTGGGGGTCCTGATCATTAAAGAGTAATAAAGTGTACAGAGAATCAGATGAACTACAGTCTGTAAGTGTAGCTCCTATATGGTCATTGGAGCTGATAAAATGGAGTAGTAGTGTGATTTGTTTCATATCAGTGTTTAATGTCATGAAGCTTGAGGTGAAGAAGCATCAGAGGAGTTCATCTCTGTTAGAAGGCTGTCTCTGATTGGTTAGAAGCTCTGCCCTGTTTAATCCAAGAACTCTTTGATGAAACTTGACCTGCCCTGGTGCAGCTTTGGTGTGCAGCCAAATTGGGTACAGTGGGCTCCATCAAAAGTGGGCTCTATCAAAAGTGTTCCATGTTTAATTCTGCTTCCTCACCTCCAGATCACATAGTCATATCTAATCGACACTGTAGACATGTTGGAACTAATGTGGAATTTTTCCCACAAGCCTAGTGCGAGATTAATTATACACAAAAAATAAGACTATAAATCTTAATTATAGTTAATAACTAGAATTTGTAGTTTTTAACGTGGTGTATGCTGTCATCCTTTATGATGTTTGCCTTTTCATAAAAGCTGTAAGACACTTGCAGCTGCACAATATAGTGATGTTATCACTGTTAAGGCAGGCTTTTCTCTGCCTTCTGTCGAGCCTAATAATACCCCTTTGTTGTGTTCACATGTTTCCGTGTAATCCTGCTTCTTATAGGACTGTGCAGCATAAAGCCACACGTGTTGGCATAGTGACAGTGCTGAAAGCGATACTTGGAGATAATCACAGGAGAGTTTAATCAGCTTAGATTTATTATTTAAGATAAAGAAAAGGCAGGATGATGCTATTTACTTTATTTTTCTTGTCTAATTCTGGGCTCATCTGGAGCCCCAACAGGTTTGGTGTCCACAGCCCCCACAAATTTTAACGTCCAATGTGTTTCCCTGCTGCAGTTGTTGTGAAAAGTTGGGACGACTAACTTCTTGGCATCTGCGGAATGTAGCCAAGGCAACTCCTGCTGCTCATGAGAAACTTATTGTAAGGGGTGGAGGTCTTTATATAGTGTTGAGCCTGATAACACCTCTATTTTGTGTTCACATCTTTGCATAAAAGAAACATAATCCTGCACCTCATAGCAGTATGTAGCATGTAGCCACACCAATGCTGCCATAGTGACGGTGTTGAAAGCGATATTCTGGTATAGTCACAAGCTAAATTGGCTTAGGTTGTTAATTTAAGGTGGAGAAAGACAGGAAGACACTATATACTTTATTTTTGTTGTCTAATACTGGAGCACGAGAGGTTTGTTGTCCACAGCTCCCAAAAAACTTGAGCGTCCAGTGCATCCCACTGCTGCGGTTGATGGCAAGAGAGGGGAAACTAATGTTGTAGTTTATGATGGTGGAATTTTCCCTTTCAGCTTCATTGAAAACAGTGGAATGTCCATCCGGCTACTGCAAACATGCACACAGCGCTGCTGATAATAAAATCAACTGTAAGGTAAGAGGGTGGAGTTCTTGACCTTGTTTCGGGCCCGATAACTACATGTTGTTTTTTCTATTTATGCAACCATAAACGTGTCATACTGCCCTGCATAGCGATACACAACATGAAGCTACACCAATGTTGCCATGTTGCCAGTGTGACCAATGATATTTAGAGCTAATCATAGGAGAGATTAATCAGCGTAGAGTGTTTATTTAAGGTGGAGAAAAACAGGAGGAGCTCTAAACTTCAATTTTATTGTCAAAAACTGGGTTCATCTTGAGCCCCAAGAGGTTTGGTGTTCACAGCTCCCAAAAGAAGAAAATCCAGTGTAGCAGCTGATGGCAAATGTTGGGAAAACTCTTGCCGACTACCTATAAAAGTGGAGTTTTCCATTGCGGTTCCATTTAAAAACGGTGTAATACCCGCCCTGCTTGTGATGAAATCAATTATGTAAGGAACAACAGAGGATATGACTGAATGTGTTTGTGGGTGGAGCATGAATAGCTCAATTGCTAGTTATCCTAGGGGCCCATGTGGCTCTTTGGCCACACTCGATATATAAAGCTGGATGCCTGATGTGCTTACAGATCAGAAATATTCCATTTCTCTCTCTCTCTCTCTCTCTCTCTCTCTCTCTGTCTCTGTCTCTCTCTCTCTCTCTCTCTCTCTCTCTCTCTGTCTCTCTCTCTCTCTGTCTCTCTCTCTCTCTCTCTCTCTCTGTCTCTCTCTCTCTCTCTCTCTCTCTCTCTCTCTCTCTCTCTGTCTCTCTCTCTCTCTCTCTCTCTCTCTCTCTCGCATTCAATAAAAAGGAAATGTTCATATCTTGAGTGCTTCAACCTGCAGCAGCTGGTAAACTTTCTCCTATTAGAGTCTGCGCCGTGTTTTGCTCGCACTTAAATTTGATCATTTCGGGTCTCGGGGGCTTCGAGTGGAGCCCGTAGGTTACAAAAGAAAGAGCTTCACTGCAGGATACAGAATTTATACATCACTCCAGGGACCACGGAAACAATAACAGGAAGGTTTTGCAGACACACACTGTAATAGAAATATTGATATAAGATTCTGGCGGTTTCATTTCGCCTCGCTTTGTCCTTTGGGGTAAAACAGAAGCCTGGAAAAGACCTAATATCACATTACACATATTAGAACATAAAAGTTTCACCGCTTTATTCATGAAGTTGTAATCCTTAAGCATGGATGCGGCGGGAGAGGGGGAGGAAGAAAGAGAGAGATAGAGAACGCGATCACGTCCCAAAGACACAGGGTGCAGTCACCTTCATCCTCCGAGGAATGCCTTTCCCTCTAGAGGCTGCGAAATTGTTATTCTGGATGGAATAGAAAGAGAGTGAGAGAGAGAGAGAGAAAGAAAGAGTGGAGGGGGAAAAAGAAGGAGAAAGAACGAGGGGAGAAGTGAGCAGTTTGTCTGGAATTGTAAACATGAGGACGGATTAAATTGTGCATGTAAATAATAGATGATCTGCGGTCAGAGGGCTTGCGTGAAGCAGGGGAGATGGTTCTGCATGAAATGTCAGGGCGAGAGATATATAGGAAATACAGAGAGAGAGAGAGTGCAGCTGAAGAGATGAAGTCGGTGTGCAGGGTTTGAGAATGAGAGCTGTGGAGAAGATGGCTCGGGTCAGTGAACTGATGATTGAACTACAGGCGTGCACACAGTCCTATGTGGTTTATGGTGTCTCTGAATCAATAGTCCATTGACAGGACTCTATAAAGGAAACGCAGAGAGGCCTTTAGTCTGTAGAAGAGAAAAAAGCTAACCCACTGGTCCCATTTTCACACATCCTCAACAACTTCCACTCCTGACTTTTTGGAAGTATGTATTGAGAAGGTAGGCAGCTACGAAGGGGGTATGAAAATTGTTCAGCATTTGCTACCAGCACCCACAGTTAAAGTCCTGTTTAATACATATACATACAGTTAGGCTATCAGTTCATAGTGCATTTCTGTGAATACGTTTACATTTAGGGCATTCAGCAGATGCTCTTATCCAGAGCGTTCTTGGTGTTCGGTTAGACTATGCATCTCTAGCTAGTACAAACAGGTTTAAGTTCAAACTACTAGAGTTCAAACACTGCCATAAACAAGTGCCAGTGCTGATATCTAGAAAGAAGACAACACAATATAAGATTAGACATAGAGCAATACCTAGCGAGACTGGATCACCTACAGAGAAGAGAATAAATACAAGACTACATACAGTATCAGTGCAGTACTTATCCAGTGTATAGCATTTCGTGTATAAATGCTAAAAAATGGACACAATTTAGTTGCAAGCCTGTTCTAAATATTTATTTGTATATCCTGTTAATCAGAACTCAAACATGAGGCCTACATACCTCACTGATTGCATAGCCATGGTCTTACCCGGTTGTTAGAAATGGAGAACATGAGCGTCTTTCTGGCAGCGTTTAATTATAAACGTTCTAGTCAGTGATCAGAAATTTCGGAATTCCAAGTGTGTATAACATTTTAATACATGGTTAAGCTACTTAACTAGTTGGTGTCACATAACATTACTTCTTCATTAGAGATGGACCGATATGGATTTTTCTATAGCTGATGCAGCTGTTTAGAGGTCACGGTCAGCCGATGGGTGATATGGGCTGCCGATTTGTGGCCAATATCTAGTTTTCTGCTTTATTTGCAGCTAAAATATCACATTATTAATAACAAATGGATGAACAACATTTCTGAACTTAACATCACGCAACAAAACGCTTCTCTGTCCTGGCACCCAGATGGTGGAACGAACTTCCACTGGTTGTCCGAACGGCGAACTCTCTCGCGGTCTTCAAACGCAGACTGAAGACCACCGTCTCTTTGTAAAGCACTTATAATCACTAATATACTAAAGTACTGGTATAAACTGTAATTGCACTTGATCTTCTAGGAGCTCTGGCTAAGTACTGCACTTGTACTGTATGTAGTCTTGTATTTGTTCTCTTCTCGGTAGGTGTTCCAGTCTTGCTAGGTATTGCATTGTCTTTTTTCTAGGTATCAGTACTGGCCCTGTGTTTATGGCAGTGTTTGAGTATAAGAGTAGTTTGGACTTAAACCTGTTTATACTAGATAGAGATTCATACTCTAACCAACACTAAGCACTTTTGTGAGTCGCTCTGGACAAGAGGGTCTACTAAATGCTGTAAATGTAAATGTAAATGTATTGAATACTGACTCAAGTAGAGCAGCTAATGTGTGTATTACACTAGAGCAGTTAGCTTTAGCCCCGGAGCTAAGCAGTAAAACATCTGCCCTGGTTCACGTCTGCGGCCGGAACTAGAAACACGTAACCGCCTCATTAAAAACGTTATTGTTTACTATAAATTATTTATTGTTACTTACTGGTTGAACAGTTCCAACGGTTTCGGCCTGGGGTCCTTCACATGCGGCAGCAGGACGTTCCACTGCACCAATAATATGGGGCTGCCCGCGGACGTGCCTGACTTTAAATTGCCGCTGTGAAACACTGATATCGGCCAATGGCGATTATATATATTTTAAAAAATGGCAAATATCGGCCCGATATCGGTCAATCTCTAATCTTTATCTCCTCATCTGCAGCAGTGCAGTTCCAGGCAGCTGAGAAACAACAACAAAATGACTTTTGTTTCAAACAATTGCAGCCTTCATTTCAGTGGTGTATGGTTCATGGTCTCTGTTAAAAAAAAATTATCTAATCAGCAACTTGCTTACTGTATGTTGGGATACTTGAATCCAGCAATGAGCTTAATATACTTTCATAGAATTGCAGGAGAAGGTACAAGTTTGGTCGGAGCCCGGACTGCTTTATGGGAGTCTTCCGGCCAATGCAAGTAGTTGGCAGCCCTGAGATAGACAGGCTTAATGGCCAGAGGATGACAACAATCAGGACATTGCGTCATGTAGAGGTGAGTTGTGTGTTTGTTTGTTTTTTTTTTCCTTTCTTTCTTTTTTTTTTGGCATTTATGGCTCAAGCTGAAGACCTAGCTTGAGTAGTTCAACACTGACTTGTTATATTTTGGTAGCCCAACTAAATAGTACTACAATTCCACAGACTCTATCTCTTGAAGCTTCAAAGGGTCATCTAACAAACTTCACTGAAGTTGATTTAGTAATCCGACTATGAAAGTGATATTCACTAGTTAACTAGCAAGGTACGTGGCTGGGTAAACGTATGTGGTGGCTTGTGCCTTCACATGCTCAACACACTTGGTGGAGTAGGACATTCTGAACGTTGGGTCTGAGTGTCCATGGACTGAATTGCAATCAGGTTTTTACAGTAGAGTGTACACTCACCTGCAGGAACGCAGCTCTATTCCAGCAAATACAGCCACAATCAGCTTGTACATGTTTACAGCAGTAAGCAGTTTCTAATTGTAGATTTTTTTTGGTTTCTGTTTTATTGGCTTGAAGGCTGTAATTTGTCCACCATTGCTCAACTCGGATGTTACACTCTCTGTTTCTCACACCTACACACAGTGTCAGCTGTGTTGGAATAGAACTGCTTCCCCCCATACCGCTCTTAATCATAACTTTGGGTGCGCAGGAGAAGGTAAATGAACGGAAACATTGCCAACCGCAGGCTCGTTAGCAGCTGAGAGCTCGTCTCGTTTTTTGGCAGCGGCCTTGTAGCAGGTGTGCTGGCCGCCATTGGCCATTGCGCATGTTTGTATTCCACAGGGTTGCAGAATAAAAAACCAAAAAACAGAGGAGAGTCAATCAATTAGGCTTCAGAGAGCGAGGCTCGAGCTGGGAGGCGTAATGAGACTGTGGCCAGTGAAAAGTAGGCTTACCCAAGCGTTTTTAATGAAGGGTGCAGGCAGGTGTCATCTGTGTCACCTACTCTACTATCTGAACTGAGGATTTTTTTTTTCCCCTCCCATCTGCCTTGTCATTCCTGGAGGGCTGTTAAAAAATAAACTGTTGGAGGTGAGAGTGGCTCTTTTGTGTGACCCAGCACCTGCTGACCCTGACCACATTAGGCTGGGTAAGGCCGCTTGAGAGTGGGAGAGTGAATATGCCAGTATGACACTTCAGTTAGTTCAGACATTCATTTGGTTTAGCTAATTTTTTGATATCGTTGGCACGGTGGACATCCAGGTGACCCTGCTAGCTACCTCTTCACACTACTGAATTGGAGTAAGCTCCAGCCATGTTCAGTAACCAATCAAAAATGCACAGTGTGTCCTAACAAAAAAAAAGTACAATGTTTGGACTAGATTCTTCTCTACTACTGGGCTGACACAAGAACTGCTAGTATTTCAATAACATTGCTGCATCTTGTGATTGCCATAAATATTCAGACATTGACAAAAGTTTAGCTATTTTAGCCGTCTACCACATCATACTGCAGGATAAACAAATATAAACTGTGTGAAGTGAAGATTTTTTTAAAATTTCATTTTTAATTGAACAATTTCCTTTGTTTAAATTTACTTAAAACTTTAATTTAAGAGTATTTACATCCGAACTTGGTGAACGGTATGGGAATGATGGTGTGAAAGCAACCCAAGAGTGTTTTTTTTAACCAAAAAGTATTATGACATACTGACCTAACTCATTATACATGCTATACAGGATACATTTGAGCTAATCCAATAGAATAAGCATGTTTAAACTGTGTATGTAGGGTTATGTCGTGTAGCCTTGAACGGTACCTTGCCATACAGTGTTAGCAAGTGTTTCGTAATAGCTAAGTCAGTCATAACCATGTATTTCACTTACTGAAGGTAAACCTCCCAAGAATAGGAGGGAAGGTAAGACAGCTACAGTAAAGACATGAAAGAGCATCACCAGGGATGGCCCCAGACACTGAGGAACCTACCCGTCGAGCATGGAGCACCACAGGTAGAGTCTCTGCAGTGGTAATAGAGACTTAAACTAAGATAGTTGGACTGATAGCTATGCACAGGTATGCTTATCATTCTGTATTGAGCCGTGGGGATGTTCAGTGGTGCCACGTTTGTGCCTACTGTCCTGTTGAGATATGTTACTATTAAAGACCTGCCTGCTATCCCAGCTGTTATGTAGTGCTGGGCCGTGGTCTCCACTGGTGCTGTGGTTCAATAAAAGCAATGTGCACTCATAAACTGATATGCTTTCTACTTTGCCTTACTTTACTGCATTGGTGTCAGAAGTGGGGCCCTGAAGTGTCTTACCATCTTTCAGTATAGTGTATCCTCTAGGATTCCTCTTTGTTCGACATTGGCGGCAGGAGGCCCTTTGTGCCTTATCCAACTTGGCGTTAGCTAGTTTAACCTCCTCTCTCCCTGTGTCTCCAATTCCTGTATCTGTCATTTCAAATTAAAAGCCCTCTGCAGCAGCTTTTAAGAAGTCTTAAGAAGTCTGTTTTAAGTCTCCACTGCTGCCGTGGTTCAATAAAAGCAATGTGCACTCATAAACTGATTTTCTATTTTCTACTTCGTCTTACTTTACTGCATTGGTGTCAGAAGTGGGGCCCCGAAGTTTCTTACCATCTTTTAGTATAGTGTTTCCTGTGGGATTCCTCTTGGCGCCTTATTCAACTTGGCGTTAGCTAGTTTAACCTACCCATCGCTCCTCTCTCCGTGTCTCCAATTCCTTTTATCTCTCATTTCAAATTAAAAGCCCTCTGCAGCAGCTTTAAGAAAAGTATGTAGAAGAAACACTGCAAAGAGAGTGCTTGTCTAAAATGTAGTGTTACCCAGGGTTTCTTATATACTGTGCTGTCATCCTACAGTGGATAAATTTCTCTCTTTATAGCCTTCATACCGTTTATTTGCTTTTAACTGAGCACTAGAATGAACTGTTTAACACACAGTTGGCAAGCTGTTCCGTGAAGAGGGTGAACTGGGCAATAATGAGCTGATGGTCTTCACTCCCTGGGTCTCATTTCGGTTGATGTAACCCTTTAAAGGTTATCATTGTACAGGTTTCCGCCCCAGGAGAATTCTGCTGTTGTTACAACTGAGCCCTTTTTTTTTTTTTTTTTTTTTTTTTTTTTAAAAAGAGCGTGTGCCATCACTTCTCATTAGAACTCATTGGCTTTGAGAGCGCTTGCCTGTGTTTTCTGTGGCCTTAATTGCTGGCTAAGGTTATTCTGAAGGCTGCACACACTTGCGACATTTCTGCAATTAAACCTTGTTTTTGTCTACGTGCCCTCAGTCAGGATACAACCACTTAGCAAAGCAATGAAAGGAAAGAAAATCATGCGGTGGGTGGGAGGCAAAAATAGGATTGATGTAGCCTTTTTTTTTCCCCTCTGTGGAATATAAACGTTTAATTTTAGAGTTTAATTGTCAGGATTTCAAAGTACATACCCATGTGCGCACACAGTGTTGGGGATCAGAATAAGCCTTGTCCAATCAGAACAGACCATAAACTTCTGGGTTGGATTACATCTTGACATCGAACTGTTTCATTAGCACACATGTACCACTATATGAGTCATTTCTGTATTTTGTATTTCACTAGACACGGTTTGCTTCTAGCTCTGTTATATTTAGAACCAAATTTAAGAGGATTTTACTGATGATACATCCGTTAATCTGATGATGTGGTGGTTTGATGTTTAGAGATTGGCTAAATACTAAATTGTTTGTTTTATCTTTGGTATACACTCACCGTCTGGAACGTTGATCTTGGAGTGGTACAGAAGACTCTGACAAATTGTATTTGGATATGAGAGTGTGTCAAACTCATCAGTCTTTTCAGAGTTTTTAGGCACATAGACTGAGAATCTTGCAAGCTCATTACTTGCATGAGCCAAGTCTAAGAATGTGTGATAATATTAAAACATGGTTCATTTTATCTGAAGGTTTTAATTGGAGCTATTCTAACCACTCTACACCAGTCGGTCAAGATGACTGGAGCACCCTGCAACTCTAGCAACTTGCGTAATTTTACATCAGTACTGGGAATTTGTCTGGCAGAGTGAAATCGCTCCAGCCATTAATTATTAATTTGTAATTATAAGGCATTTTAATGTAAAGCAAGTTCACCAACACGTAACCACTATTGAAGACCTATAACCTTTTAAACTCTGAATTTTAAGGCATAACGTTTTACCAAGAGATGTTCAGCCTTTGAAGTTGGTTCATCATTTTCTGCTTCTCACCATCTAAATAAGCCCAAACACATTCAGTGATGTTGAGGTTCTGGACTCTGGGGTGGTCAGTCCATTGTTCTGTGAAAAGCAGGCAGCTTCTTTGTTCTTCCTTTAGTCAGTCAGGAGCTTCTTGAATAGCTGCACATCCTTTCAGACCCCATAGTGCTGAGGTGTCTTCTCACAGTGGAAGCATGGCCAAACACCTGTGGATGTTCTCTGATCTGAAGGTGGAGCTTGATGTTCTCTTCTCTCTCAGCATATTTTGACCTTTGTGTTACTTTGGCAAGTGGAGAATCTGGTTTCTTTGTAAATGTTTCAGATCCTCTCTGGAATTTCTCCTCTAATCTTTGATCCGAAGGCAGCCATTGTGGATGTATCCCGGCCCTGATGGCAGTCTAAGAAGACGTGGGAAACAAAGTACTTTGAGCTAATGCTCTTTTACTGGACACAGCAGCAGAAGAGAACTGTCTGAAATAGCCAGGTCACTTCTAACCACACACACCTCTCCTCAATGCCAAATGCTAACGTTGCACTACTCACAGCCCAGGGTGAGGTTGCACCCCTCACAGCCCAGCGCAAACAACAAATTCACACATCTTTGCCATCAACAGCTTTTTTTTTATAAAGAAAAAGCACTTGTACTGCAACTCCCGTGGTGCTCTGCGTGTTGCCGCTCTGCATGTCCATGTCCTTTGACTTTTGCACAGTGCTGTACATACTGAAATAGGAATATGCTTAACAGTAGGCACCTCTGATCAAAATAAATGTTTATTTTGTAAATAAAAATAATTTAACAAATCCTTTATATCTGTGGTTCTTAACCAACCCGAGGCTCTTCCGTATATAAACTTTATTGTAAATACAGACACTGGAAGACTTAGAATCAGGGCCTGAAAATGACCATGACCAAAAACATATGTCCATAGCATTTTCATTAAAAAAAAATCCTCCTCTGGGGTTCCCAAAGGATTAACAAACTGTTTGGTCTACAGATGTTTAGTTTTGAGGGTTTTGGCTTCACATTTGAATTAGTCAACCCACCCTAACTCTAAACCACATAACTTGATGCTGCTTTTGAATCAGCAGCATTGAGAATAATAATTGACTTTGCTTGATATTAGCTTTTTGTTTCAGTTTTAGTTTATTTAATTGGGTCACTGCCAAAAATGTGGTCTGTCCATGAGCCAAAATCAAGCCATATGGCTGATAACCTAAGAAAAAATGTTTCTCCATTATAGTAACCTTTGCAAAAGAGAACAAAAACCTTCATTGTAAGTTAATGTAAGTAAATTCTATTCTGAACAGCATTTTTATTGATCCATCCCTCATGAAATTTTCACACGATGTAAAGGACAGCTACTGAGCTCAAATCATCCATCCATTATCTTCAGCTTTATCCTGCTTGTTGGGGTCAGGGGGGGCTGGAGCCAATCCCAGCGTCATTGGGCAAAAGTGCCATATAGGACCAAAGGCAAGTTTTTTTCCCCAATGGGAAGGTGGTCATGTAGCAGATCAAAGAAGACCAGAATTGTCTGAGCACCACCTCATTGGAAAAAATTGCCCTTGGTCCAATATGGCGGCTTTAAAGATGAGCAACAATAGGAATAATTTTTTTTATGGTTATTAAATTCATCTTTTTTAAATTTTGGTGCTTTATAACCACAATGTTTGGTCTGGACCTTCTGACTTCTCAATGTGGTAGGAACCAAAATATCAGCTGTAAAAGGTGTCTTGGACCGTGATTCAGCCAGAGGGCCAAAATGTGTTATGACCAAAGGATGTGGTCTTGGTCTGGATCAAACTAAACTATGGTTTGGTTTGTTTGCAGTGTGGACACTTTTTTTTAAATGGTTTGGACTTTCAGACCAGTTAAAGGATTGTGTGGTACACCATGGACAGATCGCCAGTCAATCACTTGGCCAACACATACTCACACCTACGGGCAGTTTAGAGTGAGGATCCTAACATGCGTGTGTTTGGACTGTGGGAGGAAACCGGAGAACCCGGAGGAACCAACTCAAACACAGAGAGAACATACACACTCCACACAGAACCACCCAGACCGGGAATCCAACCCAGATCATCTTACTGTGAGGAGACCACCGTGCCACAACAGATGCGTGTTTTTCTTTGGACAGCAATGATTTCTTTCTTATTTTAAGACTTGTTTGTCGTTTGTCGTATGACAGCTTACATGAATTGTAAATTAAAACAGGCAGATTATACTGACAGTCTCTAAAAGAGGAAAGCAGGCTCTGTTGATTAATTCTCTCGTTTAGGCATACAGTTTGTTCCCACCAGCAGTTAACTGAACCAGCGTTCGCATGGAAGTGAGCTGAGAACCGCTTCTGCTGTTTGTTGCAGATCCAAATACTTGTGGAGCGTTTACCATTGTCATAACGGAGCAAATAAAAGAAAAATCATAAGAGGTTTAAACCAAAGGTGTGAAAGTGCTTTGAGAACCTTCTTTCAGTGGCAACCAAGCTGTCTACTTTGGGTAGCAAAGTTGTTTTACACTGACGATATTTTATTTAGGCACCTAATGACCATGTGTTTATTACATCATGTAGATAATCGCTGACTAACCAGGGCCAAAGGCAGGCAGCAGACAAACTGGCTGAACCCACCGTCTGCTAGCTGCCCTGTGGCTCTTAGGTTTAGATTAGGTTCCACCCAATCAAGACTGGGTCTGTTCCCTGAATTAAACAAAACCGCTAACATTGAGTAATCTAATCAATATCAGCCCAGTTCTACCAGGACTGCTAAATATAAGATCTCTTGCATCTAAATCCAGTGTGAACTTATTACTGATCGTGATTTTGATGTTCTGTGTCTCACGGAAACATGAATTAGATCTGAGGAATATTTGTCTTAAAACGAAGCCCCCCCGACAGGCTAATGATGCACATAGTCCTTGTTTAAATGGGCACAGTGCCATACAGCGTGAGTCAAAAGCCTCAGGTCACCCTTTTATTTCAGAGACGAAAGGGAAAATGATGCATCTGAATACCCCACCTAGTAAAAGAGAGAGGGGACCTATCTTTTAATGTCCCGAACATGGCTGCCATCTTGAAAGCCGTTCTTGAGGCAAGTTTTTCCAATGGGAAGGTGGTCATGTAGCAGATCAAAGAAGACCAGAAGTGTCTGAGCACCTTCCCATTGGAAAAATTTGCCCATGGTCCAATATGGCGGCATTCTTACTACAGTCTACAGGCCACCAGGACTCTTCTGAGCTCTTGCAGAGCTACAATTTTTTAAAAATAATTATTAACTTTATATTTTTTCAATTGGGGTGCTTTTATAACTACATTGTTTGGTCTGGACCTTCTGACTTGTGGTAGGACCCAAAATATCAGCTGTTAAAGGTGCCTTTGACTGCGGTTCGTCCAGAGGGCCAAAATATATGACCATAGGAGGTGGTCTTGGTCCGGATCAAACTAAACTATGGTTGGTTTGTTTGGAGTGTGGATACTTTTTGAATGGTTTGGACTTTCAGACCAGTTAGAGGAATTGAGGCAGGATATCATCAACTAGTAAACAAGAGAGGAAGAATGAAGTAAAAACTAGCTGTGCTAGCAGAAAAGAGGGGGAAAATAAATATTTCTCTATAATTTGATGTTGAAAAAGCATAAACGCTGAAACCTGAAGCTGCATTTATACTAACCAGATCAAATATGTATGACTAGTACACATTTAGGAAGTCCTGCACCGCAGACTGAGCAAAAGTTTCTTTCCACAAGCCATCAGACTGCTCAACACTTCCTGATGAGCAGACTCTGTTAAACTCTTGGACATATACCTACTTCATACTCAGGTGGTCCTCCACTTAATGCTGCTAATTTTGTGCAATAGACTCATTGTTTCTTTCTAAACCTAAAACTCTTACACCGTAAAATGTTTAAATTTACAGTCTTATGTTTACATTGTTACAGTATTTTGTCAGAACTGTGCTATATATATATATATATATATATATATATATATATATTATTCCCTTTAAGTGCAATACGTCTGCAAAAACACTTTTTTTTACAGTATATCTATCTATTTAGAGTATATCTCACTATTTATCACACACACTCTTTCTATATTCTCCACTGCACTATCATGTTGTTATTTATTTGTCTTGTTAGTTGTATGTCATGTTAGTTGTATGTCTTGTGTTTCTATATATCTGCACATTGGAGTTTGGAGAAACGCAATCTGGTTCAGCTATGCACTCAGTTGTAAAGTCTGAATGACAATAAAGTTCACTTTGACTTGACTTTGACTTTGACTTACACACTGTCTCGATATCGGCAATAGAGAGTACCAATATCATGAAGCTTATTGGCGCACCACTAAATGGCACTTGACTGAAGCCAACAGCATGTCCACTGTGTGGGAGTATTTCTCGATTAAGACGAGCAGCAGCAAAATTGCCAGCTGCAAAATTTGGAACGCCAGCATTTCAAAGGGTGGCACGACCAGCAAAGACTTCAATACGTCAAATTAAATTAAGCATTTAAAGCAAAACCACATCAAATAACACAGCGACTTCATCCAAGCAAGCACAACAAAGCAAGCTAGCACAAAATACAACATATAAAAAGTGGAAGACTATAAATATCAGGATTTATAGCCATATATCGAGCATTTAAGTCAGAGTTGGTATCAGTACTCGGTATCAGCAGATACCTGAAAAGCTGGTATCGGTGTTGGTATCAATAAGGAAAAAGTGGTATCGGTGCATCCCTATGTACAACTTTTACACAAATTTTAGTTCAGGCTTGTAGACAATAGACCCACTACAAACCCTTCCCTTCTTACAAAATACAGGTAGACCCCCAGAGGTCCGCTAAAGGGACCTACATGGCGGTCCAGCATGTTAAACTCAGCCAATAAATAGAAGTTGTCCTGTGAAATTGGCAGAAAGAGCCATATTTAACTTCCCCGCAGAGGCACCGTTAACTCCTTGCCATTTGACCGGGGATGTTGAAACTTTTGCATACGACTGCGAGTGCAAAATTCACTCACTTGAAGGTTGAGAGGGTGATTTTCCAACTTATTGATTGGAGCGTCTGAGCGCAGTTTCAGGGAGCAAAGAAGCGGGCAAATATCATTTCTGATAGCAGAGATTTACTGTGAAGCCCACTGACCAACCTGTTCAAAAATCAATAAAACACGGTCCGCGCACGCCAGGGAAGAACGAGAGGAGCGTAATGGCGATGCATCTCGCGTTACCCTGAGTGAGTTAGCGAGGGTGAGGTTATTCTGCGGCTCAGTCATAATTTATACCTTTTTCATAAATTGGGTTCCTCAGCAGGACTGTAAAAGGAAGCGTGCGTGCGAGCGAGCGAGGTTGCTGCGGGCGGAGAGTGTACCGGGCCTGTGGCAGTGTAGCGTTTACCATACTGTGAATGTAATTAAATCTAAGAGCTGCCAGTATTCGCTGGCACAAAACAGGCCCCCGCATCGATCCTCAGACTTGCCCCCATCTGTCTAATTGGATTCTCCATGCCGGCACCAACGGGACGCGTAGAGCAAAGAATGGAAATGCTCTCAATTGCACATCCAAACGTTAACCCCCTCCAACCCCCACACCCCCACCAGCTACTCCATCACACACGTCCTCCTCTCTCTCTCTCTCTCTCTCTCTCTCTCTCTCTCTCTCTCTCTCTCTCTCTCTCTCTCTCAACCTCTCTCAGCCTCTCTCTCTCTCTCTCTCTCTCTCTCTCTCTCTCAACCTCTCTCTCTCTCTCTCCCTCTCTCTCCCTCTCTCAACCCTCCTCTCTCTCTCTCTCTCTCTCTCTCAACCTCTCTCAGCCTCTCTCTCTCTCTCTCTCTCTCTCAACCTCTCTCTCTCTCTCTCTCTCAACCGCTCTCTCTCTCTCTCTCTCTCTCTCTCTCTCTCTCTCCCTCTCTCTCCCTCTCTCAACCCTCCTCTCTCTCTCCCTCTCTCAACCCTCCTCTCTCTCTCTCTCTCTCTCTCCTCTCGCTCTCTCTCTCTCTCTCTCTCTCTCTCTCTCTCTCTCTCTCTCAACCCTCCTCTCTCTCTCAACCCTCCTCTCTCTCAACCCTCCTCTCCTCTCTCTCTCTCTCTCTCTCTCTCTCTCTCTCTCTCTCTCTCTCTCTCTCTCTCTCAAAATCCTCCTCTCTCTCTCTCTCTCTCTCAAAATCCTCCTCTCTCTCTCTCTCTCTCAAAATCCTCCTCTCTCTCTCAACCCTCCTCTCTCTCTCTCAACCCTCTCTCTCTCTCTCTCTCTCTCTCTCTCTCTCTCTCAACCCTCCTCTCTCTCTCAACCCTCCTCTCTCTCAACCCTCCTCTCTCTCTCTCTCTCTCTCTCTCTCTCTCTCTCTCTCTCTCTCTCTCTCTCTCTCTCTCTCAAAATCCTCCTCTCTCTCTCTCTCTCTCTCTCTCTCTCTCTCAACCCTCCTCTCTCTCTCTCTCTCTCTCTCAACCCTCCTCTCTCTCTCTCTCTCTCTCTCTCTCTCTCTCTCTCTCTCTCTCTCTCTCTCAAAATCCTCCTCTCTCTCTCAACCCTCCTCTCTCTCTCTCAACCCTCCTCTCTCTCTCTCAACCCTCCTCTCTCTCTCTCATCCTCTTCTCTCTCTTTCAAGCCTCCTTTCCTCCTCTCTCTCTCTTTCTCTCTCTCCTTTCCTCTTCTCTCTCTCTCAACCCTCCTTTTCTTCTCTCTCTATCCTCCTTTCCTCCTCTCTCTCTCTCTCTCTCTCTCTCTCTCTCTCTCTCTCTCAACCCTCCTCTCTCTCTCTCTCTCTCTCTCTCTCTCTCTCTCAACCCTCCTCTCTCAACCCTCCTTTCCTCCTCTCTCTCTCTCTCAACCCTCTTCTCTCTCTCTTTCTTTCTCTTTCTCTTCTTTCCTCTTCTCTCTCTTTCAACCCTTATTTCCTCCTCTCTCTCTCTCAACCCTCCTCTCTCTCTCTCTCTCTCTCTCTCTCTCTCAACCCTCCTCTCTCAACCCTCCTTTCCTCCTCTCTCTCTCTCTCAACCCTCCTCTCTCTCTCTCTTTCTCTCTCTCTCCTTTCCTCTTCTCTCTCTCTCAACCCTCCTTTCCTTCTCTTTTTCTCTTTCAACCCTCCTTTCCTTCTCTCTCTCTATCCTCCTTTCCTCCTATCTCTCTCAACCCTCCTTTCTTCATCTCTCTCTCTCTCTCTAAATCCTCCTTTCCTTCTCTTTCTCTCTTTCAACCCTCCTTTCCTCTTCTCTCTTCCTTCTCTCTCATCCCTCCTTCTCTCTCTCACCCCTCTCTTCCTTCTCTCTCTTACTCCTCCTTTCCCTATGTCTCTCTTGCTCACCCCATCTCTCGCTCTCACCCCCTCTCTCGCTCTCTGTTGCTTACCCTCTCTCTCTCTCTCTCTCTCTCTCTCTCTCTCTCTCTCTCTCTCTCTCTCTCTCTCTCTCTCTCTCTCTTTTCCATGCCCAGGACCAAGAGCCAAAGGCGTTATTAAAAAACAACACAAAAATAGAAGCAAATAATCCTGCTGAAGATCCTCTCCTCCCCCCGCCATTAAACACACTCATTCTGGTTCGATTCAGGGCAAAATCTAACAGCTTGTCCTTCTTTCTCTGTTTCCGACAGAAGCGTCTGGAGGTGACGTTATACATTTTTAAAAATTGCCCTTGTGTCTCAAAATAATGACTTATTTTTTGGCGGATTTCAAATTAATTGTCTGTTTTCTCAAGATCGGGCTGGTGTCTCAAAATACTTGATTAAATAAATGTATTTGTTCTCAAAATCTGATGCAATTTTTATAAATTCTGACATCAAAGTAGTGAGTTTTGTTAGGCATACGCCAAAGGGTTATGGAAACCTTTTTCTGTGCTTTTTAAGTTTCTCTAAATTTTAATTTAAAAATATCTAAGAGAATTGTCTGGACTCACCCCCTCTTTCCCAGACACTGAGCTCATATGGGTTGCCAGGTTCAATTATGGCAAATGACAACCTAGTCCTTAATAACATTACTCAATATATAAATAACATGCCTTTAGAGTCAGACTGGAGGTTTATAGCAATGTAGTAACTGGGATCACTTCACCGCCTTCATAAACCAGCTTGAAAGCCATGTTGACACTCCCTACAATTTCCTTCTCTTCTACCAACTGTGATATATTAGCTAAGGTTAACTAACCTCAGCTGAAGCTCTTACCTGATCAGGAGAAAATCAGCAAACTCAGCATCCGTGTAAATATTGTTCTGGGCTTTAAGCTGCCCGCTTCTTTCAAATGCATCACCAGTACATACTGGATGTACCTCTCAGGTAATTTAGCTCTATAGAAGGGAGGCTTTCTAGGTTGGGTACAGTTTAATATCTCAGTTCATCTGGCTCGTTTACTTGCTTCCACAGCTGCAGCATGCTGTGTTTGCATGCCAGTTTGTTCATGTCTGGCAACCCAGTGTGTCAAGACGGTACTGGGAAAAGGTCAGTATGTGGGATCACAGGCCAAGACACAAACACACTTTCCACTCTTATAACATACTGTCTGTAGTGTTGTTGCCAGAGAAGCCAGTGTTTCAACTACAAATTGTTTTCTTTTCTCTCTTGACCTTTCATAGCTATTTTATGATTTAGTGCAGTTAATATATTGTATATTGTTTGTTTGGATTATGGCATATTGTCTGTTTTGCAATGTGTTAAACAGCCAAATAAATAGAAGTGGTACAGAAAAGCCATATTCACGTATGTTTTATTCTAGATATTTTGTTCACTTAGAAAATCAATAAACCCATCATTTGGTCATATACACTATATACACATATATACCTTTCATGCAATTTTCATGCCATTCACAAACAATATTGTCCATTTCACAATGAATGTAAGTGTATCAGATGAATTTTAAAGAATAAAAATGTTTGTATTAAAGTCTATTTTTGTATAGAGGCTTATTTTACATATAGTCTATTATCAGTAATTCTCAGTCCTCTGTCTAAATCTCCTGGTACGACCACCAATCCAAGTTAAGGATGTTATTGGACTAATTGGTTGTTAGGACACTCTTGCTCAATTGTGATCACAGCTGAAAAACATTCTACTAATAAGTGAGTATAAAAGGGAACAACATTCTAGGTTAGTTTAGTATCTGAAGATCAGCAGTTGATGGCTTGCTGACCGACTCAAAATGACCAGAAAGAAACAACTTTCTTTAGAGACCCGTCAGTTCATTGTTGTGTTTAGGAAGAAGATACTCCATTAAAACAAGAACATTTCACTGTGATCCCAAACTTTTGAGTGGTAGTGTACATATACATATACAGGTATCTCCAAAATGACAACTTTACGGGAGAGGCCAAAAACTCTTTAGAGTCTCCACTTACAGACTCTAGTTCATCTGTTCCTCTGTTTATGGTCAGGCCTACCACATAGCAGCACTGCTGTCTCTGATCCATATGTACCAGCGCCACACACTAACACACCACCACACATCAGTGTCACTGCAGTGCTGAGAATGTTCCAAATAAGACATATCCAACACCCCCTTGAAAGAGTCTGGCAGTGAAAAGCTTTGACGACTGCCCACTCTCATGAAACAATAAAATAATTTATAAAGATTATATAAACATAGTACTTTCATATGATGTACTGATTATTCCTATGATACACCTGAAAAACTTAACATGTGTAAATCATCCCAATAACAGTAACAGATCCTTGTATTCACCCCCCCTAATCCCCACATTTACCTCCAACAGACAGACTACACCAGGCCGAGTCCAGTCACTCAGTTATTATTAGAGAGAAAAGTAGAAAGAAAAGGGTTCAGTTGGTGGCATTCGCACTTAATGTGGATTTATGAACGCTTACTTTTAAGCTTGCGGGGTGGCTTTGTTTGTGCTTTTTATGTTGCGCAGATGTTGTAGCCCTGAAGTATTTATCAGCTTGCTGCTTCAGGCGCTAAGCTGATATGACTCAGCGAAAAGTCCAACACCTCCCCTCCTAGCAAACACAGCAATGCCAGCCCTGGAACTGTTCTTTCCCATCTCGCCCGCATTACTCAAGCGTATCGGTACACGCTGTTATTGCCTGAAGAAGGACACAAACGTAGGTTAACGGCTGTGCTTCGGTTCCTGTTCTGGGGACGCCGTGCATCAGTTTTTCATGCTTTTCCAGCTTGTGGAGAGTTTAGTAACAACAGCTATGAATGTGTTCACTTAATTGAGTTCGAGGATTGCAAAGCAGAGACTCTAGGCAGTAGTTGGCTGTACACTCCTAAAAAGATGGTTCTTTGTGGATTTTTTTGTAAAGATAGTGGTTCTATATAGAATCATAAACACTCGGAGAAACCATTTAATTCATAAAGTGTTCTTTGGATTGATGGAGAATGTGTTTTATATGGTTATAATAGTGCTGGGTGATGAAACAATTATGACTTTCCTCTGTATATTCATGCTATTTTCCATGACAACACTGAGGCGGACAATAAACATATAAAATGACTAGCATAATATGTTCAGTTAGAGGGAGTCAGTAATTGGAAGAAGAGGAAAACTTGGCTTGAAGAACAGAGTTACGAACACAGCATCAGAGTGTTGGGGGGCCGCCTTCCAAAGAAGAGGACCTGCGTCTATGACTGAAGCTCTAAATTTAAATCCTCCACCCAAACCTCCGTATGTCTGCTCTTACCATTCTGTGGAGGAGAACCAGCACCAGAGCTTCCTTATCCAGAGAACTGTCTCGCTTATGAAGCTCCGAGGAAGCAGACGTGTCGGTGCTGGTGAGTCTATCAGTTCAGTAACTGTTTTCTGATCAGTGTCCACCGCGCTAGGCTATCTGGACTGTAACGAACACCCACGCAGAGCGGCTCGGGCAGCTGGCTGGACTTGGGTTTAACCGGCTTTCAGAAATATAAACTCACCGTCTGTGTGTAGGAGGACACGCCCACCTTCCCACTGTGCAGGTACTGATACGCTTCAGTACTTTTATAGTTTTTCATTACTGAACCGTCTACACCTTCCGAGAGTACAGAGTAATTAAACATGTCTCCATAAGTAACCTCAGACCACCTTCTCATATCACCCACCCACTGTGTTATTAACCTCAGACCACCTTCTCATATCACCCACCCACTGTGTTATTAACCTCAGACCACCTTCTCATATCACCCACCCACTGTGTTATTAACCTCAGACCACCTTCTCATATCACCCACCCACTGTGTTATTAACCTCAGACCACCTTCTCATATCACCCACTCACTGTGTTATTAACCTCAGACCACCTTCTCATATCACCCACCCACTGTGTTATTAACCTCAGACCACCTTCTCATATCACCCACCCACTGTGTTATTAACCTCAGACCACCTTCTCATATCACCCACCCACTGTGTTATTAACCTCGGAGGAGACAGTGTTGTCCCATTAGAACTTCTTACTGTCTCTCTGGTCTCCTCCCATGTAACTGTATTCATTTTGGTTAGCTGAGCGGAAGTTCTACCACATGCTTGAAAGTGGGTGTATAAACATGACATGTATAATAGATGTTCGATATAACAAACCTTTCTCACTCTTTGGTGTTCTAGAGGCCTCCGGTGGTTTTATTCACAGCGAGAAAAGCACAGTACTTTGTTGTCGAGGGGGAATTCTGAGTTTTGAGTCATCGACATGATTCCATGGGACAACGAGGGCTCAAATGCCAAATATTAATTGTTGATGTTTTACGGGAGTGAGCCCTTTATTCGAGAAAGGTAGAAAGTAGTTTATGATGATCTAGTCACACCATTATGACTAGAGATGGAAAGATCAATCAGCTATGTATCAGTATCGGCCGATTTTTTAAATCAAAATATGTGATCGATGATATTTCTCCAATTCACCCAATCCTAAGAGCCGATCGATGGCATTACACAAATGAGCCTAATTTCTGTTTTTCCAGCTAGTGTTTCATCCAGAGAGAGGAGCCCTCCGGCCAGCTTCCTGTAATTCCTATCTGAACCACTAAGTGGAAATACATACCCTTTCATTTTCAACGAACTGACGCTGATAGAAAGCATGTCGTCCGTCTGGCATGTTGTTACCGTATGTGACGCAGACTCATCCAGAACATTCTGTAAAATTTGTAAAATCAGCGTCTCATTGGAGAATCAAGACTAAGACATTTAACACTACTAATCTAATACAGCACTTAAGAGACACCACACAGCTGAATACAGTGAGTATCAGTAAACAGCAGAGCTAGCACACACAGCTAACACAAAACTAACAACCCAGAACACCTACAGACCAGATCTGACCGGTACGAACAGAACAGCAGCAACAATTCAATATTCTACATTTAATGATTACAGATTTAGTTTAAAATAACAGAGTCTGCGTTTAATGACTGCAGTTCTGACTGTATTTATTTAATTAACTTTTTTAGTTTTAAATTAAGGGTTTGCAGTTTTGGAGATATTTGTTTGATTTACTTTGTTTATTTACTGTTAATTTTGTTAAATACTATGCTGTTTCACATGAGCTCATTAAAAATGGTTTCATGACTTGCTTGCGCTAATAACTACATGTAGCCTTTGATTGGCATCGGCTATCGGCCGATCGCGCTGAAAGGTGATTGGAATTGGCCTCAAAAATGCTGATCGGTCCATCTCTACCAATGACCACCAACTGATATCCAGAGTAACCGCCATGTGCAGCATGGACAGTAGCTAGGCAGAATTAGAGATTCTTGTAGGTGGTCACATGTATCTGGAGTCATGCTGACTGCAGTGCATCCCACAGTTGCTGAAGCGTGGAGGAGGATCCAAAGAGCCAGCACCACCATCCAGGTGGTCCCACAGATGCTCAATTAGGTTGTAGTCTAGGGTGTCCAGTGTAGTACCTGGAAGTCTTGGTCAGCTCTTCCAACCATTGTTGGACATTTCTAGCCATGTGATGTGTCACATTGTCTTGCGGGAAGATCCCATCCACCCCAGAGAAGACAATCAGCATGTATGGTGTACGTGATCTGCAAAGATGGATTCGTACCAAAATCGGTTGAGAGGAGCTTCTTTCACGTGTATGAGTGAGTCTAGAACAGAACTGCTGGTCATAATAATGTGACTCGACTGTGTAGTTACAGCACTGATTTAAATGAAAGTAAACTGATGATGCTGTGTATGTGGCATGGGGAAGTGGGAGGTTTCTCAGATTAGCTGTTTTAAGCAGCTGACTAAAAACTAGTGGGAGCAGCGCTATCACAGTAGTATAGTAGTAACTACAGATCGAACCAGACAAACAAGCACTGATTTCAGTTTGAACACATCTAAAAGGAGGATGTTGTGTGTCTGATGTGGGAAAATCACCCTGCATTTAGTGCTCAGAGGTCTGTCGTTTACACAGACAGCTTCAGACCTACTGCAGATTTCCCTCAAACTGGAGAAATCCAGATGTGCGCTAGCTTGTGTTGGAATACTATGATAAGCTCTTAACATGGATGTGGTGAGTATGGCATGTGATTACTGACATATCAAGCCAGCTAATGTTTACCATTTATATTAAGCTGAAATCGTTAAGTTTTAAATCATAAATAACACAAAAACCAAGGCTGGGCTGTGATTGTGATTGTGATTATAAATTTGAACTGGCATTAAATTTTGTATTGTGGTAACGGTTTTGGCCATATTGACCAACCCTACTATATAGAAGCTATCAAAAATTATATATAGAACTAATTAGGGTTCTGCTACCATGGCAAACTTGTGATAGTAGAATGACCCTTTTTTGTGTTTCACAGAACTATAGCACCTTTTTATAGTGTAGAACTGCAACCCATGGACAGTGTCTATGTTCCTATGTTCCTAGGTCTTGTATCTCCAAACCTCTAACCATGAAAATGTTAAAAGGAAAAACCTTCTGCATAAACTTTTGTTGATGTAGAGCCATTCAGATTGGGTTTGGTCTAAAATGGTTCAGATGTTCTTTACAATGGTGGTGATGGTGTTTACAGTGGTGGTAATGGGAACCATGGTTCTCCATGTCTATATTTGATTTACTATCAAACCCGATAGATAGATAGATAGATAGATAGATGGATAGATAGATGGATAGATGGATAGATAGATGGATAGATAGATAGATAGATAGATAGTTTGATCTTTGGCACTTATGCTAGTGGAATCTTAAACCTATTGTTTTGGATAGCCAGCTGGTAGCTTAGCCAGGTAGCCAGTAGCTAAACTAAGTGAACAAGCCATGACACAGTTGCTCTCTAACTACAGAGTCTTATGAGGAGAGATGTCAGACAACTACTTAAACCACTGCCTATGTAGTCAGTGCCTACTTAGGCAGCACACTAGGTTTTGGGACAGACCAGTTTCTCAATAACAGACAAAGAAAAAGGCTACTAAAAAAAAAACAGGTAGAAACACTAATAAGTAGGAATGCACTTGTAAGAAGGAAACTTGAAAGGAGCCCACAGCAAAAACAGGGCTGCCCTTTTGATCTTCAGCCCTTATAACCCAACCCTAATGTAATCAAGGCCTTCAAAGCACCTGAATATAAGAATGTAAAGCAAGGCAAGTTTATTTGTATGGCACCTTTCATACACAGTGGCAACTCAAAGTGCTCTACATAAATAAAGAAATAAGAAACAAATAATAAAATAAATCAGTTCAAAGAAATATACAAATATTTAAAAGAAAGGGAATTAAACATAAAATGAAGAATGAGGTTTTAAAATGAGGTTGGACATAGAGCTGTTCCAAAAGAGTTGTAGAACCAACAGTTTGTTAAGAGTTTTAAACTGAGCTGCTCAAACAGGAATTGTTGGGGCTCCTCTAACACTCTCGCTCAACTGATTCCATTAAACAGCAGCACAGTAGCTAAACCCTGCTCAGTCTTAACCTTAGGAAGGACTAACTGACCACTTCCTAAAGATCTAGGAGTTCTGCTCGGCTCATATCGCTGTTCTAGATCACATAGATAAGCTGGTCCTAGGCTATTTAGACCTTTATAGAGCAGTAACAGGACCTTGAAGTCTATTCTGTAACGTACTGGTATCCAGTATAAGGATTTAGGAATGGTGGGATGTGTTTCCTTCTTTTACTCCCAGAGAGAACTCTGGCAACTGCATTCTGAATCAGCTGAAGCTGTTTAATTGTCTGTTTTGGAAGTCCAGTTAGGAGAGCATTAAAGTAATCGATCCTGCTGGAAACAAAGGCATGGATGAGTTTCTCCAGGTCTGGTTTAAACAGAAGATCCTTAATTGTTGATGTTTTTCAGGTGATAAACAGCTGATTTGGTAATGGAATATAAGAGAAATATATAAAATAAATATAAGGGCAGCTGTACTCATGTACAGCATGTTACCAGGACCAAAACCGAGTACCCCTGTAGTAATAAAGTAACAAATTACAGGTTTTCATATTCCTTTAAACTCTTAACGACCTGTTGTGTGGAGCAAGACCAAGGTTCATATAGCCTACACTATACTGAGAGTTCTCCAGGATTAGCAGAGTGAAGCTCTGTAGATCCCTACAGCGTGCCCATAAACACATGGCCGATATCTCCTCTCCTCAGTCTGACGTTACGAGCCTCTATTAGTTCATTTCGGCCTGTCAAATCTGTCTTTCGAGGTGTCCGGCCGAGCACGCAGCTCTTTTTCCATCTTCCCTCTGCCTCGCTGGTCAATTTGCGGTCAAGCCAGACTGTAATTTCTGCTGGTCTGTGGGTAGCCAGTCCTTAGTGCGCTCACGGAGCTTTGCAGCCATGTCTTTTAGCTCAGTGGGGCAGTGCCTGTTTCTCAGTCTCCACACACCTTCGAGTCCCGGTGCCCAGTATGGGTCATCTGTCTGTAGGTGTGCGTGTATGTGTGTGTGTGATTACGGTATTTAGGGTGTATTGTTCAGGGGGAAATGATGGCGGGAAATCGGGGAGAGGGCTCAGAGGGAGGCAAGGCTGGAGGCAGGAGGCCGGGAGAATAGACAATAAAGGCTGTGATTACGGAGCTCCTGATGTGTGCGTGTGTATGTGTGTGAAGAGGGGACATGGCAACCCGCAAGAGTGCGACGAGCCCCAGAAGACAGCCCAGCTGATCAGACGCACTGGGACTGACTCCACTCCGTTAGCCTGAACTGTGATGACTGTGTTTGACACCAATCTCAGTAACCTTCAACATAACCACACCAGAGAGACGTTGATGGTGGATGGCAAATACTATCATATAGCACATTCAGAGAGAGGGAGAGGGAGAGAGAGAGAGAGAGAGAGAGAGAGACCAGAAGATATCAGTTCAGACGTTGAGTTGTGTTGAGAAGTCTGAAGTCTTGGGGGAAGAAGCTGTTGCAGAGTCTGGTCGTGCTGGACCGGATGCTGCGGTACCTTCTTCCTGATGGCAGGAGGGAGAACAGTCTGTGTGAAGGGTGGGTGGGGTCATCCACAATGCTGGTTGCTTGGCGGATGCAGCGGGTGGTGTAAATGTCCAAGACGGAGGGGAGAGAGACTCCGATGATCCTCTCAGCTGTCCTCACAATGCGTTGGAGGGACTTGCGGTCAGAGGCTGTGCAGGTCCCAAACCAGGCAGTGATGCAGCTGCTTAGGATGCTCTCTATGGTTCCCCTATAGAAGAGGGTGAGGATGGGTGGAGGGAGACGGGCCTTTCTCAGCTTCCGGAGGAAGTAGAGACGCTGCTGGGCTTTCTTGGCTGTAGAGCTGGTGTTCAGGGACCAGGTGAGGTTCTCCGCTAGGTGGACATCAAGGAACTTGGTGCTCTTAACGATCTCCACAGAGGAGCCGTTGATGTTAAGCGGAGAGTGGTCCGGTCTTGTCCGGTCCGGTCATTTATATAACTGGGATTTTGATGCACATCAGTCTCTAGAGTTCACTCAGAATGATTCAATAAAGAATAAACATCCAGTGAGCAGTAGTTCTGTGGATGTTGTTGATGAGAGAGGTCAGTGGAGACTGGCCAGACTAGTTCCTGCTGACAGAAAGAATACACTCTGATAACCATGTTTACATTTATGGTGTTTAGTAGATGCTGTTATTCACCTACTTAGTAACATGCAGTTTACATCTACACAGGTAGGTGAAGGTAGTGTTACAGTTTATCTGTACACAGGTAGGTGAAGGTAGTGTTACAGTTTATCTGTACACAGGTAGGTGAAGGTAGTGTTACAGTTGACCTGTACACAGGTAGGTGAAGGTAGTGTTACAGTTTACCTGTACACAGGTAGGTGAAGGTAGTGTTACAGTTTACCTGTACACAGGGTGGTGAAGGTGGGGTTACAGTTTACCTGTACACAGGTAGGTGAAGGTAGTGTTACAGTTTACCTGTACACAGGTAGGTGAAGGTAGTGGAATAGTTTACCTGTACACAGGTAGGTGAAGGTAGTGGAATAGTTTATCTGTGCACAGGTAGGTGAAGGTAGTGGAATAGTTTGCCTGTACACAGGTAGGTGAAGGTAGTGTTACAGTTTACCTGTACACAGGTAGGTGAAGGTAGTGGAATAGTTTACCTGTACACAGGTAGGTGAAGGTAGTGTTACAGTTTACCTGTACACAGGTAGGTGAAGGTAGTGTTACAGTTTACCTGTACACAGGTAGGTGAAGGTAGTGGAATAGTTTACCTGTACACAGGTAGGTGAAGGTAGTGTTACAGTTTACCTGTACACAGGTAGGTGAAGGTAGTGTTACTGTTTACCTGTACACAGGCAGGTGAAGGTAGTGTTACAGTTTACCTGTACACAGGTAGGTGAAGGTAGTGGAATAGTTTACCTGTACACAGGTAGGTGAAGGTAGTGTTACAGTTTACCTGTACACAGGTAGGTGAAGGTAGTGGAATAGTTTACCTGTACACAGGTAGGTGAAGGTAGTGTTACAGTTTACCTGTACACAGGTAGGTGAAGGTAGTGGAATAGTTTACCTGTACACAGGTAGGTGAAGGTAGTGGAATAGTTTACCTGTACACAGGTAGGTGAAGGTAGTGTTACAGGAAGCTGAAGGTGGTGTTACAGGAAGCTGAAGGTGGTGTTACAGGAAGCTGAAGGTGGTGTTACAGGAAGCTGAAGGTGGTGTTACAGGTAGGTGAAGGTAGTTCCACTTCTGTCAGCCAAGAACAGAAGGCTGAGGCTGCAGTGGGCACCAAAACTGGACAGTTGAGAAATGGAAAACGTGATATGGATTTCTGGCACACTTTTCTGGCCTTCATGGTCACAGTTTAATCTTCTTATGGCCACTTCCAGCATGATGATGCACCATGTCCCAAAGCAAAAGTCATCTCAGACTGGTTTCATGAACATGGCAGTTGGGTGTTCTTCAGTGGTATTCCCAGTCACCGGACCTAAATCCAGTTGAACACCTTTGCAGTGAATTCTACCGTTAATCAAATTAATCAAGAGAGTTAATAACAAGTCTACCGAACACTTTGATAACATATTTTATAGAAGTAATTACGTTATAGTTACGTTATAACTTTTTTATTTGCCTGCAAATTTCTGTTAAATTCTACGAGAGTATGATTGGTGCGCCATATCGTGTTTATTACGTATTTAAACTGTTCTCTGATGTTTTATATGGAAGGTATGTGACTTTGGTCGTTTTACACACCCATTTAAACCATTTTGAGGTTCACGGTATTTCAGTTTTAAGTACTGAAACACTGAACTCTCTATACTATGGTTGTAATGCGCAACTATATTATTAGTTTTTTGCTTTCTGCCAGATCTTCAGTGTGTTACTTGTCTTGCAGTTTTCAAAATATCAACACAGTTCCAACTCCAGACTGTCCAGCGTTTCAAGCTTGTATACAGCTTTTTACTTGAATGCATTGATTCTGAAAAACAATATTTTTTTCTGGATTTTCTCCCCATAGAGAATGAATAGGATGGAAAAGTTCATGCCAATCGACTGAACTTCAGCTCAACCCACAGACACCGTTTCTTATACACTGACTCAGGGCAGACCCCCGACCACGACTGTAGTGTTGGTTCGACCCCACCCCCCATAGAGTCCCATTCATTTTTGGACACAACCAGAACCCTAATCACTAATCCACAGATACACCCACCTACATTCCTATGTGTCGTTTAGTCATCCCTCATTCCTCCCATAGTGTCCCATTCATTTTCCAGCCCATACAAACATTATGGTTTTGTTTTACCCAAAGTCTCCCTTTACTTATCGTTCATTCATCCTTCGTTCCTCACGCTGCTTAAGCTGCAACCATCCTGGGTTTCTTAGGTTTTACCTACAAAAACAAAATCTCCTTTGGTGTCCAGTTCATACTGTTTAAATCGAAGATGTGATGTTATTATTTCTTAACATTTGTTTATTACTAATAATTAACAGATATTTTATATAGTTCTCCAACTTACGAGAGCTGTATTAAGGTTTCATTTAAAAGGGATCTCTGTGTAGTTGGTTTGTTGGTGGCCTGTGTGCATATATAATATATATATATATATTATCTGGACCCCAGAAAACATTGAGACGGCAGGGGCTCTGCTTGAAGTAATGCCTCTGGTCACTCTGTATTTTTATGTTTCCCCTAAACTCCCCTGCTTGTATGTGCAGTCTGCAATAAAACAATCATTTTCCTGCGCAAGACCCAATCTCAGGCAAACCATTTCAAATCCATCATGTCTCTCACTCTTTCTCTCTCTCTCTCTCGTGGAGTAATTTCAGTCATAAGGCACCCCTGCCCGACTCCCTCATGTGGACAAGGTGACCCTGGTGGAACTCCTCAACCTGAGCTCCAGTCCATGTGTTTTTTTTCTTTTTCTTTTTTTTTTTCCCAAAGAAAAGGCCCATGCAATTTCCTTCCCTCTTTCCATCCTTCCCTCCCTCCATCTCCGTCTCCTCCCCTCGCTGCAGACTTATCGCTTGCCCGCTCCCCTCCTGCGCTGGCCTGAATTTAAATCAGAGCCTTGCAGGACTTTCAGGATCTTTCAGCCAGGAACCTTCCAGGAAAGCTGTTTTAGCTTCTTCTTCTAATTTCCAATTATGACCCGTTCTGTACAACACCTGTGAGTGTAATCAGACATGGAGCTGGCCACTTGATGAGCTGAAATCCAATATTCCTTCAGAAAAGAGCAGCGTTGAGCTTGGACCTGCCAATAAGCAGGAGGCGCCACTAGAGGGCACTGTTTGTCCTTATTCCCCACTAACCCCATTTTTACAGGCTTCCTCCATCCAGCTTGTCACAACTATAGCTTTGGTTCCATCTTTCTCTCATCCCTCCCGTTTCATTCTCCAGCTAAACCTCCCTCCTCCTCCTCCTCCTCCTCTCTCATTTTCTCGCTCCTTCTCTCCGTCCGTGCCTACAAACCTTTTTTCTGTTTCCAAATAAAACGAGCGCTGGCTTCGTACCCACGGCGCTGAGGCTACCCAACAATACTGATACTGAAAATTCCCAATCGAATACGGTTCAGTTGCTGAGCTACAAATCACCGCGTAGAAGACGAGGCTTCTAGGACCAGAGCTTCTCGGCCCCTCGTTCTCGTCTAAGCGCTTGCCTGTTTGCCCAGTTCTAAACGTATTGTTAATTGTGAAGCCCTGCTTGACCTCAGTCCGGCTTAGCTAGGGACGGGAGAACTCTGTGTATGGAAGCCACAAGACAAGGAGACAAGGATTCCTCCCTCCACGTATGAAACATTTATGAACTGGGGCCCTCATATGTAATTACAGACCCTGAGCCCGCTCATCGATGCTGCTTCAGCAAATCTCCATTGACTGCTAACCCCAGAGGTTGCACTGCATGACGCGGAGGATCTTCAGATATGATATAGCTTTTGCTCAGTATTGATGGAATACACCAACCCCCCCCTCACCCCATCCCTCTCGCCCCTCTCGCCAAGGCCCATTAGCGCCCTAAACGGCGAAGCAATGACAGCAAGCCGGTGCTGTACTGTACGCGAACCCGACTTCCATCGGACTGATCTGAAAACTCCTTTGTGTCGGCTGACAGCTCGCAACAAGCCGAGCTAGATGTGAGCATTGTCCTCTTTCATTGCCTTAATGTTGTTCGATCCACCGGCCAGGAGGAGGGATTTGCATGAGAGGAATATGGAGCGCTCCGGATCTGTCAGCGTCCTCCTATTATCCAACCCGTCCTTGACCGAGCCGCTCCAGTCGGGCTGACTCTCGCGAATCGCAGGCTTTGTTGGAAGCACAGTCTGAGTAATTGTCTTTGGTGGAGTTCTCTGCGTACCGTCACAATGTCAGCGCAGTCCTTTCATAGTTAATTATAATGTGTACGGGCGCGCCGCCATCTCCACAATAAAACAGTCACAACATATTCCGCCCAGACATAACGAGAGACAATAAAGCGTGGCCGATGGTAAGATATCGACTGGTTTACACACGGTAAATATTGACGTGACTGAAGACGCTTGTGATTGAGGAATTAGAGGACAGTGCCGGCTTTAATACTGCGCTAGTCCTGGGGCAACGTCGAGTCTAAGCTTATTCTGGGATTCTGCTGACTAGAGGTTCATGCCGTACAGCAGATATACTGTGCACTTTCTGCTAACTGCATGGAAAAAAAAAAAAAGAGAGAGAGAGAGAGAGAGAGAGCCCTGGCGGAAACAGAGCAGAATCGGGTAAAGACCTTGATGCACTGCAGAGATGAGTCTGCAGAGCGGGGTTGGCAGTTTCCTCTCCTCTACGAGAGTAATGGGGTTGCGTGTTAGAAACGGATAATGCCTCTCCAGCGCTGTTTCCCACACATTGACGAGGTTTTCAAGTTACTAGCTTGCTGAGTAATTTGAGGTTAGAGTCTCAGGAGGCTGTTGTTGCCAGAAGGAAGAGGACTGTTAGTTTGAGAGATAGCAGGTAGTTGGCTATTATTATTATTATTATTATTATTATTATTATTATTATTATTATTATTATTATTCATTTGTACTGTTTGATCAGACCGACTACTGCTACTACAATTGCTTTATTTCTGCTCTCTAGACTGACCACTGCAGTCACTGTAGCACCTAGTAAATATATTTTTATTGATAGTTTTTATAGTTTTTTACAATCTTCATTAGTGCACAAGCTCTTGTACAAGCTCAGTTATGAATATAGACCTATTTCTTTATACCTCTTTGTCTATTTATTAGTGCAATACCTATTTCTTAATGTCTCTTAATATGCCTATTAGTGCAATACCTATTTCTTAATATCTCTTAATATATCTATTAGTGCAATACCTATTTCTTAATATCTCTTAATATGTCTATTAGTGCAATACCTATTTCTTAATGTCTCTTAATATGTCTATTAGTGCAATACCTATTTCTTAATATCTCTTAATATGCCTATTAGTGCAATACCTATTTCTTAATGTCTCTTAATATGTCTATTAGTGCAATACCTATTTCTTAATATCTCTTAATATATCTATTAGTGCAATACCTATTTCTTAATATCTCTTAATATATCTATTAGTGCAATACCTATTTCTTAATATCTCTTAATATATCTATTAGTGCAATACCTATTTCTTAATATCTCTTAATATGTATTGGTGCAATACCTATTTCTTAATATCTCTTAATATGTCTATTAGTGCAATACCTATTTCTTAATATCTCTTAATATGCCTATTAGTGCAATACCTATTTCTTAATGTCTCTTAATATGTCTATTAGTGCAATACCTATTTCTTAATATCTCTTAATATGCCTATTAGTGCAATACCTATTTCTTAATGTCTCTTAATATGTCTATTAGTGCAATACCTATTTCTTAATATCTCTTAATATATCTATTAGTGCAATACCTATTTCTTAATATCTCTTAATATATCTATTAGTGCAATACCTATTTCTTAATATCTCTTAATATGTATTGGTGCAATACCTATTTCTTAATATCTCTTAATATGTCTATTAGTGCAATACCTATTTCTTAATATCTCTTAATATGTATTGGTGCAATACCTATTTCTTAATGTCTCTTAATATGTCTATTAGTGCAATACCTATTTCTTAATGTCTCTTAATATGTCTATTAGTGCAATACCTATTTCTTAATATCTCTTAATATGCCTATTAGTGCAATACCTATTTCTTAATGTCTCTTAATATGTATTGGTGCAATACCTATTTCTTAATATCTCTTAATATGTCTATTAGTGCAATACCTATTTCTTAATATGTCTATTAGTGCAATACTTATTTCTTAATATCTCTTAATATGTATTAGTGCAATACCTATTTCTTAATATGTCTATTAGTGCAATACCTATTTCTTAATATCTCTTAATATATCTATTAGTGCAATACCTATTTCTTAATATCTCTTAATATGTCTATTAGTGCAATACCTATTTCTTAATATGTCTATTAGTTCAATACCTATTTCTTAATATCTCTTAATATGTCTACTAGTTCAATACCTATTTCTTAATATCTCTTAATATGTCTACTAGTGCAATACCTATTTCTTAATGTCTCTTAATATGTCTATTAGTGCAATACCTATTTCTTAATATGTCTATTAGTGCAATACCTATTTCTTAATATCTCTTAATATATCTATTAGTGCAATACCTATTTCTTAATATCTCTTAATATGTCTATTAGTGCAATACCTATTTCTTAATATGTCTATTAGTTCAATACCTATTTCTTAATATCTCTTAATATGTCTACTAGTGCAATACCTATTTCTTAATATCTCTTAATATGTCTATTAGTGCAATACCTATTTCTTAATATCTCTTAATATGTCTATTAGTGCAATACCTATTTCTTAATATGTCTATTAGTTCAATACCTATTTCTTAATATCTCTTAATATGTCTATTAGTGCAATACCTATTTCTTAATATCTCTTAATATGTCTATTAGTGCAATACCTATTTCTTAATATCTCTTAATATATCTATTAGTGCAATACCTATTTCTTAATATCTCTTAATATGTATTGGTGCAATACCTATTTCTTAATATGTTTATTAGTTCAATACCTATTTCTTAATATCTCTTAATATATATATATATATATTAGTGCAATAGCTATTTCTTAATATGTCTATTAGTTCAATACCTATTTCTTAATGTCTCTTAATATATATATTAGTGCAATACCTATTTCTTAATATCTCTTAATATATATATTAGTGCAATACCTATTTCTTAATGTCTCTTAATATATATATTAGTGCAATAACTATTTCTTAATATGTCTATTAGTTCAATACCTATTTCTTAATATCTCTTAATATATCTATTAGTGCAATACCTATTTCTTAATATCTCTTAATATGTATTAGTGCAATACCTATTTCTTAATGTGTCTATTAGTTCAATACCTATTTCTTAATATGTCTATTAGTTCAATACCTATTTCTTAATATCTCTTAATATATATATTAGTGCAATACCTATTTCTTAATATCTCTTAATATGTATTAGTGCAATACCTATTTCTTAATGTGTCTATTAGTTCAATACCTATTTCTTAATATGTCTATTAGTGCAATACCTATTTCTTAATATCTCTTAATATATCTATTAGTGCAATACCTATTTCTTAATATCTCTTAATGTCTATAAGTGCAATACCTATTTCTTAATATCTCTTAATGTCTATAAGTGCAATACCTATTTCTTAATATCTCTTAAAATATCTATTAGTGCAATACCTATTTCTTAATATCTCTTAATGTCTATAAGTGCAATACCTATTTCTTAATATCTCTTAATATGTATTGGTGCAATACCTATTTCTTAATATCTCTTAAAATATCTATTAGTGCAATACCTATTTCTTAATATCTCTTAATGTCTATAAGTGCAATACCTATTTCTTAATATCTCTTAATATATCTATTAGTGCAATACCTATTTCTTAATATCTCTTAATGTCTATAAGTGCAATACCTATTTCTTAATATCTCTTAATGTCTATAAGTGCAATACCTATTTCTTAATATCTTTTAATGTCTATAAGTGCAATACCTATTTCTTACTATCTTTTAATGTCTATTAGTGCAATACCTATTTCTTAATATGTCTATTAGTTCAATACCTATTTCCTAATATCTCTTAATGAGTGCAGTTTCTTAATTTCTCTATATGTCTATTAGTGCAATACCTATCTCTTAATATCTCTTAATGTCTATAAGTGCAATACCTATTTCTTAATATCTCTTAAAATATCTATTAGTGCAATACCTATTTCTTAATATCTCTTAATGTCTATAAGTGCAATACCTATTTCTTAATATCTCTTAATGTCTATAAGTGCAATACCTATTTCTTAATATCTCTTAATATATCTATTAGTGCAATACCTATTTCTTAATATCTCTTAATGTCTATAAGTGCAATACCTATTTCTTAATATCTTTTAATGTCTATAAGTGCAATACCTATTTCTTACTATCTTTTAATGTCTATTAGTGCAATACCTATTTCTTAATATGTCTATTAGTTCAATACCTATTTCCTAATATCTCTTAATGAGTGCAGTTTCTTAATTTCTCTATATGTCTATTAGTGCAATACCTATCTCTTAATATTTCTTGTCTAGTCATTAGCGTAATACCTTTTTCTTAACATCTCTTAGGTCTGTTTATTAGTGCATTGCCTATTTCTTATTATCTCTATGTATTTTTATTAGTGCAGCACTTTATTTCTTAATATGTCCATCACTATGCACACCTGACCTGAGAATGTTGGACACTCTACAGAACTACAGAATGATGAGCATTAGTGGAGTGTTGGCGGTGCTGTTCTAGGAAGGCTTTCCACAACATGTGGGAATTTGTTCTCCTTCCACCATTTAAAAAAGAAACATTTGTGAGGTCAGGTTTCCAAGAAGGCCTGGCTCGCAATCAGTGTCCCAATTTTGAAATATTTCCCAAGTATGCCAATCTCAGTGCGGGTTTATATTTCATGCTAGGGTTCTCACGTCAGCTGTGTTTAGCTGTGTTTGGCCTGCTTTACTTACCTTAAAATAGTTTAAATCAGGCACGCTGGAGTCACCTATTTGTGTTGTTGACAGAATTTATCACCAAGGTCCAAGAGGCCCACGCTTGTGAGAAAATGGATGCGTGGGAAATAACAGTTTAGTGCAGCCAAAAAGATGCCTATATTTTATTAGTTTGGCTAAAAATAAACTATAAACTTTTTTTATTAAATATATCACACATTGAGCACAGTATTTCTTATACATATGGGATTAGGTTTCTCTCTTTCTATGGATGGATGAATGGTTGTGCCAAGATCAGCCATAACATTACAGACTCTAGTTCATCTGTTTCTCTTAATACTTTAGCACCCTTTCTCCCTGTTCTTCAATAAATACAACCCCCCAGGAACACTGTGTCCACTCTATTAGACTGTCCCACCTTGCTGGTCCACCTTGTAGATGTAAAGTCAGTGACGATTGCTCATCTGTTGCTACACAACTACTGCTGGTCATACTCTGGTCCTTCATCAGTGGCCACAGGAGGACACAGTTGTCTGGATAGTTTTGGTTTGTGGACGATTCTCAGTCCAGCAGCAGCACTGCTGTGTCTGATCCACTCACACCGGCACAACACACACTAACACACCATCACCACATCAGTGTCACTGCAGTGCTGAGAATGATTCACCACCCAAATAGTACCTGAATCAGATGAACTACAGTCTGTAAGTGTAGCTCCTATATGGTCAGTGGAGCTGATACAGTGGATAATGTGTGTATATATGGGGAAGTGGGTTTGATGGTTAGGGTGATAATTAGTGTTGCACCGATACCAATACGGTATCGGTATTGGCGCCGATACTGGCACTTACACACAGTATCTGTATCGGCAATAGAGAGTGCCGATACCATGAAGTTTATTGACTACATGGCTGCATGTGTTTCTGCATTGTAGCATTTTTTTTTTTTCATAGCTCTGAAACTTTTTAATGTACAGTCACTCAACCAGTAAATGGTGTTCTTTCAAGTTTATTATATCTTATTCAGGATAAGACATACAAAAATACAACATATAAAAAAAAGGGAAACACTACAAATATCAGGATTTATAGCCATATATCAAGCATTTAAGTCAGAGTTGGTATCGGTACTCTTTATCGGCAGATACCTGAAAAGCTGGTAAAACCTTCGGTATTGGTATCGGTAAGGAAAAAGTAGTATCGGTGCATCCCTAGTGGTAATACACCAAATTGGTGTAATAATAACTTGCTTCTAGTCTTCACTGCTAACAGTGCCCCCTTGTGGAGAAACCACATTCAGTGTCTGTGGTTTGCTTTCTTAAAACCCATTGAGAAGCCAAACGGGTACTAAATAGGGATAGAAGTTGGCAATGTAGAAAGTTGTTTCCTGGTAGATGGAATATGTTCCATTGGCCTTCATACTGTTGGATTGTACACACTATAGCATTTGTTATATGAGAGACAGGTGGCCAAGAATGTTGCAGAGCTTGCGGGAAGGTCAGGGCTACCACTTATCCTGGGAACTTCTATTCGAGAACCACTGTCCAACCCAAAAGAATTACGACTGTCCAGGTGTACAAGGGCCTGAAGGAAGCAGGAGGTCGGGCCTATAAAAGACAATGCAGCTGAGACACGATTGAGACCAGGGTAGACCAGGATCTGAGAGCTCAACGAATAAAAGCTTGTTCTCTGAGCTTCTTCATTCTGACGACAAGACCAAGTTACGACAATACTTTTCAGACATTATAGGTTCCGGCATGACATCTGGATTAGATGCTGTTAAATTTAGGATAGAGTTGTTCAGACTGCATGCTTGGAGAAGGCTGGTAAGTCCTGCCACGTCAGGAGTCCACAGCATCTTGATTTCGCTACGAGAACGTGGTTGACTCGTATCGGAAACGCTCACCTTCCTCGAAATGGCTTAGCTGATTGCATAGCCGTGGCTCTGTTTCTGTTGTCGTGTGGAAATCGAGGCTATTGCCCCAGGCAACCAGAACCCAGTGGAGGCAGTGAAAGGAAGCTGAGCAACATCGCTCCCCACATAATCCTGTGACCGAGTGTGTCAGCTCAACCGCTATTGTTCCCTCCGCCACAATGCCTACCCTGGTGCTTGAATAGGGCTAGTGCTAAGGGTCTGATTCAAACAGCGCGGCTGTGCATGCTCAGGCATTCAGACATTGTTTGCTTAATGATTTCTGCTGGTTATCTCCAGATTTCAAGGTCTCTCCGACAGCAAACCCAATAATGGCTGCCGCTGGCCGGCTCGCCCGTCAAATCCGACGTCCTTGGCGACCGGCTCCTGAATGTCGTTGAACATCTGTCGCTAGGCAAGCGACTGTATCATCTCCTAGGTAACCTCATACGATGCTGCCGCGTCCACATGAATGCACAACAATTACTGGGGCTTGTTTGTAGTCTGCAGACGCAGCCCCTCGCTAAATGCCATGGCTTCAAACCGCAGCGAAACACATACACACATCAGATACAAGACAGGAAAAAATGCCAGGCGGGAAAAAAAAGAAAAAAAAAAGGGGCTGTTCAGTTCAGCACGGCTCTGTTTAGCACACGGGGATGTGGCATGTCTGAGATGGGGAAATACAGGCCGGCCTTATGCTTTCATAGGTTTTTTGGAAAGTAGTTGCATTTGCTTAGAACGTAATTAAAATATTCTGATGCGTCTCCACCTGTGTGATGTGTTTAGGATGACTTTGGATGGTCTAGTGATTCCAAACAAGACTTCCTATGCCTGGTTCACACTACACGACTGTTTGAGTCGGCAGGTCTTTGTACCGTTCACACTACTTGACTGGTCAAGATGTAATTAGAATTAGAATTTTTAGAATTTGAATTTAGACACGTGTTTTTGGTACACAGCAGCATTTAACCCATCCGTGCAGTGAAACACCCACATATACACACACACACACTAGGGGGCAGTGAGCACACGTGCCCAGAGCGGTGGGCAGCCCTATCCACGGAGCCCGGGAAGCAGTTGAGGTTAGGTGCCTTGCTCAAGGGCACCCCAGTCGTGGCCTGGGGGATCCCGGGGATCGAACCGGCGACCTTCCGGTCACAAGACCAGATCCCTATTCTTCAGGCCAAGACTGCCCAATAGCAAGTCTTTCAGTTGTTGTGGCTTTCACAGTACATGACTGATCAGCAACACAGGGTCACCAATTACACGATTTTCACTCTGGGGAATCGCAGACTCTCCCGGGTTGCTGCTTCTCTCCTACTAAGTAGGAGAGAAGCAGGTGCTGCTGATTGCTCCTAATTAAGGTGTGGTGACTCCAAGTCTCCCTCCAGTGGCTTGGAGTGGCCTAGCAGGCAACCGAGCCTGTCTGAGCCCTTACAATTACAGCGATCAACTCTGACCATTACAGTCATCAACTCTGATTATTACAGCGATCAACTCTGATTATTACAGCGATCAACTCTGACCATTACAGCGATCAACTCTGACCATTACAGTGATCAACTCTGATTATTACAGCGATCAACTCTGACTATTACAGTGATCAACTCTGATTATTACAGCGATCAACTCTGACCATTACAGTGATCAACTCTGATTATTACAGCGATCATCTCTGACCATTACAGCGATCAACTCTGATTATTACAGTGATCAACTCTGATTATTACAGCGATCATCTCTGACCATTACAGCGATCAACTCTGATCATTACAGCGATCAACTCTGATTATTACAGTGATCAACTCTGACCATTACAGTGATCAACTCTGATTATTACAGTGATCAACTCTGATTATTACAGCGATCATCTCTGACCATTACAGCGATCAACTCTGATCATTACAGCGATCAACTCTGATTATTACAGTGATCAACTCTGACCATTACAGTGATCAACTCTGATTATTACAGTGATCAACTCTGATTATTACAGCGATCATCTCTGACCATTACAGCGATCATCTCTGACCATTACAGCGATCAACTCTGATTATTACAGTGATCAACTCTGATTATTACAGCGATCAACTCTGACCATTACAGTGATCAACTCTGATTATTACAGTGATCAACTCTGATTATTACAGCGATCATCTCTGACCATTACAGCGATCAACTCTGATTATTACAGTGATCAACTCTGAACATTACAGCGATCAACTCTGACCATTACAGTCATCAACTCTGATCATTACAGTGATCAACTCTGACTATTACAGCGATCAACTCTGACTATTACAGTGATCAACTCTGACTATTACAGCGATCAACTCTGATTATTACAGCGATCAACTCTGACCATTACAGCGATCAACTCTGATTATTACAGCGATCAACTCTGACTATTACAGTGATCAACTCTGATTATTACAGCGATCATCTCTGACCATTACAGCGATCAACTCTGATTATTACAGTGATCAACTCTGAACATTACAGCGATCAACTCTGACCATTACAGTCATCAACTCTGATCATTACAGTGATCAACTCTGATTATTACAGCGATCAACTCTGACCATTACAGCGATCAACTCTGATTATTACAGTCATCAACTCTGATCATTACAGTGATCAACTCCGACCATTACAGCGATCAACTCTGATTATTACAGCGATCAACTCTGACCATTACAGCGATCAACTCTGAACATTACAGCGATCAACTCTGACCATTACAGTCATCAACTCTGATCATTACAGTGATCAACTCTGACTATTACAGTGATCAACTCTGACTATTACAGCGATCAACTCTGATTATTACAGTGATCAACTCCGACCATTACAGTCATCAACTCTGATTATTACAGCGATCAACTCTGATTATTACAGCGATCAACTCTGACCATTACAGCGATCAACTCTGACCATTACAGTGATCAACTCTGATTATTACAGCGATCAACTCTGACTATTACAGTGATCAACTCTGATTATTACAGCGATCAACTCTGACTATTACAGTGATCAACTCTGATTATTACAGCGATCAACTCTGACCATTACAGTGATCAACTCTGATTATTACAGTGATCAACTCTGACTATTACAGCGATCAACTCTGATTATTACAGTGATCAACTCTGAACATTACAGCGATCAACTCTGACCATTACAGTCATCAACTCTGATCATTACAGTGATCAACTCTGACTATTACAGTGATCAACTCTGACTATTACAGCGATCAACTCTGATTATTACAGTGATCAACTCCGACCATTACAGTCATCAACTCTGATTATTACAGCGATCAACTCTGATTATTACAGCGATCAACTCTGACTATTACAGTGATCAACTCTGATTATTACAGCGATCAACTCTGACTATTACAGTGATCAACTCTGATTATTACAGCGATCAACTCTGACCATTACAGCGATCAACTCTGATTATTACAGCGATCATCTCTGACCATTACAGCGATCAACTCTGATTATTACAGTGATCAACTCTGAACATTACAGCGATCAACTCTGACCATTACAGTCATCAACTCTGATCATTACAGTGATCAACTCTGACTATTACAGCGATCAACTCTGACTATTACAGTGATCAACTCTGACCATTACAGTCATCAACTCTGAACATTACAGTGATCAACTCTGATTATTACAGCGATCATCTCTGACCATTACAGCGATCAACTCTGATTATTACAGTGATCAACTCTGAACATTACAGCGATCAACTCTGACCATTACAGTCATCAACTCTGATCATTACAGTGATCAACTCTGATTATTACAGCGATCAACTCTGACTATTACAGTGATCAACTCTGACCATTACAGTGATCAACTCTGATTATTACAGCGATCAACTCTGATTATTACAGCGATCAACTCTGACTATTACAGTGATCAACTCTGATTATTACAGCGATCAACTCTAACCATTACAGCGATTAACTCTATTACAGTTATCAACTCTAACCATTACAGCGATTAACTCTGACTATTACAGCGATCAACTCTGATTATTACAGCGATCAACTCTAACCATTACAGTGATCAACTCCGACCATTACAGTCATCAACTCTGATTATTACAGCGATCAACTCTGATTATTACAGCGATCAACTCTGACCATTACAGTGATCAACTCTGATTATTACAGCGATCAACTCTGACCATTACAGCAATCAACTCTGATTATTACAGTGATCAACTCTGATTATTACAGCGATCAACTCTGATTATTACAGCGATCAACTCTGACCATTACAGTGATCAACTTTGATTATTACAGTGATCATCTCTGACCATTACAGCAATCAACTCTGATTATTACAGTGATCAACTCTGATTATTACAGCGATCAACTCTGACTATTACAGCGATTAACTCTATTACAGTGATCAACTCTAACCATTACAGTGATCAACTCTGATTATTACAGCGATCAACTCTAACCATTACAGCGATTAACTCTATTACAGTGATCAACTCTAACCATTACAGCGATTAACTCTGACTATTACAGTGAACAACTCCGACCATTACAGTGTGGGATGATTCATGTATGTAGTTTGCTGGTGTTGGCCATATCATGGGAACATGGCCAAACAACCATTGTAGCGTCTACTAGAGTGGCAGCAATGCCAGTTTCGCTTGGGCTTGTAGCGTCTGGACCCATTAAATCTTTATTAGACCCCTCATACATAAACTAATGCAATTGTACATCCATCACTCACAGTAAGATTCAATTTTTTATTTTTTTTACTACTTACCACATAAGTTCCATCAACACCAGACCCCAACCCTGACGTCTGTCTATATGTCTACAACCTTAATCATCCAATTGGCTAAACATGACATACAGTTACTGCAGTCCAAGTTCATAGTGTACATGACTGATCGGCGACACAAGGTCACCAATTACACGATTTTCACTCTGGGGAATCGCCGACTCTTACGGGTTGCTGTCCAAAAACACGAAAACTAAACTCTTCTAAGAACTGAACTCTCGTGAGAACTAGCGATAGCTCGTAGACGACACGTTATTTCCAAAACGGACGACAACAAACGAGTTGTCGCTGCAAGTTGTCACAGTGACAAGTGCAGAAAGAAAAAGAAACGAATACGGATGAGAAGATAGGTAAAGGCACGGGGCCAGCAGGGACTGTCTGTTCTGCAGAGAGAGCTGGAGGTAAATATTTAATATTTTATCAATGAATTGATTGCATGAACGGTGACCCAGTTCTCTCACTACGTGATCTCATTGGCTGTAGCTAGACGCTGCTGTTGACTCACAGTCGCCGACTGGCCTAGATATTAAACATGCTAGATATTTTCTGGGCATCGGCGATTAGCCGGTGAGCACTCGGCGACAGCTCGGCGAGCGTCTTTCAGCAGTTCACACTGAGCAGCGCTGAGGGATTGCCGATTTGCTCTTGAGCAGAGGTTCTAGTCGGTGACTGGAAAACCAGGCTAACATCGTGTAGTGTGAACTAGGCATTAGCTAGTTTAATGGTGGGATCGGCTACATTTTGGTCCATCTAACTATTCCAGTGTGGGGTGATTTATCTGTGTGGCTTGCTGGTGATAGCTATGTCAGAGGTACGCAGCCATACAACCACTGTAGTAACTACTGAGGTGGCAGTAATGCCACCTGCCTTCTTAGAGCAGGTATAGCTCTGCACTAAGGTTTGGAATCACTGCTCTATCACATCCAGTTCAACACCAGCAGGACTTGTTAGATAGCTGAACAATTGAGTCATCAGCATTTGGGTCTACAGAACTACTCAAGTGAGTGAATATTTAATAATAATAATAATAATAATAATAATAATAATAATAATAATAATAATGGTCACAATAGTTATAGTAATATTCACTAAACCAGTGGAAGCTCAAAGTGCTTTATAGACAGTTTTCATCAGTAACAACATAAACCTAATAAACCAAAGACAAAGTTCAGTTTCATAGCTACTACAGTGTTACAGTTGTAATGAAGCTCTGAGTTACAGAGAGTCGTTTATTAAACGTGTATTAAAGTGACTCTGAGCTGGACTGTCTAATAGAAGCTGAACTGAGCTCCACAGTTTAGAAGCAGAAGAGCTGAAAGAGTCTCTCCAGGTTCTCTGTATGTTACTGAAGGTGTTTCTACAGAAGGTCAGTATCTGCAGATCTAAGATCAGCAGCTGGAACATAAACAGAGAGACGTTCTGTGATGTAGCAGGTTCTAGATTATCTAGAGCTTCATAGACGAGTACAGAAGTTTAAAGTCTGGTCTAAAAGATACAGGTAGTCAGTGCAGCTCTTTAAAACAGGACTGAACTGAGATCTGTTTAGTGTTTGTTAGAATCCCAGCTGCTGCGTTCTGGACCATTACAGTGATCAACTCTGACCATTACAGTCATCAACTCTGACCATTATAGTCATCAACTCTGACCATTACAGCGATCAACTCTGACCATTACAGCGATCAACTCTGCTTGTAACAAATGCATAAACGACTTGGATAGAAACGACTGAACTTTGGTGATATTTATCTGTGTAGTTTGCTGGTGCTAGCAATATCAAAAGAACTGCTCAACAGCCGGTGTAGTAACTACAAGGGTGGCAGCAATGTCACTTGCCTACTTCTATTCAGTTCAACTCAGGCGAGACTTGTTAGCTAGTTCAACAGTTGGATTGGCTACATTTTTGTCTGTCTAACTGCTCAAGTGTGGGATGATTTGTCTGTGTGGTTTGCTGGTGCAAGCTATATCATACAAATGTGGCCACTCAGCTGGTGTAGCAACCACTAAGGTGGTGGTGATGACACCTTCCTTCTCAGAGCAGTTGGATGAGCTGCATTTTGTCTACTTAGCTACTCGAGTGTGGGATGATTCATGTATGTAGTTTGCTGGTGTTGGCCATATCATGGGAACATGGCCAAACAACCATTGTAGCGTCTACTAGAGTGGCAGCAATGCCAGTTTCGCTTGGGCTTGTAGCGTCTGGACCCATTAAATCTTTATTAGACCCCTCATACATAAACTAATGCAATTGTACATCCATCACTCACAGTAAGATTCAATTTTTTATTTTTTTTACTACTTACCACATAAGTTCCATCAACACCAGACCCCAACCCTGACGTCTGTCTATATGTCTACAACCTTAATCATCCAATTGGCTAAACATGACATACAGTTACTGCAGTCCAAGTTCATAGTGTACATGACTGATCGGCGACACAAGGTCACCAATTACACGATTTTCACTCTGGGGAATCGCCGACTCTTACGGGTTGCTGTCCAAAAACACGAAAACTAAACTCTTCTAAGAACTGAACTCTCGTGAGAACTAGCGATAGCTCGTAGACGACACGTTATTTCCAAAACGGACGACAACAAACGAGTTGTCGCTGCAAGTTGTCACAGTGACAAGTGCAGAAAGAAAAAGAAACGAATACGGATGAGAAGATAGGTAAAGGCACGGGGCCAGCAGGGACTGTCTGTTCTGCAGAGAGAGCTGGAGGTAAATATTTAATATTTTATCAATGAATTGATTGCATGAACGGTGACCCAGTTCTCTCACTACGTGATCTCATTGGCTGTAGCTAGACGCTGCTGTTGACTCACAGTCGCCGACTGGCCTAGATATTAAACATGCTAGATATTTTCTGGGCATCGGCGATTAGCCGGTGAGCACTCGGCGACAGCTCGGCGAGCGTCTTTCAGCAGTTCACACTGAGCAGCGCTGAGGGATTGCCGATTTGCTCTTGAGCAGAGGTTCTAGTCGGTGACTGGAAAACCAGGCTAACATCGTGTAGTGTGAACTAGGCATTAGCTAGTTTAATGGTGGGATCGGCTACATTTTGGTCCATCTAACTATTCCAGTGTGGGGTGATTTATCTGTGTGGCTTGCTGGTGATAGCTATGTCAGAGGTACGCAGCCATACAACCACTGTAGTAACTACTGAGGTGGCAGTAATGCCACCTGCCTTCTTAGAGCAGGTATAGCTCTGCACTGAGGTTTGGAATCACTGCTCTATCACATCCAGTTCAACACCAGCAGGACTTGTTAGATAGCTGAACAATTGAGTCATCAGCATTTGGGTCTACAGAACTACTCAAGTGAGTGAATATTTAATAATAATAATAATAATAATAATAATAATAATAATAATAATAATAATAATGGTCACAATAGTTATAGTAATATTCACTAAACCAGTGGAAGCTCAAAGTGCTTTATAGACAGTTTTCATCAGTAACAACATAAACCTAATAAACCAAAGACAAAGTTCAGTTTCATAGCTACTACAGTGTTACAGTTGTAATGAAGCTCTGAGTTACAGAGAGTCGTTTATTAAACGTGTATTAAAGTGACTCTGAGCTGGACTGTCTAATAGAAGCTGAACTGAGCTCCACAGTTTAGAAGCAGAAGAGCTGAAAGAGTCTCTCCAGGTTCTCTGTATGTTACTGAAGGTGTTTCTACAGAAGGTCAGTATCTGCAGATCTAAGATCAGCAGCTGGAACATAAACAGAGAGACGTTCTGTGATGTAGCAGGTTCTAGATTATCTAGAGCTTCATAGACGAGTACAGAAGTTTAAAGTCTGGTCTAAAAGATACAGGTAGTCAGTGCAGCTCTTTAAAACAGGACTGAACTGAGATCTGTTTAGTGTTTGTTAGAATCCCAGCTGCTGCGTTCTGGACCATTACAGTGATCAACTCTGACCATTACAGTCATCAACTCTGACCATTATAGTCATCAACTCTGACCATTACAGCGATCAACTCTGACCATTACAGCGATCAACTCTGCTTGTAACAAATGCATAAACGACTTGGATAGAAACGACTGAACTTTGGTGATATTTATCTGTGTAGTTTGCTGGTGCTAGCAATATCAAAAGAACTGCTCAACAGCCGGTGTAGTAACTACAAGGGTGGCAGCAATGTCACTTGCCTACTTCTATTCAGTTCAACTCAGGCGAGACTTGTTAGCTAGTTCAACAGTTGGATTGGCTACATTTTTGTCTGTCTAACTGCTCAAGTGTGGGATGATTTGTCTGTGTGGTTTGCTGGTGCAAGCTATATCATACAAATGTGGCCACTCAGCTGGTGTAGCAACCACTAAGGTGGTGGTGATGACACCTTCCTTCTCAGAGCAGTTGGATGAGCTGCATTTTGTCTACTTAGCTACTCGAGTGTGGGATGATTCATGTATGTAGTTTGCTGGTGTTGGCCATATCATGGGAACATGGCCAAACAACCATTGTAGCGTCTACTAGAGTGGCAGCAATGCCAGTTTCGCTTGGGCTTGTAGCGTCTGGACCCATTAAATCTTTATTAGACCCCTCATACATAAACTAATGCAATTGTACATCCATCACTCACAGTAAGATTCAATTTTTTATTTTTTTTACTACTTACCACATAAGTTCCATCAACACCAGACCCCAACCCTGACGTCTGTCTATATGTCTACAACCTTAATCATCCAATTGGCTAAACATGACATACAGTTACTGCAGTCCAAGTTCATAGTGTACATGACTGATCGGCGACACAAGGTCACCAATTACACGATTTTCACTCTGGGGAATCGCCGACTCTTACGGGTTGCTGTCCAAAAACACGAAAACTAAACTCTTCTAAGAACTGAACTCTCGTGAGAACTAGCGATAGCTCGTAGACGACACGTTATTTCCAAAACGGACGACAACAAACGAGTTGTCGCTGCAAGTTGTCACAGTGACAAGTGCAGAAAGAAAAAGAAACGAATACGGATGAGAAGATAGGTAAAGGCACGGGGCCAGCAGGGACTGTCTGTTCTGCAGAGAGAGCTGGAGGTAAATATTTAATATTTTATCAATGAATTGATTGCATGAACGGTGACCCAGTTCTCTCACTACGTGATCTCATTGGCTGTAGCTAGACGCTGCTGTTGACTCACAGTCGCCGACTGGCCTAGATATTAAACATGCTAGATATTTTCTGGGCATCGGCGATTAGCCGGTGAGCACTCGGCGACAGCTCGGCGAGCGTCTTTCAGCAGTTCACACTGAGCAGCGCTGAGGGATTGCCGATTTGCTCTTGAGCAGAGGTTCTAGTCGGTGACTGGAAAACCAGGCTAACATCGTGTAGTGTGAACTAGGCATTAGCTAGTTTAATGGTGGGATCGGCTACATTTTGGTCCATCTAACTATTCCAGTGTGGGGTGATTTATCTGTGTGGCTTGCTGGTGATAGCTATGTCAGAGGTACGCAGCCATACAACCACTGTAGTAACTACTGAGGTGGCAGTAATGCCACCTGCCTTCTTAGAGCAGGTATAGCTCTGCACTGAGGTTTGGAATCACTGCTCTATCACATCCAGTTCAACACCAGCAGGACTTGTTAGATAGCTGAACAATTGAGTCATCAGCATTTGGGTCTACAGAACTACTCAAGTGAGTGAATATTTAATAATAATAATAATAATAATAATAATAATAATAATAATAATAATAATAATAATAATAATGGTCACAATAGTTATAGTAATATTCACTAAACCAGTGGAAGCTCAAAGTGCTTTATAGACAGTTTTCATCAGTAACAACATAAACCTAATAAACCAAAGACAAAGTTCAGTTTCATAGCTACTACAGTGTTACAGTTGTAATGAAGCTCTGAGTTACAGAGAGTCGTTTATTAAACGTGTATTAAAGTGACTCTGAGCTGGACTGTCTAATAGAAGCTGAACTGAGCTCCACAGTTTAGAAGCAGAAGAGCTGAAAGAGTCTCTCCAGGTTCTCTGTATGTTACTGAAGGTGTTTCTACAGAAGGTCAGTATCTGCAGATCTAAGATCAGCAGCTGGAACATAAACAGAGAGACGTTCTGTGATGTAGCAGGTTCTAGATTATCTAGAGCTTCATAGACGAGTACAGAAGTTTAAAGTCTGGTCTAAAAGATACAGGTAGTCAGTGCAGCTCTTTAAAACAGGACTGAACTGAGATCTGTTTAGTGTTTGTTAGAATCCCAGCTGCTGCGTTCTGGACCATTACAGTGATCAACTCTGACCATTACAGTCATCAACTCTGACCATTATAGTCATCAACTCTGACCATTACAGCGATCAACTCTGACCATTACAGCGATCAACTCTGCTTGTAACAAATGCATAAACGACTTGGATAGAAACGACTGAACTTTGGTGATATTTATCTGTGTAGTTTGCTGGTGCTAGCAATATCAAAAGAACTGCTCAACAGCCGGTGTAGTAACTACAAGGGTGGCAGCAATGTCACTTGCCTACTTCTATTCAGTTCAACTCAGGCGAGACTTGTTAGCTAGTTCAACAGTTGGATTGGCTACATTTTTGTCTGTCTAAATGCTCAAGTGTGGGATGATTTGTCTGTGTGGTTTGCTGGTGCAAGCTATATCATACAAATGTGGCCACTCAGCTGGTGTAGCAACCACTAAGGTGGTGGTGATGACACCTTCCTTCTCAGAGCAGTGGGATGAGCTGCATTTTGTCTACTTAGCTACTCGAGTGTGGGATGATTTATGTATGTAGTTTGCTGGTGTTGGCCATATAATGGGATTATGGCCAAACAACCATTGTAGCGTCTACTAGAGTGGCAGCAATGCCAGTTTTGCTTGGGCTTGTAGCGTCTGGACCCATTAAATCTTTATTAGACCCCTCATACATAAACTAACGCAATTGTACATCCGTCACTCACAGTAAGATTCAATTTTTTATTTTTTTTACTACTTACCTCATAAGTTCCATCAACACCAGACCCCAACCCTGACGTCTGTCTATATGTCTACAACCTTAATTATCCAATTGGCTAAACATGACATACAGTCACTGTAGTCCAGGTTCATAGTTTAATGTCAGTATTAAGGAACCACATGCTTTGGCACCAGAAAACTGGCCATCTGTCCAGCACTGAAGGTTCCAGTTGTCTGGTTTTGGTATTCACTCAAAATTGGTCTCAACAGGCCCTAATGGTGTTCTCTTCTGTCTTTAACACCTGCAGCTTTAACCGACAACAGTTTCCCTGCTGGAAGAAAAACAGCCCATGCCAGCATGCGTTTAAGCTGCTCTAGTATTTTACTGGTGCTGGGTTAGCTGGTCACCCAGTTTGGTTCTGCTGGTTGACCTCAGAACACAATGTATGCTGGTTTTGTTAGTTTCCATTGCTGCTGACCACTAATGTGCTGATTGCTATTTCTGGAATTATTACTTTGTAAAGAGTTTGCTGGCAACGCTAGATAAGGGAAGATAACGTTATTAGCGTTTATGCTGACTTGCGCAGAAAAAAAGTGTTTCTGCTGATATTGTTACACTTGTCAGAAGAAAATATTAGGTTGAGTCTACGTGAGTCTGTGTTAATATAGACGTTTGTGTGAGAGCGTGCAGGCAGAAAAGCGCAGTATATTGTTTCATATCAGTCATTAAGTTAAAGGAGATCCATTATGCGTTTCCATTTTTTTCTCTTATCTTTAATGTGGTGTAGCTTTGTTTTGTGCATGTAAATGTTCTGCAAAGTTCTAAAGTCTAAAGTACAAACTCCCTCCCAGAGAAACCACTTTTCTCAGCCGCCTCCCTGGAATTCCAGCCCTTTTCTCTACTACAAGATGACATCATCTTGGAACGCAGTCCTTACTGCCCGCCTTCTGGCAAGCTTGGTATGCTATCACACAACACACAGGGAGCTAAACCAGTAAACACTGACCACTCTCAAATGACCTGCTCCAGTCTAGCTTGCAAATGTGGACCTACCAGCTTGTTCTGCCGAACTTTTAGGATCAGACTCGGACTCAGACTGACACCATTGGTTGTAGCCAATCAAGCTGACGAATCTGATCACACTCAGGTCATCGTGAGGAAGATTAATACTGATACGATGGATGGCTAACAATTTCCTTCAGCTAAATGAAGGCAATTCAGAGGTTATTGTTTTTGGTGCCCCTCATCGTATTAATTGTGTAACTAAAGACCTTGGTTGCTGTGCCATGGATAGGGCTGCCCACCGCTCCGGGCACCTGTGCTTACTGCCCCCTAGTGTGTATATGTGGGTGTTTCACTGCATGTATGGGTTAAATGCGGAGGTCAAGTTACACTGTGTGCAAACACGTGGCTAATTCTTGTTCTGAATTCTAAATTCTAGATCTGATAACTCAACATTAATCGACATTGAACAGTCACACGGTATAAAGAAGCAGGTGTTTTTTGAATAGTATGAAAAGTGAGGACCCTCAAGAGTTAAATGTTAAAGGCTCAAATCGTGGGAGTGGTCCCGACTAGACTTCAAATATTGCTGCTGTCCAACGAAATAACCCGTGTCTACAAAATAGTAACTTTACAGGAGAGACCAAAAACTGTCTTCGCTTTTAATGCAAGTCAATGGAACCAGAATTGTTTTCAAGCTGTTTTGGAGCATTTCTATTGGTCGGTTCATCATGAAACTTTCACACAATGTAAGTGGCAGCTGCTGCATTCAAATAATGTAGATAATATAAAATGTCCAAAAATGGAGATGCATGTCTCTATGTTTGGACCCCTGTGTTAAGTGGGGTGCTCTATGAGCTCAGGTGTCTGAAGGCAGGCTGTAATGCTGAACCACCCTGGGCTTCACTGCATACATACCTGAACTGTTACCGGTGACGTTCCCTCGTCCAACAGAGTTCCGGCGCAGGCTCTGAAGGTCAGCCGGCGGCAAACGTGAGGCTAATGTATGAGCAGTTATGCACGCGCGCAAGCAAACCCCGCCTAAATCCGAGGTGCCGGAGTTCGCTCTCCTCCCTCCGCTGCCAGCACCGCTGCGGCCCACGCCGCAGTCAGCCCGGTGCCTGGAGCCAGCTGGCTGGCTCGGCTGATGAGCGGCGCGGAGCGCGAGGCTCCATCCTGGCTCCGGAAGTTTCCGTGAGCATGATGAATTGCGTGCGCGCGTGTAGCGGCCCAGGCAGCACCTGCAGGCTGTTCCTCCGTTTAAGCTGCTTACTAGCCCGCCGTTTGGCCGCATTTCCCTTTGCCATGTAATTACTTTCCAGTTTTTTTAAAAAGGAGCAGAAAACAGCAACTGATATGTAAAAGAGAACGTGAAGAGCCTCCTCTCCAAAAAAAAGCATTATCATATAAATTGGCTTTGTGAACAAAAACTGCTTTTTTTCTTTTTTTTTTTTTCTTTTCTTTTTTTACTGTTGGTTACATCAGTTAAACAGCTCTGGTGCTGCAGGCCAGAGATGGAGAGCAAGATGTTTAGCTCTCTTCTTAAAGGAACAGTAATCACAGCTTCTGCTTTATCCCCGAACACCATAGATCGGTCAAGATAGTTGGTTCCCAGTGTTTGCTTCTTCACTGCTGGCCCAGGGCAACAAGGCATATAAACATTTTTCTTTTCATACTCAATCTACAGTCATACTCCTGAGCAGAACCTCTTTTCTGTCTTTACTCTTCCTGAGATATTGATCGCCCTCCTGTCTTGCCCAAAACTGTTGGAAGACTGACCATCAGCGCCTCCTCCTGAGCTCTCTTGCTCACTTACATCACTGTTTCATCCAGATGCACCAGCATTGAGATAGGATGGAACTCTCTCAGCTCACTCTCACTTTACATAAAGACTTAGTCAGAGTCAAGTTTATTTATATAGAGCTTTTTACAATGATGTTGTCTCAAAGCAGCTTTACTGAGTTTTGAAACCAGACAGTTATAACATATATCCCCCTGTGAGCAAGCCAGAGACAACAGAGGCAAGAACACCTCCCTCAGACTGGAGGAAGAAACCTTGGGAGGAACCAAGACTCACAAGTGGAGACCCATCCTCCTCTGATCAAACAGTATTATCAAGAAGTACCTCCGGGTACTTCCGGTTTCCTCCCACAGTCCAAACACAGGCATGTTAGGATCCTCACTCTAAACTGATCGTAGGTGTGAGTGTGTGTGTGTTGGCCATGTGATGGACTGGTGACCTGTCCATGGTGTACCCCGTCTTCGCAAGGATGGATGGCCCGCCTCGGCGCGAACAGCAACAATGTTGATTGATGTAGAGCAGGTGCAGCCAAACTCCAACTGAGCTTTCAGAAGTTCAACACGTCTCCTGAGTAGAAATAAAAAGGAAAAGAGAAAGAGAGGACAAAACATACACACACCTTTGGAATGTAACACATGTTTACTGTGGAGTGTTAGGGTGATACGAATCACTCTCCAACCATCTACTCCTTATCTGTGTTCTCATCTTCATCCCCCCTTACCTTCTTCTTTACCTCCTCTTCTCCCTCCACTTTCATCCCCTCTCCTTTTGACCCCCTTGTGACCCTCAGGAGCCCTACTTAATCCATGTCAGACTAGACTAGATTAGAGACTGGACTTCATTGGACTGGATGGGCAACAGACCGGTGACCTAAGCTGTGCCCATGTATGATTCTACATGCACATGATTTAAGACCATATCTCTCTAAGTATGAATGAACTCCAAGTCAATGCTGAATCTCTCCAGACTCATTACATTTACATTTACGGCATTTAGTAGACGCTCTTATCCAGAGCGACTTACAAAAGTGCTTAGTGTTGGTTAGAGTATGAATCTCTATCTAGTACAACAGGATTAAGTCCAAACCACTCTTATACTCAAACACTGCCATAAACACAGGGCCAGTGCTGATACCTAGAAAAAAGACAACGCAATACCTAGCAAGACTGTAACACCTACAGAGAAGAGAACAAATATAAGACTACATACAGTACAAGTGCAGTACTTATCCAGAGTTCCTAGAAGATCAAGTGCAATTACAGTTTATACCAGTACTTTAGTATATTAGTGTTTATAAGTGCTTTACAAAGAGATGGGTCTTCAGTCTGCGTTTGAAGACCGCGAGAGAGTTCGGGTGCCATGACAGAGAAGCGTTTGGTTGCATGTCTTCCATGAATCTTGAGTGATGGCGGGTCAAGCCGAGCCGTACTTGAAGCGCGAAGGGCTCGAGGTGCGGTTCGACTTTTGACCATTGCCATAAGGTAAGCAGGAGCTGGTCCATTCTTGGCTTTGTAGGCATCAGAACTTTAAACTGAGTGCGAGCAGCTACAGGAAGCCAGTGAAGGGAGCGCAGCAGTGGAGTGACATGAGTGAACTTGGGAGGATTGAAGACGAGCCGTGCTGCTGCATTTTGGATCAGTTGTCAGGGCCTGATGGTCTGCAGAGGAAGACCAGCCAGGAGTGAGTTGCAGTAGTCCAGCCTTGAAATGACAAGAGACTGAACGAGCACCAGTCCAGTCCAGTCTCTTGTCCACCCCTCACCAGTCCACCCCTCTCCAGACTCCCCTCTCCAAACTCCACTCCCCAGACTCCACTCCCCAGACTCCACTCTCCAGACTCCACTCTCCAGACTCCACTCCCCAGACTCCACTCTCCAGACTCCCCTCTCCAAACTCCACTCCCCAGACTCCACTCTCCAGACTCCACTCCCCAGACTCCACTCCCCAGACTCCACTCCCCAGACTCCACTCCCCAGACTCCACTCTCCAGACTCCACTCTCCAGACTCCACTCTCCAGACTCCACTTTCCAGACTCCACTCTCCAGACTCCACTCTCCAGACTCCCCTCTCCAAACTCCACTCCCCAGACTCCACTCTCCAGACTCCACTCCCCAGACTCCACTCCCCAGACTCCACTCTCCACTCTCCAGACTCCACTCTCCAGACTCCACTCTCCAGACTCCACTCCCCAGCCCCACTCCCCAGACTCCACTCTCCACTCTCCAGACTCCACTCTCCAGACTCCACTCCCCAGACTCCACTTTCCAGACTCCACTCTCCTAAATGCCCAAACACAAGTAAAAGGAGCTCATACCCTCAAAACTGAAGTGTCAAGTAATTCTTTGCTTTGGAGTTTAATAGCCTGAATTTTCTGTGGCCACGTTTATAGATACGTTTGTCGTCACTGTCCAAAGAAAAACATGCGTCTCAAGTTTTGTCTGTTTTTGTTTCTGCATTATGTAAACACAGCAGCTGCCGCATTTTATACGTTGTATAAAAATTTCAAGATGAATGGACCAATAGAAATAGCTTGAAAAAAAGCTGCCATTTTGGAGACACTTGAGGGAAGGGAGGGAAAGGATGTGGCCCCCAGAGAAACGACTAGTTGGCCTACATGGCCGAGGAGCACGCCAGGCAGTGTGATTGTTTACTGGGAGGGTGAACTGTGGAGAGACTGTGGGGATGGACCAGCAGAGCACCCCAGGGACTATGCTCAGACTTTGCAAGGTTACTGGGACAACTTTCCCAGAAGTGGGGGACCTAGGGAGTGGCTCATGGGAGGCGTGGCCATACAGAACGGCCCCACACAGAGCTTCTTAGGAGCATCTCCAGTTTATATCTCCAGTTTTGTCCACGTTTTATGTTTCTGCATTATGTAAATTCAGCAGCTGCTGTTTACGTTCTATATTAATTTCAGGATGAGTGGACCAATAGAAAGGCTCCAAAATAGCTTGGAACAAGGTAAACCCATGTTTTGCCATGTAGAGGACCTCTTGGTCTTTCCAGTGATGTATCATGTGTTGGGGTGTGTCCTTCACAACAAAAGTTCTGCCTTTTTAAATATGGCCGCCTCTCAGTAACCACATTTTATGGGAGCGAGAGAGATAATCTCTCAAATAATATACATTTATTCTGTTTCTAAAATCTATAATTGATATTTTAGTTATAAAAGTGTTGTAGCTAGTTCACAAAGCACTTTTTTTATTGATATACACAAACGTTTAACTACCTAACAGCATACTGTCTTTGTTGTCCTTCATAGTGGACATTGGGACTAAATCTGGTTTTGTATGAAATGAATGATGTCATTGGTGACATGAATCTGACTGAGGCAGAGATCATTTTGCAACATGTAAGCTCTGTAAACATGTAAATTGATTACTTAAATTATTTTTAACTGATTACTAATTTAATTTATTCTTAATTAATTAGAAAATGTTACATAATTATACATTTAAAAAATAAAACATTAAAATTAAATTTTAAAATTAAAATAAAAGTTGGGTACTACGTGTGGAAAGTGTGAAAGTTTGGCTCAAGGTTTGGAGTGATTTAATACAGGTTTAGCTAGTGGGCCTGAAAACCGTTTAAACCTGGATTCTTTTTTATTTTAATCAAAGTAACGGTAACATTTGAAAAGGGTTATTATTTGTTCCTGTTTATGTTCATATATCCGAATCAGAATCAGAAATACTGTATTGATCCCTGGGGGAAATTGCAGATATACAGTGCATTTGAAATATTTCTTATACTGCCAAAAGTGGAAATGGTATAAAAAAGTTAAACAATGTTTGTTTACTCAGTTTTCATTTACATTATTTTCTAGGATTGAGTTGGTGCTGATGTTGTAGAAGGGTTTTGGTCTGAGGCAGAACAGAAAACAAGAAATATGTCATCAACAATGTCTTGATATCTACTAGGTGTATCATGATATTTTATGGTATTTTTGCGATAATGATTCTCTTGGTGATATGACAAAACATTGATAAAAAAAAAATCAAGAATACACTACTGCAACAAAATTAATATTAAATTTTATCATTGCATACGATATGATATGGCACCCCCCTAACTGAGATATAAAAAAATACAAGAATTCTCATCAGATTGTAACAGAAGTCATTGATCCAGAATGTCACCATACTAAATAATGCACTCCAAATATCTCCATATATCCAGGACTGAAGTAAAGTGAATGATACTGGAGATAAAATCTGTCTCTAGTAGATATATAATGGGAAATGAGAAAAGTGTGAATTTTTATTTTTCTAAAAACAGTAAAAGTAGTACCTGATTTGATAATTAGTGATGGGTGATATGATACGATATTTTAGGGTATAATATCGTTCACCATATTCAAAGATGTTGGCGATATTATTGTGTACAATACGATATGGCACACCCCTAATATATACTATAAAGTAAATTCCATAAAAAATAAAAAATGTTGGGTTTTTTTTTTTTTTTTTTTTTTGGTTTTTCTAAACCATGGTGACATGAAATTTCAATGAAACTTCAATCTCAGGAGGATATCATGCCTGTGATGCAGCATCAGAAGTCGGTTTAGGACAGACGTATGAAAAACAGTGCCAATTACTAAACAGAGTCATATCAAAGAACTTGTATGCGATTAATAAACAGAAACCTGCTTCATTCACATCCATAAGTAAAGAATTTTTGTTGCTGCTGCATTGAGTGCTTTTTTTATTCAACACCAGCAGAAAGACACATACAGAGCACTGAACAAAGGAACGAGGTCACCACCAGCCATACACTTCACCCTCATGACACAAAGCAGCCCACCTTTCCACACAGAATAACACAACACCACACATACCACATACCTGTTAACTGACAGCACACATACTAAAATGAATGTACATGTACTTATAGAAGACAAACACGACTGTACAAAAGTCTTAGACACCAGATTCCATTAGAACAGATGTAAATAATCATAAATACAATACAAAGTAACATGAATATCTTATTGTGAGAGAAGTAGATCAGATCTTGAGCTCCAGTCTGAAGAACAAAGTGTAGTTCCAGATTTCTCCTGGACGCCCCAGATATTAGGGCAGGCCGATATATTGAGTTTTTAAGAAATATCGATATATTTTTATATGAGATATAAGATGAGACAATATAGTTTATAACGATATAGTCGGTGTTGCGCTACAATTATACCTGTAGATCCACCAGACCGCCTCTCTCTTCACACTGCCCCACCCCTCTCCCTCACAAAACTCACCCCTCCCCCACCGCTTCACCTGTAAACGCAGGCAGCGACAGCATGGAGACGGATAAACATACAAAATAAGCTATCGAGAGCAGCTGGTTAGTAAAAAGAAAAACAATGTCGAAAGTAGGGCTGGTTATCGAAACTACCGAGTACTGAAAAGTCTACAAAAAAATTCTATGCCTATTTTCAGTACTTTATAACGAAAAATAACAAAAAAAAAAAAAAAAGAATAGCATGTAGCTTCCTGTAGTTGATCATCAGCCGTGTCCGAGTGCCCACCTGCTGGCAGTGAATTATACATGTATATAATGTATATGAGACATCAGTTTTCATTGTCAGGGAAGAGTTTCAGCATGTTAGCACAGTGCTATATAGCGGAACGTTGCTTGCTAGCTACATTAGCCTAAAAGCAAACTTTGGGCACCAAACTTGTTTTGGCTGATCAAGTATGTTTCAGTTGAAATCCAGTGCCTATTTTCGGTACTTTGTGTAGAACGCAAAATAAAAAAAACAAAAAAAAAACGTATGAATATATACCTGTAACGCTGTTAGGTATCACTCGTGTTCTGTAAGTATGACATTAACAATTACTTGAATATTGATTTATGGCGAAGCAGTTCCTTTCACTGTAGCAGAGAAGCTGAGGATGTTGGCTGAGAGAAGGGATGAACGCCACAGAGCAGTAACCAATTTTATTCTTAAAGGAAAAGTTTATAGTTTTACCATAAAAAAAAAAATTGTTTGGATCTTGTTCAAACAAACAATGAGCATCTTTGTGCTGCTTTATTATCATCTTATGGGAAGAAAAATTAGATATATATCGTATATCACCATTCAGCTAAAAATATCTCCATATCGCCCAGTCCTACCAGACATTGTATGAATGTGTTCAGTTCCTTCAGCAGCAATCTTGATTTAGCTTAATGAAGTACTGAGCAGTCAAAGCAGGTATTAGATGAGAACTTCTGAGTCCCATTCTGTATCTCACTTTCAGTTTCCAAAGTTCAGTCTTAGAAGGTAAAGCATCTAATTAACTCCAAACTTGAACTTGGGCATTCACTGATGTTGACATTCTGGACTCTGGGGGGGGGGGGGGGGTCAATCCATTCTATTCTATTCTATTCTATAGAGTCCCAGGTCTGGTCCTTGGACCTGAAGCATCTGGCCAGAATGGCGTGTAGCTTCCCGTAGTTGATCACCAGCCGTGTTCAAGTGTCAAGCTGCTGGTAGTGAATTATACCTGTATTATGTATACGAGACATCAATTTTCATTGTCAGAGAAGAGTTTCAGAACCTTAGTAGGTCTTGCTCTGATGCTTTAGGCATGCAGTTAGCACAGTGCTAATTAGCAGAATGTCGCTTGCTAGCTACATTAGCCTAGAAGCAAACTTTGGGCACCAAACATGTTTGGCTGATCAAGTATGTTTCAGTTGAAGGAAACAGATTATATTCTTGATGCTTCCATTGTTACCATCTTTGGTTTTATCCAGCTAGTCGGGGTCATGGGGAGGGGTGGGCTGGAGCCAATCCCAGCGTTATTAGGTGGTGGTCACTTGTCATGTTTCCCGCTCATTAATGCTAACAGATATCTACAGTCTGTGTTACACCATGGACCCGTGGTCAGTTGCCAGTACACCAAGGACCGGTCGCCGGACTGTGGGAGGGCACCCACTCAGGCATCAGCGGCATGGTTGGTCAGTGTTAGGGCTCCAGCATGAGCTACGAAGGATTCTGCGGCTCCCTGAAGAAAAGGATGTGGCCCCAAGAGACGACTAGTTGGCCTGTGTGTCCGAGGAAGGCGTCTGGAAGCGTGATTGTTTACTGGGAGGGTGAACTGTGGAGAGACTGTGAGGATGGGCCAACAGAGCACCCCAGGGACTATGCTCAGACTTTGTGAGGTTATTGGGGCAGCTTTGGAGGACTAAGGAGTGGCTGATGGAAGGCCTGGCCATGCAGAACTGCCCCACACAGAGTTTCTCAGGAGCATCGCACTCACAATAGAAGAGACCTTATCTGTAAATAACTTGTTTGCTTAATTTGTCGCTCGTGCTGTTTGTTGCTGGACTGTGGGCTAGCAGTGTTCTCCTCAAGCGGAAGCGTGTGGCTGGAGGAGACCTGCCTGATTCCTGGGCGTTTCAGCCGAGCTGAAGGTTCTATGCCGCTGCTGTGTTCAATAAAAGAGCATTTGTGTAACACCATGCATCCTATTCGGCACTGGCGCCACAATATAATGCGATTTAGGCTGTAATAACATTTCTCTTATATTACGGAGCTACAAAGCCTCGGCTGGGGAGGCCGACAGCTTTTAACGGCACATTCTTTAGCGAGAGAGATCATCGGCTTTGTGGACGATGCCGCTGACGGTGCATTTTTATTTTTTTTTTCTTCTCTTTCCTCTTCCTTCCCCCAGCAGGGTACTGCATCTCCATAACACTGCTGCTGCTTGACCCCTGTTTAAAGAAGAAGGAGAGAAGGGTTCAGACGACAAGAGATGGAACGCAAGCTGCTCGTTCTCCAGACTGCATCAGGAGGCGCAGATCGCAGCGTGGTGGGCCCAGCGCCTCTGTTCTCTGGCAGCCATCAGAAAGGGTGGAGATTGATGCTGGGCGCCCTGCGATGATAGCCGAAGAACAGAGGTATGGAGATGTGGTGTATGTATGTGTGTCTGAGCGAGAGAGAGAGAGAGAACGAGAGAGAGGCTTCGCTAATGATGTAGAGGCCGCTGGGTAAATGGTGTCCCCCTGCTGTGCAGTCTCTCACGCACACACATGTACGCCGTCTTAACACTTCAGAGTGCGAGTTAAACACAAGATCTGATCTGAGGGAAAGACATATTGTGCTCTCTGCTTGTGAGAGAGGAGGACGAGCCTGGGAAAGAAAACAGAAGGAAAACAGAACTGCCAGCGTGCTCGCCGTTTATAATGTAGGTGCACTTTGTACTATTCAAGGAATGTATAGTCAGCGGGGCGTCCTAGGGTGGTCCCTTGCACAACTTGTTCCCCGCTCATTAATGCTGATATTCTGTGATTACACACAGTAGAGTCAGATTTTTATGAGTAATATCCAGAGTGACCACCGTGTGCAGCATGGACAGCAGCTAGACGGGCTTGGAGACTCAATAAGGTCCTGGTAGGTGGTCACAGGTATCTGGAGGCATCATGCTGACTGCAGTGCATCCCACAGCTGCTGGAGGGAGCATGGAGGAGGATCCATAGAGCCAACACCACCATCCAGGTGGTCCCACAGATGCTCAGTTGGGTTAAAGTCTGGGGAATAAGGGGTCCAGGGTAGTACTTGGAAGTCTTGGTCAGCTCTTCCAACCAGTGTGGGACATTTCTAGTGACGTGTCTCAGTGTCTTGCTGGAAGATCCCATCCACCCCAGAGAAGACCATCAGCATGTATGGTTTACGAGATCTGCAAGGATGGATTCAGACCCAAATCTGTTGAGTGTCTTGGATGGATGAGTGGATCCAGAGAATGTCACGAAAGCATTCCCCAGACCAGAACATTGCCCCCTACATGCTGCCGCCATCCAAAGTAGGATATAATCAGTGGTAATTACTCCAAAAAAGTAATCCATTGCTGATTACTGATTACTCATTAAAAAAATTGTAATGGGTTTACTTTACTCATTACTTCCTGGAATATGTAATCTAATACCTCATTACTTTTAAGTTACATCCTGAAACCCATTTGAGTATACTAGAATCAAATCTACAAACATATCTGGAAGGTACCCATCAACTAATCTTTCAGTAGTTTATTTAGGAACAGACCGTATCAGTAGTACTTGTAGTAACTTGTATAGAATGGACTTTACTTTACTTTGTTACTTATTTACTCAGAACAAGTCAGTGTACTTTAGCAATAGAAAAATAAAGTCCAACAAAGCTTTCCTTAGTGATACAACTGAACAAAACTCACATCAGCATTTCACCACAGGCAAGCACAAGAACAGAATTCCCAGAAATAAACTTTTCATGAATTAAAAAAGTTCTCAGATCTTCAAGGGCTTCTTTTTAAACTAATTACTGGTACTGGTACTTGTTACCTTCCTTCCTAGCACTCGATGGAAATCCATGGTAGCTTGTTTGGGTGCTATTGGGGGCGCTCTTCTTCGACAAGTTTTGTTTTACTGTGAACTAGGGCTGAAACGATTCCTCGAGGAACTTGAGTAGCTCGATTACAAAAAACCATCGAGGCAAATTCTTTTAGTCCATACAGCCATATACAGCGCACTGTTTCGCACGGATGACTTTTACTGTTGCACAGCACACTTACGGTGTTGCTAGGTGACCTGAAGACGATGTGGTTTGATGGAGCGGATTGTAAAATAGAGAAAGAGAGAGAGAATAAGGAGAGGAGAACAGAAGAGACGGGTCAGAGAAAACCATACACAGTGTCCAACGTCTACTGTAAAACCGAACTAGCCGAGGGAGCCGATACTGAGCACCAACCTGAAGAAAGACATGGCTGAAGTTTAGAGATGGGACCGTTCCGATACAATATCGGTATCGGGGGCGATATTGACGTAATTTAACGTATCGGATATCGGTCGAATGTGGCCGATCCACTTACTGATCCATTTTTTATTTCATGTCTGTTTAGTTTTGCACATTATTTCAACTATTTGAAATCTTGTTTAAGTTGCTGCTGCTTACAATTTTCTTAATACTTGAACTGTTTAGATCATGCAGTCAGTCATATTGTTGTATTTAGCATACTAGAAAGGTTTTTGATACATAAGATGTATATTTCAGTTTTGTGTTTTAAATATTTGATATGAAAGAAAACTATTGTGTTTGTATATGCCTTTGGAATGCATTTATTTTAAATAAATAAAAAGGTTACAGCCTCATTATGTAACCTTTAACATAGTACCAATGATAATAAACTAAGAGCCCTTATATCGGTATTTGTATTGGTATCGGTATTGGCAGTTATATATTGGTATCGGATCTGAACTGAAAAACACTGGATCGGCCCATCACTACTAAAGTTAGCTTCTTATGTAAATTCCGCCTTTCCACCTTAAATGATGCAGCAGTTAGAGGCGGCGGAATAAAACTTCTATACCATTTAAGGTGGAGCGGATAATTCTAATAAGAAGATAACTTCAGAAAGCAAGCAACTGAGCTTTCCCAACAAACTGATACAGAGTCTGAGTTTTACGGTAACCCTTAGTCGAGCACCACATCAGAGTTTCAGCATCTGAGCAGAAACATTCAGTTTACACGTCCAGTCCACAGAGCGGAGCGACACACAGTAACCATAACATTTAGCTTAAATCAGTGAGTTATGTCTGTAAATGATCTAAGCTTTGCTTAAAAACATAACCACAGAAAATAAAAGCCTGAGCTTCATTCGCATTATCTTTTTGTTCATAGTTACAAACGAGCACACTCACAGGAACATACACACCCTCTTCCCTCACAGTGATGCATAAAATACACAGTAAACTATCAGTAATCAGGTGGTTTTTGTAGCAGTTTGGAGCCTAAAATGCACCAAATCCAGTACAAGTACATTCTGTTTAGTTTGTTTACAGTAAGTGGGTCAGCAAGTGTAGGATAAGCTTCAGCATAGTGACTGAGTGTACAGTAGGCAGTCTTGTGAACTTATAGTATGATATATAGGTCTAGTAATACATTTCAATAATAGCAATTATTAAACTACTTTAAAACTGTACTGTATGCAATTTAAGCAATACATTTTAAGAAACATTTCTAATTTTAT